>JAEQBH010002241.1:600000-956487 GCA_016808115.1 Tetrastigma voinierianum | reverse complement strand
GACAAACAAACGCTGTATAAAATGGAATGCCTGGCGCGCAAAACGCTGTGAGCTCTGGGTAAATATAGTACTTAACGTATCATACCATCCGCCAGGGAAAGATGAATTGACTACGAGGTTCCGCTGCATAACATTCAATAGAGCTTAGTGGTAAAAAGTAAGTAAGGAAACCGTGAATCTAAGCCGTTGATTCTAGTGAATTAATGGTGTTACGCCTGTGGTTAAATCGCTTCCCATCATGTTCAATGATTACTTCAAAGAAATTGTTATTCAATCTATTTGGCTACGTCACTGGGCCGAGGTGATCTTGCCTACGAGATATCCTCTCTCTCGGAGGTATATCCGCCATCTCGTAGTCAGAATCGAGTATCTCTATCTCGACCCTAAGATTCAAATGCTTAAATGTTCTAAACCTCAAATGCTACCTTCAGTTCGAATATCTCTATTAACCGAATCGGCTAAAGGCTACTCTACCCGCATCCCGAATACTCCTCATCTCGAATCTCTGATTCTGGCCTGGATGATAATATTAAATGGGAGCATTAACATAATTGAAATATATGAGTAGATGTGGACAAATTAATAAATAAATCGAATAAATATGCGAAATATCAAACTTAATCCATTTGCATATGACAGGTTTGATGTAACCGAAAGAGATCTAGAACATAATAAAGAAAATATAAAACTGCTAATAAAGGAAACACGTTCTAAAATCCGAAAAATATCCGAAAAATGAAAAGCTATGAAACCCGGCACTTCCTAAGTCGCTGTCACCGCCTTGAACCAGGCCTGCCTCTGCGGCGCCCCACCTCTTGATTTGAACCCTAATTTGTTTTTAATGATGAGGCAGATGCTGAGCCGATCGCCGCGACGCGGTGACGCCGCTGACGCGGTGGTGTCACGATGGCGCACGCCACGACGCGGGGACGCCGCGCGTGAGGACGCCACGACGCGGGGGACGCCGCGAGTGGGAGGACGCCACGACGGGGACGCCGCGACGCGACGTGTACTTCATCGCCTGCTCCCATTTGCTCCAAAATCGTCTCGCTGTCGCCACCCCAATGCTCCTGCATTCACAAAAGACATCAACTCGCATTCTAGTCACAAAAACTTAAATTACTCTAAAATAAACAGAAAATGGATCGACGCGAGTATAATATGAGTGTTTGTGCACCATCACACCTCAAACTTAGTTTCATGGTCCTAAGCAAGAACCGACTCTAGACAGACACACCACCCCATTACAATGTAACCCAAGACACACAAAGAATGCACTGAAAATAGGGATCAATTTGACCGACCACATACCCACCGTTTTCAATGTTCAAGAAAGGCATACGATATTCGACAGAATCTGGACAGATAGAAACCCGACTAGCACTAAACCCGTTCAATAGCCTTCCCAAAAACTCCTATGTGCTTATAATGAGGATCGCATATGCCTAGGTCCCATACCCCAAACTTAAGCTCAACTCGCCTATTAGGAAGAAGCTAACTAGGAAAGGATAGGAACGCACCCATTTATTCATGTTCTCATACTTAGAAGTTTCCTACGTACCTAAAACACAATGGAAGGAGACCTAAGGCCACAGTTTACTAGTGTTCCCGTAGCTGGGATCCATTGGGTGACTCCCCCACCAAGCTAATATGCACCAGCATTCAATTCCCTCTCAAACTTCACCTAACACTCAACCAAACTCAGCACCCAGGTCATGTGAATGATCCACTCCGTCCATGTAGCGGGCGTGAAGTCAATGACTTACGCTGTCGTGGCATTAGGCCTTGATAGGCCCCTTAGGATCGTGCCCTGATTCCGAATGATGATCCCGCTTTATTCCTAAGTGCATATACCTATTTTCATTACATTTCTTTTTTTCTTTTCTTTTTCTATTGCTTGTATTTTCTTGGTCAGGCTCGGCGAATCCTTTTAATAGTGTCCCATCACTCAAAATGGTTCAATTCCCAGGCTTGATCAAACTTAGTAGCGGTCTCTAAGACTTATGCATACTCCGAAGTCAAAGGTGTGAGTGTGATGGTTTTCGAGAACTCGGTTTCTACTGCCCGGATTGATTCACTCAGCCCTTTCAACTATTCAATCTAATTACCGAGCATCAAGCAAATGTATGTAGTAATTGAACAAGTTTATGGTGAGCTCAATCCAAAATTTGATCCTCGATTTTCAACATGGCACTCATGTATGCAATTTCTACAATGTCCTAAAATATAATCAAACAACTAACACATGACTCATGAAATGAAAGTGCGATGTAAAATAAACTGAAAAACAAAACACACTAATATGCGGAACACACTAAAAATACTACACCCTACTAAAACCAAAACACAATAAACAAAACACAAAACAGGTAAATTCATCACCAAACCTCCCCCCAAACAAAATATCTGTCCCCACCGGCAAGATAAAACATAGAGGGTAAGGGAACTCCCTGAATATCACCGCAGGAGGTGGTGTGATAGTGAAAGCCGGTTGAAAGGGCTACTGGCTCGCATAGATCGCGTCTGTAGAATGATGGCCTCGATCGCCGACCAGTCTGCATATCGCTGACGCACTTCCAAGTCCCGTAACGAGGACTCCTGTTCCCCGTCCCATCCCGTATAGCGCCAAACGCCTGAGCGAGCACCGGTCCTCAAGATCCGTGAAGGACTAGGGAGGAGGCCGCCCAGGGTCAGCCGGGAGGTACAGGTGGCCGGATGGTGGTGGAGCGGCTGACGCAGGATCGCCAAGGTCTCCCTGGGACGCTAGTGGATCCATAACAGCCCGACACTCATAGCTCGCCCTCGTCCGAGGGCTCGTGACTCGAATCGTAGGCTCCTCAGTCGCGGACACCTGTGTGTGTCCCGCTTTGACCGATATTGCTCGACGGATGTGAAGCGCTCATTGTCATCATATACTCCCGGCCTGGTGACAAGCCAATATCGTAAAAGGGTGCCCTGTGCTCATCTCGCATCCCGGTTATGGAGGATGGCATCTCGAGTAACCCGCCTTCAACATCAATGCATCCCGTGAGGGATGGCAAGCCATAAGGGAATGCCAAGGCTACCTCACACATCCGCCGCCTGGATAAGACGCCAAGTGATGGCGGTGCCAACCTAGAAATAAAATAATGCCGGTCTTGAAATCAATCGCGCATGTCCAATCGTTGATCCTCCACTCACCCCGGCCTTTGGTCACGATGACCTCATGGTAGTCTGATGCCTGAGTCGACAAAGGAACCCGTGGGACATGCCTAGCCATAGAAACTATTGGATCGACTCCAGCACCGTCGATTCAATATACCGCATCCCCGACTCGAGGACATGGGACGAGGTTGGCGCAAAATTCTTAACTACGCCATTGCCGCCGGACGAGGGTCGCATAAGGCACGCCACCCTTTAGCCTCGATTGCCTTTCTTAAAGAAATCATCTGGGTGATGAAACCCTTCTCTAATGAAGGATCGGCTTTTGCAATCAGGCTAAACTGACCATGGGCGCCGCTTATAAAACGTGAGGCATCGAACGCGGGAGTCGGGTCCGGGCAGGCCGATCCGCTGGCAAAGTACTACCGCGCATACTAACTTAGACAAAAAATATCAAACACCTAATGTAAAACACAAATCAACTAAATAACTACCTAAGGACTCAACAAACCTAAATGGGACTCGTATGATCCCTAAAGGAACCTAGAAGACCCAAAAATGAGGACCTACAATAATTTAGACCAAACGAAGCAAATAAAGAAACCCTAGACTACTATAAATTTAGGCTAGAATCGGGCACACAGTGGTGGGGATGCCACTATGACCCAAAACTGGCCAATGAGGGTGACTTACAGTGGTCGGCGAGCAGTGGGGTGGTCTCCGACCGGTGGGATGAGAGCTCCGACAGGTCCGGTGAAGGCTGGGATGCAGGGGAGCTAGGGTTTCGAAGAGTGAAGGCGTGTGAGGTGAAGAGCCAAAATGAACTATTCTGGCTAGGTCGGTGCCATACCGCCGCGACAGGCGGGTTCACGCCGCGACGCGGGCGCGCAGGACATGACCAAATGACGCCAGCGACGCGGCGGACCACGCGACGGACGCAGTAATTGACCAAATGACGCCGCGACGCGGAGAAGTCCACGCCGCGAATGCGACGTGAGCTTCAAAATGATCGCCGCGACGCGGAGAATCACCACGCGACGTGACGTGAGATGAAATTTCGACGTCACGACGTGGGAACTTCACGAAAGTGACAGAGGTGAATTTTGACGTCAGCGACGCGGAATTTCGCGTCGCGACGCGACGAGGTTAACTGACGGCCAGCGACGCGACGTGAGGCAATTGACGTCAGCGACGCGGATCCCACGTCAGCGACGTATGAGAGTTCAAGAAATTATTAACACATGTCCAACCCACTTTTTCGAGAACTTCTACGGTAAACATCATTCCGGCATTGAACACAAGACCTTTGATCCACTCTTCCGGTCCCGGCATCAAAACCAACAAGGTAACATCGTGAACACAACTAGAAACCAAAAATCACGAAAAATAACCAGAACCCAAACTACAAAATTCTAGAACACTCGCTGCCTCCCAAGAAGCGCTTATGTTTAATGTCGCTAGCCCGACGAATTCCTCGTAACTCAATGTGCCGCAGAACTCAAACTCGAGATCGCTAATTATACTTCTTCGCGCCGCTAAAGGAATGACTTGCTTGTTCGCAAAAACTCGCCCATAGTACGGCCAGCTGGGTATACCGAATGCCTTCTCAGATGTGAAACCGCCCCACCATGTGAAAAGACCTTGTTACCGTGAAAGGTCCGACCATCACTTCAATTTCCTAAAAGCTTAGCTCCGGGAATTGAATGGGCGACTTGTTGTCCGGCCGTGAATTCTTTCTCTCGTGATGCGCTTGCTGCGGCCAGCTCGCCTTCCTTATGGCCACGCGCTCTCATATGCTTCGCTTCGAACTCATCTAGCTCATCGGTTGGAGTAGTCGCCACCAGCCAAAGTACTGTCTATGTTTAGTTGTCGAAAAGCCCAATAAGCACGATGTCTAATTCTACCGGGAAGGTAACGTCTACCATAAAACAAGTCCGAACGGGACATACCTAAAGCGAGTTTTTGTAAACGCGGCGGCTGCCCAGAGCGCATCGCCTATCTTTTTAGACTCAACCCTTCCCGGAGTTGTTGACCTGCCTTCTCGAGGATGTACTTGATTTCTGCTAGATACCTCCGTCGCTTCGCTTGATCAGGTGATATGCAAGGAGAGCAAATATGACGCACCCCATACTTTGCAAAACCTCACTACCTTACGCGTAAATGCGTACCATTATCCGTGATTAAAGCTCGAGGATCCAAAACGTGAGAATATATTCCCCGCCAGTAAATTGAGTTACACCTGCATCATCGGGTTCGTGGTTGGAATCGCTTTACCCACTTTGAGACATAGTCTACAGCCAACAAGTATACAATTGTCAGATGATGCACATCCCATGAAATCGATCCCCCATAAGTCGAACAACTCTACCTCCAAGATAGGATGCATAGGTGGCTCGTCCTTTCTAGAGATGTTCCCCATTCGTTGACATTTGTCACAAGTGGAAACAAAATGATGAGCATCTTTAAATAAGGAAGGACAATAAAAACCCGAACAGAACTCGTCGCCGCTCGCCACCAGCGTCCACCACGATGAGTGTGACAATGGTTCAGAATACTGAGCATTTCATCTTCGCACATCTCCTATCACCGTCAGACAAAGGCTCGTAAAGAATTGGCTCTTCCCAATAGTAGTGCTTAAGGTGTGTGAAAACCTTTTCTTCTTCTCGATAGCAACTCCGGGGAATCACTTCGCTACCAAATAGTTCACATAATCCGCAAAACCAAGGAACTGCCTCGTCTCATTAGCAAAAAAGTTTGGCCCGAAATTCGCCATTCACCGGAATATCATCTCCGCCCTTCCGCTAAAGGTGGTCTCGCCACTTCAACTCGCAGCGCCTTCTCTGGCCCTGCATTTCTACGAACTCTTGCAAATGTAAGGACCCACCGAATCAATCCGTTTGCATCTTTCTCGTCATCATACTTACTTACCGAATGATCGCAGTACCACGACTTTGTCGCTAATCAAATATGGCCTAATTTGTCAAAAGCAAAGACACGGGCCAATAGTTCTTTTCTCGTGAGTGGTATAATTCAGTTTGAAAGGCCATTCAGTCCCAAGTATATAGTAAATCACCAAAAAGATTTTCGTTGCGCCTGGTATCGCCCAATCGTGATAGCGTCGCTGCATCACATCGCCTCAATGGAAAAGACCAACTGAGCTACAACAATAGGAGCTGAGATTAACTTATTCTTCAATACAAAGAAAAGCATGTACGCATTGGGAGTCAAATTCGAATGGGATCCCCCTGACTATAAATTAGACAATTGTTTCAAGTAACTGTGAGAAATCTTGATAAACCCGCCTATAAAATCCAAAAGATTTGCCTAGAAAACTCGATCCCTTCTAATGAAGAAGCTGTGTATGTAACTTCTCAATTGCTTCAATCTTCGCCCCTATCTACCTCTATCCCTCTTGTCGATCCGATGTCCATGATGACTCTCTCATCATGAAATGGCACTTTTCCAATTGAGTACTAAATTGGTCTTCTACATCTTGCTAGCACAGCCTTCCTAAATTTGCTATAATTGTCAAATGAATTTCCCATTAATGAAATCGCCCATGAAAATTCCAATCGTTTTCTCTACTGTCGTAGAATAATAAGGGCCATCATGCATCGCTCGAAAAGTACCCTGGAGCATTGCACATTCAAAGGGCATCCACGAAAGAGAATGTACCATAGGCAAGTGAATGTTGTCTTCTCCTCGATCTTCAGCGCTATGGCGATTCGATCAGAATCGAATATCCATCCAAAAAGCAATAATATCTATAATTCTATTAATCGACGAAAGATCCGACGAAATGGCGCGGAAAGTGATCTTTCGAGTGGCCTTGTTCAAATTTCTATAGTCAATACAAATTCTCCAACCCACACTGCCTAGACATGAAGATATTGTTTTCACCTTGATATCAGCTTATCCCCTCTTTGGCACTACCCGAATGTGGCTTACCTACGCACTGCCTCGAAAATGGGGGTAAATCACCCCAAGATCTAGCCATTTTAGAACTTCTTCCGGGTTCACTTCCTCATTGCTCGATTCAACCTCCTCTCGCGCTTCACTCGAGGGCCAGGCCATCTTCTAATAAATACTTGCATACAGCATACAGAAGGGCGGATCCCTTTAGTCAATAGAGACCATTCGAGGCTACCAGGATCAAGAACCTCAATAACTTTCTTCCTCCATTTCGCTTAGGGATGATGAGGGATAATTACGTGGTAGCGAGATTTACCCCTAGATATGTATACTTTAAATGGCTAGGTAGAGGTTTTTGTTCATCTTGTGGTTTTTCAATTGATGGAACGGCCATGAAGCCTTTCCCGCCTACCGATTCAAGTATTTCCTTCTATTGTGCCCAAAGGAATCCATCCACTTAACGATTCTTTCCGCCGTCACCAAGCCCCAGATGATCACAACAGGTTAGTCCATCGTTGAGACCACTTCAGCAATAGGCACTATAAATCTACTATATCAACCATTACTGAATGACACTTTCACAAATCCTAACGCCTCGAATACATTGGAATTTTACTCTTCTTGTAATTCCTAGCTCGGGCCTCGCCTCCGCACATCAATCATCGTCGCCAAATGCTAGAAAAGTCTTCCCAAGATAATCGGCATTTCTTTACCTTCCATGTCTAAAACTATGAAATCAATGGAAAGATAAACTTCGTTTAATCTTTACTAAGACATCTTCTATTATCCCTCTCAAAAGCCAAAGATCCGCCCGCAAGCCGAAGAGTGACCGTAGTCGACTATCTTAATCCCAAACGCTAAAGATGGCTAAGGGCATAAGAGATTAATGCCGCACCCAAATCACACAACGCTCAAAATAGCATTTCCACTAGCACTGATATGAAACCGCCTCGGTCTGAGCTTCTACTTAGCTTCCTCCACATGTGCACCGCATTCCTGTTAAGTTTACCGCTCTGTTCGCAATCTTCTCTTCGAGACAAATGTCTTTCATGAACTTTACATAATCGCATTGCCAGGCACGCAAATGGGATGTTTAGGCGAATTAAAACATCCATGAACTTTAATTGCTTATCCGGGCTTTATGTTTCTTGGAGACGCTAGTAAGGAACCCGTGATGCTGGCCTTTGCTTCACTAGAGGTCTCGTTGACTGCTCCCGTGGACTGCTGACCGTATCATTCTTCCGTCTGCCGTGACTCTCGCCCTAACCGCCCAATATCGGGGTCACTAGATTCAATTTTCCTACTTCTCACAAGGATCATAACGTGCTCATTCCCACTCTTCGGTTTACTCAATTGCTCCTACAAAGAACCCGGCCGCTCCAAGTAAGTCATCGGGCCTACTCCAGGCCTCCAAACTCCTTAAATTGTGGCCGCGGATTGCTGAACCGGGGTTGATCGTCAGCCGTATATTCGCCTTAGTCTCTCATTCCAGTGAACGCGAATGGAGAAGTTAACATCCGCGCGAGCTTGCTCTAAACCACTTTCAGGGGGTGGTTCATTAGCTCGGTTCGATCACGCACGCTTCCGATTGTCTACCATCCATACCCTGATTGTTTTGATTATTCTCCACCTGAATACATTTACTTTGAACCCCCGATTCGATTCTCGTAACCTGCTACTCCATACCTGGGCCCTTGCCGTGGATTGATTCCGATTAAACCTCGACACGCAGGACCGTCTCGCTTCTAATGCAGGCTTACCGATCGACATTCGTCGCGGCCGCCCTCCACAAAATTCACACAACCCTGCACGGATTAGCTCAGACGGCGCTCAACGTTCGCCGTCTATTCAACTCGCTAGCGAAATGTACACATGATTCACCAGTTGTTAAGGACTCATTATCTCGTGCCACCCACCGTGTTTAATGGGTGTGTAGCCTCTCAGCCACCGATTAGTATTGGTCATGAAGATCTTCCAATATCTCATACTCCGGGTCTGTGTTTTCTATCAATGATCCTCCAAATGCCAGGCATCTATCATTGTCTCTAAGTTGTATTTCGACCATTGTAAAGGCGTGGACTTGCATCCATCCATTAGCCTATGGTGAGGACACTTCCTCAATAATCTGGAACCCGTCCCATGCCTCCGCTAGGTTCTCCTCCAGTCGACCAAACGTGATCACTCTCTTTGCACAAGTCAGGCAATCTTCGAAGGTGGAAAGAACTGGTCGTAAACTTTGTACCAACTCGCCCATGTAGTAATGGAGTCCGTGGTTGACCGGTTAGCCATCGCTTGGCTCTATCTCGAAAGAGCGGAATAACCTCTTAATCTTAGCTTCAGAATCTGTCAGGATTTCGATGGTATCGCAAACTTCGAGGAAGTTAGTCAAATGCATGTTCGGTTCTCACGGGTAGTCCATGGAACGATATGTTCGGGCACCGTGATTGCGGATCGATTTCAATTCAAATTGTTTGCTTGAATCGGTGGGTCGCTTGATCACGTTAACAATCGCTGCGGTGAAAACAACTCATCTAATAGTATGCGCGATCGCCCACAGATAAATGGCCTCGGGCGCTTGATCTATTTCGCTTCTCGTGGTTCAGCTTTGTTCAACGCCCAAAATCTTGTTCTTCGTTTTCCATGACTATTGAAGTTCTAACTGCTCGCTCTCTGCTCGCGCAATCTGTAAGGTAAGTCTGCTTTCCGTTCAGATCACACAAGCGTTGATTAATTCGATTACTGGGCCAGATGTACTTATCGGGGTAAACCCGATCGCAATAGCACACAAACTAACAAACCCAATTACCAAAGACTTGTAAAATGGACAAAATAAAGAAAAATTTAGAATACTACCATGTGTCTACTCTATATCAATTTAAACCTATCCTCAAGAACGGCGCTAAAAACTCGCCACAGTCGAAACGCGGTATAATGAATGCCTGCGCGCAAGTGCACGCCAGAGTCTCAAGTAATATAGTGCGTACTTAACGTACGGATATCGATCACAGGAAAGGTGAATGGATCAGAGGGTCGCGACACATCTCGAAGAAAAAGAGCGAAAAAGTAAGTATGAAACCGCAAATCTGCCGTTGATTCTAGTGGAATTAATGGTGTCGCGCCTGTATAAAATCGCCCTATCACGCTCAATGGATTACTTTTCAAAGAAATTATTCAATCTATTTGTAATATAAACAAATTAGCTTGAAGATCTTGCTCACGAGATATCCTCTCGCAGGTATATCCGCCATCTCGCGGAATAGAATCGAGTATATCTCTATCTCGACTTAAGATCAAATGCTCAAACCGTTTCCAACCTCAAATGCTACCCTGTGTTCTAATATCTCTATTAACCGAATCGGCCAAAGGCTACTCTACCCGCATCCCTAAATACCTCATCTCTAACTTGGATCTCCGCCGACATGCTAACATTGGCCATTAACATATAATTGGAAATGCGTGTATGTGAGATGGACAAATTAATCAACCGAATAACATGAAATATCAAACTTTAATCCATCGTACATGACAGGGTTTGATGTAACCCTAGAAAGAGATCTAGAACATAATGGAAGAAAATATAAAACTGTTTAATAAAGGAAACATTGTTCTAAAATCCCAAATATCCAAAAATGAAAAGCTATAATTCCCGGCACTTCTCAAGTCATCACCGCGTTTCTCAACTCGCGTCCGTCGCGGCGCCCGATCTCCTTACTCAACCCCAATTTGCTTTTAATGATGAGGGCGATTGAGCCGACGTCATACGCGTGACGCCGCTGACGTGGTGGTGTCACGACGCGGGCGACGTCATCGATGGGGATCGCCATGATGCGGAGGACGCCACGACGTGGGGATGCCATGACAGACAGGTACTTCCATCGCCTTGTTCCCATTTGCTCCAAAATTCGTCATTGTCGCCACCCCAATGCCCCGCATTCACAAAAGGACACAACTCAAGATTCTAGTCACAAAACTATAAAATTACCTCTAAAATAAATGCAGAAATGCAGATCGACACGAGTATAATATGAGTGTTTGTGCACTCATCACCCCAGACTAACTCTGATCCGGGCAAGTCCGCTCGATCCTCCGCCCTTCAGAAACAAAGATCGCCCGACTCAAGCATAGCATCTCTCCGCTTTGCCGCAAAATTATGAACCGTCTGACATATCATTATCTTCCTCCTTCTTCTTCCCTAACCGGAGCTGACGATACTCTGAGGGCACCCACCCGAATGAAGTCCTCCGCCTTTGCCCCCGAAGCTTGGCGCTCCCTTCTTTTCTTCGACGCCCGCAAGAAGAGTCCTTTATTGTTACTTGGCGACGCCCGAACGACCACCCTCAACCGCCGGCTCGGGAGGCGTGACCGAATCCATAGCAGATACAGCGCCGCGCTGATTTGGCACGATCACTCAATTCCTAACCCGTCGCCTCACTCTCTGCCTCCTTGGCTGGGGAAGAACCACTCGGGATTAAGTTCAGAAGGTCCGCAGCCACATAGTTCTCACCTTCCACAACCTCTGAGGGTAAAGGACGGAATGATCGACGCCGTAAGGAGATCGTGCCACTTAAGTCATGCAAATTCCTTCAGCGCTAGAGGACTTCATGACAACGCTGCTCGAAAAATCTCCAATAGCCTACGGATTTTCGCAAAGTTGGTCATTTCCACCCAATGCACCAGTTTGCAATTCCGATCTTTCCCTGCAATAATGACACCTTTAACCATAAATAGACGTACAAAATATGAACCACTGTATTATACGTGACGCCCCAATCCCGGCATAGGATGTCATGAGGTCACCTTTTTTTTTTTTTTAAAACTTATAACCTTTACACTTATATTCATATATAATGTTAAACAATTAACTCAGATATATTCTGCAGTTAATGGATTACAAAATATATATATAGCCTCCATGAGGCAGTTATTCAACATCTACAATATTTACATGTATTTACAAAATTTCATATACAAAATGTATCTAAAGGTCTTCCAAAGGCACCTATTGCCGTGTGGCCTTTGACCGCCAGCATTGTCCCGTCCTCCGGTTTCTTCGTACCTACACTGACACCCGCTGCCTTTACTACACGAATTAGACACAATACGACCACCTCGCAAGGGTCACACTTCTATACAAATGCATATAAATACATATAGCATGCACGTATTCTCATGCCATTTCTCATATATATATACTTTCACACCGCTTCATTTCTTATCATCTTCCATATACTTTTCTATGTCAACTCAGACTTTACTTCTTATTCTTGTAATCAGACATCGTCATCACATACAAAGGCTACGCTTCTCATATCATGTCATGTATTCTCTACATTTCCTTTCAGATATACCCACAATTTCTTTTATGCTCTTAAGGTCTTGTATTTCACATTTCCTTGCATATACTGCTAATCTCTTTTATGTTTCATGTCTGCATAAACCTTAGAAGTGGATACAGGAAACTATAATCCATGAGGGCCCGAAGGCGCTATATTCACTGTATGAAACAGTGGTCCATGAGGGCCCGGAGGCGCTGTAATATAATATACCCGAAGGTATCATCACTGTTCGAGACAGTGACTATCCATGAGGGCCCGGAGGCGCTGTGGTGACCCTTTCGGGGCCACCGTGATCCAAACGGGATCTATCTCATCAATTCAAACTAGGGCCTAATATCAGAACTTGCATGCTGTGTAATTTATTTTTCCCGAATAGCATGCCCCATCTATCCCTCTACCAGTTCCCAAGCAAGATAACAGGTATTTTATGTGCTCGCATATATATCTCATAATTAATAATTATTGTCATTCGTAATCATATGTGATATAAATGCAATCATTTATTCATACTTTTCATTTTCATAACTTGATTACATGCATACTAACTATATTACCACATGTTTATGAGTTATTTATGAATTCATAATAGGCATTCCTAATACAAATAACTATGGTTACCTCAGATCGCTCTACTGTTTTCCAAAATTTTCTGAACTAATATGAGTTCCAATCTTATCAAGCTATCTATTGATAGATTCTTGACTCAATGGGCTTTCCATAGAGTCCAAGAACACTCGAATCGGAGTTCAGACAAAGAAGATATGACCTTCCGAAGTTGGAGGTCATGCGCAGCCGTTTTTAATGAGTCGATCTTCGATCGACGAGCTGAGCTGTCGCGGACGAGCTCGCTCTAACACCTCGGCGTCTGACCTCTACTATCCTCTCAGGCATATGAATGTATTCACTCCAACGGGCTTTCCATAGAGCCCAAGAACACCTCAAATCGAGTTCAACGGCGAGATATGACCTTCCAAAGTCGAGGTCGCGCGCAATAACTCGATGAGCCGATGAGTCGTACTGGCGACGAGCACCGCTTTGACGGCACCGCGGATGAGCACCGCTTGGATGGTACCGCTTGACGAAAGCACCGCTGACGAGGACCGCTTTGACGAAAGTACCGCTTCGACACGATAATCAAGCCGACGAGCACCTTGACGAGTACCGCTTCACGCACCGCTTAAATGAGCATCGCTTGACGAGCACTTTACCCAGCAATCGCTTTCAATATACGCTGACGTAGCACTGCTTGACTTGGCACTCCCACGCCTGGGGAGCAATCGCTTGACGAGCAACGCTTGACGAGCAATCGCTTGACAAGCACGACCCATTTGAATCGCTCAGAAAGAAAAGCACTACAACTTAAATTACTGTGGGGTCCGAATTGAGAAATTCAAAAGCCTAACATCAAGTTCATTGATGTGCGCTACAATTTTCTCGTAAGGACTTACTTCAAATTATCTTTATTTCTGACTCAAAACCCGTCTAAGGTCCCATGAATGACCCGAATTACAGAACCGACTGACCCCGCATCTAATGACCTAATTTCTGCAAAAAGGACCATAATCACTACAAAGGTCCAATCAACATAATTAGAAATCCTAACATCAAGTTCATTGATGTGGCTAATTTACTAGAGGGACTCACTTCGAAACCTGGGCTTACCCATAAACTGCTCTAAGATCCCGCTACCAGATAAGACGACAATAGAATTTTCTGTTCAACTTGCAACTGTGACTTCTCATACATGGCTTAGTGAGCCTTAAAGCCTTTCTTAACTCAACCCAAGAAATGAGCTTAGAGTTTCAAACCCAAACCATAGCACAAAACAAGGGTTTCAACCAGAACAAACGTCATCAAAACTAGATTTCTATACACCCGTAACTTACATACACATACTCAAATTCCATACAACCCAAGACATGTATCCGTACACACTTAAAGTTTAGTATACACATTCATGGTTCCATATACTTATACCAAATCATAGTTCCATACAACCCAAAACGTATCCATACCCATACTCAAATTTAGTAATTCCATACCTGTAATCTTCTTCTTCTTCTTCTTCTTTTCTTCTCTCTTCTCTTTTGTTCGTATTTGCTCTCCTTTTCTCCAAGACCAAAACGTATATTTATTTTGGTCTATCCCTTTATTTCTCTTTCTAACTCAAAGGATAGAAACTCTCCCTCTTTCCTTTAAGCCACTTGTCTCTTCCACAATTTTCATCCTATTTCATTCTAATATCTTTCTTTTATTACTCTTCGTCCTTCAACTTCTAATATTTACAAATCCATTTATAATATTTTTTTACATAGTCTCAAATCTTCTTTATTAATTAATGAATTATGTATATTCTACTTCCTTTGTTTTTAATCTTTATTTTATTCCGAATAAATATACCTTTACGTTTATTATACCCAAAACATGTTATAAAACTGTTAGTGTATAATTTGGGGTGTTACAACTCTCCCCTTAAAAGAATTTCATCCTCGAAATTCATACCTGATTCAAAGAGTCATGGATATCTACTCATAGTTACTGCTCCTAAGTATTTCTTCTCACCGGTGTTGCAAGAGAACTTTCACTAATGGTACTTGTTTGTTCAAGAATCGTTTTCACCTCTCTGTCGAATGGTCTGCCCCTCACCTATGACAAATCTTCAGATTTGTATCTCTTGTGATTGGGTATGTGTACTCATCAGAGCGGTATCTCCGAAGCATCGACACATGAAACACATCGTAATTCTGGCCAACTCCGTAGGCGCACCGACAGCTACGTGGGCCAATAATGCTCCAAAATCTCATATGGCCCATGAACCTTGACTCAACTTGCCTTTCCGACCAAACCTATGAATTTTCCTCCATGGTGATACCTTTAAAAGACCTTTGTCTCCCACTGCTATATCTAATATCTCCTCTTTAGGTTGGCATATTACTTTGTCTATCACTAGCCGCCTTAACCTCTGCCGAATAACTTGTACTTTCTCTCTTCAGAGCCTTTAGCTATGTCTGGACTTTACGCTTTATGCTCATTCACTCTCATTCCAAAGACACAGGAGTTCTTTCGGCATTTCCGCCATACAAAGCTTCATATATGGTGCCACTAATGCTTGATTGAAAACTAATGTTATAGAAAATCATCAATGGAATATACCATCCCAACTTCCCCGAAAATTCCATTTACACAACCTCAAGCATACTCCTTCGAGCACTTGACCCAATTCTGGTCGTCCATCTCGCCATGGATGGAATGCCAGACTAAAATCTGTGGCTATACCAAGTCGACTGCAACTCCAGAACCTGATAAATCATGATCTCAACCACAATAGACAACGGCACACCATGCAATCGCACAATCTTATCTACATAACTCGCCTAGTCGATCCATAGAATAACCACACTCGGACCGGTATAAAATAATACCTTTGTAAGCCTATCTACAATCACCACAGAGTCATGCTTTGTTTGTGTGAGGAAACCAAGACAAAATCCATGGTAATGTTATCCCACTTCCATTGAGGAATTGAAGGATTAACAAAACCCGTATACTTGCGTTCAAATTTAATTTGCTGACACGCCAAACACTTAGACACATATTCGGCCACATCTCTTTCATTCCTTTCCAATTACTTAAAACTGCTTAAGTCCTGGTACATCTTATTCCTCCAGATTTACATAAAACAATCGTATTATGAGCCCCAAATAGCAACCCATTTAGCTTCATCATTTGGCACACATAATTTATGTTGGAAATACAAACTTCCAACTTCTTTCTCAAAACTTGGCCTTGTCACCACTTAACCATCTCAGAATTTTTCTAACTTTCATCATTTTTCCATCTATAATCATTTGCTTTAAAACGGTTGCGCTTTCTACTGCTACAATATAGCTCCATCACCTAATCTCCACCATCGTACATCGTAGTGACATTGCTACCATCGTTTTTCTTGGCCAAAAGCATCGGCCAGCTATATTAGCCTTTCCTGATGGTAATCTATGATGCAAGAATAATCCTTTAATAACTCTAACCACCCCGCTGTCTCAAATGAACTCTTCTCAAGTAGTAAGTACTTGAGACTCTTATGATCGGTGTAAATTCTTACACTTTTCCCGTATAAGTAGTGCCATATTTTTAAAGCAAACACTACCGCAGCCTAACTCTAGGTCATGAGTGTATAATTTTGTTCATGCTTCAACCGTCCTGGACGATAAGCCACTACTTTCCCATCTCAGACAACACACACTTTAAACCAATGCATGAAGCATCACATACAAGGTATACTCTTTTCTCCCGGAGTAGGTCGCCAATATTGAAAGTCAACCTTTCTTCAAAGATCCCTTTCAACTGCTCAAAACTATTCTACATTTGGTCCTGCCCACTCAAACTATTCCTTTCCCCGAGTAATCTCGTGAGCTTTATAGCTTTAATCAAAGCCTCTCACAAATCTTTCTATAATAACCCGCTAACTGAAGAAATTTCACTCTACATTTATGACTTCCCAATTCAACCAGCTTCAATCTAGCAGATCAACTCTTATACCCGCCATACACATGGCCTAGGAATGAGGACTTCCTTTAGCCAAAATCACACTTGGCCGCAGCTTTAGGCATAGTAACTTCTCTTAATGTCTCTCGGCACTTACTTTCAGGTGTTGTCTATGTTCCCGCATCCTAGAATACACCAGATGTCATTAATAAAAACCAATAACAAATTGATTCACATAGGGTCGGAAACCCATTCATCAAATCGAATGCTGCCGGTGCATTAGTCAACCCAAATGGCATGACCAAAATCATAATGACCATGGTCGGGTTCTAAATGTAGTCTTCAGACATCTCCTTCCTTTACTCAACTGATAATACCCTGACGCAGTCTATCTTTCGGAAAGACACCCGCCTTTCAACTCGATCAAAAAGACTTCACCGGGTACGGGTACTGTTTTCACCGTCACCTTATTGATCCGCCGAGACCGATGCACATCCGTAGAGTGCCATCTTTCTTTTTCATAAATAAAACAGGTGCACCCCAAGGAGAAACACTAGGTCGGATAAACTTTATCTAAAAGTTCTTAATCGACTTCTTGTCTTTCAGTCTGTTGAGCTATCTCAGACAAAAATTCTTGACATGTGGACTGCTCGTACAATTTCTATGGCTAAGTCCATTTCTCTCATGTGGACACCTCGTAACTCTTCGTGGAATACATCTAGAAATTCCTCGATTACTGGATCTTTTCTACATCAACTCGACTTTTGAGCCTTCAAGATCAAAGCCAAGAATGTCTCACATCCTTTCCTCATAATTCTCCTAGCTTGCATAGTGGAGATTATAATAGACATTACACTCGATCCAATGCCTCAGGACATATTACCTCGCCTGTCGAGCATTTCAACACCACTCGCTTCATTCACAACTATTACCTCTAAGTTAGATAACCAATCCATTCCTAGAATCAAGTCAAACTGAATGGTAGCGTTATCAAATCCAATGAGAAACTCTTGCTCAGATAACAATGGGACAATTTCTATATATGTTATTCACAATTAATACAGGCCTCAACTAGACTAGTTACATGCATGTCATATGCTAATTCTCCATCACGTACTCATTAAATACATGCTCCATGCACACATATGAATGAGTAGATCCAGGATCAATCAATGCATGCACCTCATACTATATAAAGAAAATATACCCGCTTATAACCGGGAGCATTCCGATCCTCACAAGCCTTCATAGCATATGCTCGTGTCGGTGTTGCAGGCATGTAGACGATCATCAAGCCTCGACACTATGCCTCCGCCCTCTATGCGTCGAGATGGCCACACACCCTACCACGATCACGAGTCGGAAGTGGGTGCCAGATCTTCCTCCAGCCACTTCCTCACAGCTTCCATATCCCTCAACTCGGGGACACTGTGGCTTCAAACGCTCAAGGCTTCCACACCGAAAAACACCCTCCTTTCAATATCTCCGAACTCCCAAATGCCTTTTATGGCACAAGGGCATTTTAGATTCTCCCCAACCGGGCACCCCAATTGCATTTCCACAAAGCACATTGGACCTTGCCTTCTACCCGGCTTGAACTATATTCGATTGGGATGAGATTCTCTAGCTCTTTTCCCAGGAGACTTAAGCCCTAGAAAACTTTGAAATCTTCTGCCTCTCGCTTCTAGTCTCTACTTCATTGCAGCCTGGACCAACTGACAAAAATCCACCGCTTGGAGAAGTCATAGGTGCCAACACCCTTGATGGAATCATGCACCCATCCTCACTGTTTACACCGAAATGCCTCGGTGAGACCACTCCTGCATATTTAATAAGACGGCAATCTTTCCATATCTGCCACCGATAAGCCTTTGTTTCCTAAATTTTTAGGAACCGTTTTCCCACTGAACTCATACATTTCAGCATATATCACCCCAAACTTGACAGAACTCCCAAGTCATGGATTGGAACTTGACTTTTGAGCACTAGTTTCACTAATCGTATGCCCCACTCGCAATAGTGAGACTGCACATAATGCTCTCTCGATCGTGGAGGATATCTTAATTCTTCTAATGTTCCTCTCTAGCTTTTCAACCGACCGGGCTTTCTCCGACTCTTCCATGCTCGACCCATGAATTCTCTACTCCAGTTCTTACTGTCTATCATTTTTTGCGAGGTTAATCTATCCAAAACCCGAAAACATGTCTTATACACTCAAAGAAGGCTTCGTGGGTTCATTAGGTACATTATCAAGGTCTGTAAGCCGATAACCCTTGTTCCATTGGGTTGACACCTCAAGAATTTTTCCTCGACGATCCATCTATACAAAACACAAGGACATCCACATCGTTCCACACGATTACTAAACAATGTGCTTTTCTATTTTATATACTCTATTCCGTAGCCACCTAAACTTAGGTTTTTCTGTAAACGCCTAAACCTAGGTCGATACTACTAACTCACGCCTAACTCGGCATAGGATGTCAAGTGAGGGTCACTCTTTTTTTCTTTTTTTTTAAACTTATAACTTTACACTTGTGATATTCATATAATGTTAAACAATTAACTCAGATTATATTCCTGTATCCCATTAAAAATATATATACAAGCTCCATATATGGAAGTGTCTAAACATCTACAATATTTACATTGGTTTGCCAAATTTATATACAAATAGACCTAAAGGTCTCCAAAGGCACCTATTGCCGTGTGGCCTTGACTCCATTGGACATGTGGGATTGTCCCGTCCTCTGCTCTCTTCCGTACCTACACGGATTGAACACCCGTAAGCAGTTTTACGCTTAGTGGAATTAGCACATGAATGACCTCTATTATGTATCATCACACTGATACAAATGCATATAAATACATATAGCATGTACGCATTCTGTCATTACTTTCATATATATATACTTTCATAATCGCCATTTTATCATCTTCCATATATACTTTTCTATGTCAACTTGTACTTTACTTCTATTTTGTAACCTAAGATAATACATCACATAGCAATATATGTTTCTCATATCATGTCATGTATTCTACATTTCTTTGCATATACCTGGCTAATTCTTTTTATGTTTCATGTCATGTATTCTACATTTTCTTTGCATATACTCCGCTAATTTCTTTTTATGTTTCATGTCTTGTATTTCTATATTTTCAGATATACCCATTAATTTCTTTTATGTTTAAGGTCCGTGATAAAACCTTAGAAGTGGATAGCTGTGAAACTATAATCCAGAGGGCCCGATATGCTATATTCACTGTATGAAACAAAGGGTCCATGAGGGCCTGAGGCGCTGTAATATAATACACCCGGTCATCACTATTCGAGACGTTGACTATCCATGAGGGCCCTGAGGCGCCATTGTGGTGACCCTGTACACCGTGATCCAACGGGATTCATTCATCGACTCCAAACGGGGCCGGAATATCAGAACTTGTATGTTGCAGACTTATTTTCCCTAATAGGCATGCCCATCTAACTCCTCTACCAGCTCTATGCGACAATCACTGTGGTATTTTATGTCAAGATATATATCTCATATTCCCGAATACCATTGGTTGTCTGCAATCATATGTGATATATAAATACAATCACGGTCATATCTTTCATTTTCATATTCGATTACATGCATAAATAAAATCTATGCTTTACCTATGTATGCTTATGAGTTATTTATGAATTCATAATAGGCATTCCTAATACAAATAATCGCGTATTACCTGATTTGCCTACTGTTTTCTCTTATGTTTTCTGAACTAATGAAAGAGTTCCAATCTTATCAAGCTATCTATTGATAGATTCGACTACCATTCCAGATCATGTTCACTCAATCGAGTTCAGATCTAAGAAGATATGACCTTCCGGGGTCGGGAGGTCATGCGCAATCGCCTCGGAATATCAACTCTGGACCGACGAGCTGAGCTGTCATGGGACGAGCCTGCCTCTAACACCTCGGTCTGACCTCTACTATCCTCCTCAGGCATATGAATGTATTCTGACCCCATAGAGTCCAAGAACACCTCAAACCCGAGTTCAAACGGCAGAGATATGACCTTCCAAAGTCAGAGGTGCCGCGCGCAATCAACCTTATTATCGACGAGCCGCATCATGACGAGCACCGCTGAATGGTACCATGAGCACGGTCGATGAAAAATGTCGACGAAAATTGACGAAAGTACTGTTTGACGAAAGTACTGTTTGACGAAAATCGCTTGACGAGCACTATTCGACGAAAGCAATCGCTTGATACAACGTTTGACGCAGCACGACCCATTTGACTGCTCGCAGTAAAGACCCTAACTCGTCCACAGGGGGTCCGAATTGAGAAATTCAAAGCCTAACATCGTCTATTGATGTGGCTACAATTTCTCAGAAGGACTTACTTCTAAATTATCTTTATTTCTGACTAAAAAACCGTCGAAGTCCCATGAAGAATCTTAATCAAGAACTTAATTCACTAGATCTAAATGGATCGACCGGTAAAAGACCATATAACTTGGTCTACAAAGGTCCAATCATAAATTTGAAAGCCTAAAATCAAGTTCATTGATGTGGCTACAATTTACTAGAAGGACTCACTTCTGAAATCTCCTTATTTCTGACCCATAAACCCGTTTCTAAGATCCGCTAATGCATATGATCGAAGAAGTAGGAATTTTCTCGGGTTCAACTTGCAACTAGACCTTCTCATACACATATTTAGGAGCCTTAAACTCTTTCTTAATTCAACCCTACAAGAAATGAGTTTAGGAGTTTCCAAACCCAAACCATACACAAAACAAGGGTTTCAAACCATGTATCTAAACGTTCTAGACCAAAACTAGATTTGGCTATTAATCTAACTAAATACACATACACTAAATTCGATACAAACTCCAAGACATGTATCCGTACACACCTAGTTTACATACACATATTCATGGTTCCATATTTCTTTCTATACCTAAATCATAGTCGACAACCCAAAACGATATCCATACCCATACCAAATTTAGTAATTCCATACCGTAATCTTCTTTCTTCTTCTTCTTCTTCTTTTCTTCTCTTCTCTTTTTGTTCGTATTTGCTCTCCTTTCTCCAAGACCAAAAAATGAGAATATTTTGGTCTTATCCCTTTTATTTCTCTTTCTAATCAAAGGAGGAAACTTCTCTCCTCTTTCCTCAAGTCACTGCTCCTTCCACAATTTTCATATCCTTATTTCATTCTAATATCTTTCTTTATTACTCTTGGTCCTTCAACTCTAATATTTACAAATCCATTTATAATATTTTACAATAGCCTCAAATCTTCTTTTATTATTTGTACTTCGAACTTATGCATATTCCTACTTTGTTTTTATCTTTATTTTATTCCGAATAAATATACATTTACGCTATTATACCCAAACATGTTATAAAACTGTTAGGGTATAATTTGGGTGTTACACAGTTCTACTACTATACACACATGGAAAGTGCACCATGGTTAACATCAACTGAAGGCCTGGGGAACCCGGGGTCTCATCCCAGGTCCCCTGACTAAGATCACCCCTTTTGCCTCAATTTCGGGTGAATCTGAAGCCTGTCGGGGAATTGCAACTGGGAACGAAATGACATAGATCCACACCTTAAGGCCACCCTTAAAGTATAAGAAAACAAACTTACCAAAGAAAGATCCAAATTTGGTACAAAGAAAGCCTGCAGACGCAACATCCAATCAAGATCTGGATGACGTTTGGGTGAATAAGGGCTAGTGGCACTCTGGTAAAGTGTAAGAATTTCTTACTCGTGAGCCAAGACAGGAAGTGAAGCCCGACCACACACTGCTCCTCGGGTGAAAACACGCATCGTCATCTCGCCTATAGGATCGCGGGAAGCCGGGCCATCCAATAGCACGACATTGTAATGTTATCTGAATTTCCCATAGTAAAATCTCTTAATCGCCTAGAGGATAAGGAAGAGATGATACTGCTTGTAGAAGGCAATCCCCAGCCTACTTTCTACGACCCGCCATCGGGTGGATTTCTTCCCCAATTTCGCCATCTACAAGTAGGCAAAAAAAAAGGAAACCACGACCGGGAAGCCATGATACCATATCGATAAAAGGCAAACCCACTAAGCCTAGGTGGGTGTAGCCCATTCTAGGCAAACCCTAAGAACGATAAGCCCTCCTTCCCGCTATCCCTAAGACCTAAACGCGCCTGCATCGAAGGTCCGTAGAACAGAACGTGTTTACCCGTGAAACGAAACCAACAAGCTGCCTGGATGAATCCGCCCACAAATGTCATGACAGACCAGAGAAAATCGAGCGTAAGGAAGCAACACAACCAAGAAGAAACAAGTACAGGAAAGGGTGCAATCAAATGATGGCCCCCTATATATTAAGCGTCTAGAGCCTGCAACCGCATTTAATGCGCTGTTGACTCATCACCGCTATAACCACCTAACAATGCTTTGGCTATTAGGGCACAGGGAACAAACATGGGCCAGACTCTTGGGCCTTCGTATCAACCTAATAGCCACAATCGCAAAGGCTGACCATATCCTAGACCAATCCATTTCGGAGAATGGCCAACCGTATTGCTTCTAAATCGATCCGTTTCGTAACGTTTCAAATACCATAAGTCTTCATCGCCAGTCGAATGGAAACATATAATAACAGCAGAGCATAGTGAATTTAAAATGGAACAATTGACAATTACTCAAATACATCTTATTGCCGCATAACAACATTTACAATAATAAGTAACAATATTTGTTTCAAATTAATTCCGTACAAAAAAGAGGGGAAGAAGACGGCGGAGAAAAGGATATAGTAGTCAAGGTGAAAGAACACAAAGTTCCGTTGTTTCGTAAGGTGGCAAGGAACATAAAGTCCTTGATTGGGCAGTGGGGTGCTTGGTTGCAGAGGGATTCCACCGGAAGCCATTTGTTATGTCAGGCACGTAACTCAAGAATATCCCTCCCAATGCAAACATTTACGACCAGTCAAACCCGCAGACTTCATCAACCCTCTTCACGTGCCTCATCCTCAGAGAATCATCGGTCCGAATTTCAGGTAACGCCACACCAAACCTTCCGTTGTCGACCAAGACTACCCATTGGCACAAAAGAGCTCCTCCTCCTGTAAACCATTTATATAGAGATCTCTCTCAGCCTCGAAGGATTCCCCAAAACACCCGCATCAAATGCAACATCAAAAAAACTAGCAAATTCCCCAGTAATATAAACTTCGGAACACCACTGCATTAACGCTCAACAATCCCTGCCACTGCTAAGTCCAATATTTTCCTACGCAAAGAGCGATTCCCTACCGTGAGTGGGGTATCAGGTACCGCGCTTAGGCCAAGGATCATCATGGGCTTCTCAAGCCCAAACCTGTACCAACAAGCCCCTAGCGCACTCCATCCCACAGGTTAATGGCCCAATCAGTCTATAGACCCATAACTGAAACCTGTGGGGGCCCAATCTCCTAACCCAATCATCTTCATTAACAAGCCAAGCCCAAAGATATTCCCAGCCTGAGAGGATATATAACGCCTGTTACCTCTTTCCCCGCCTCGTTACCTTCTCAAGAGGCAACACCTCTCTAGTGAGGCGCCGCACTAGCCTCTCTACCGTAAACAATAACCACCCATGAGTCACATGAATCTCCTAAGGGCAAATAAACGAGAAGATGATGACAAGCTTAGCCGTTTGAAGGGCAGCTCGATCATATACAAGAACAGGTCATGATACGCGAACAAAGCGCTACCTTCCCCTTCCGTTTGAAAAGAATCCTACCACATAAAGGATAAACGCATTCCTCCTCCATAAAAAAGAGGAGGGGTGACAATCGCAAACACGATTGATTTCCCTCTCTCGATTTCGTATTTGACTTTTTGCATCGTGAGAGGCGTCGCACGCCGATCCACCTCTTGTTTATTTTACAGGTACATGCTGGTTAGTTGATGCTCTGATGGTCTAACGATTCAAAAAATTCAGGAAACTACAATTCCCATTAAAATATGTAGTAAGTAATCTTTGTTGAAAATGAATGATAATGTGGTAATTAAATCTTTATTTTCGAGAAACCAAAAAATATGGTTAATAATCTGTTTGGGTACTTTGTTTATGAATTGTCAGTGATTCATTTTAGAACACCATTTGAAAACACATAGAACATTATTTTTGTGTTTTTTGAAAAGTATTGTTATTATCTAAAGTTAGTGTTTTTTGTCCTATATTGGATTGTTTTTTATTGAAAATTTCTTACATTTCCTGCTTATTTCAGATTGTTTAAGATAATATGTTGATAAATTTTGGGTTTGGTTCCTCACTAAAATCTATGGTGATAATCTTTGTTGGTGTTTTATTGATAAGGGTGATTAAACTTTATTTACCAGAAACCAAACATATGGAAACTAAGGACTTGTTTGATGCCTGTTTTTTAGAACTGTTTCAAATAAATTTTTTTGAGAACAATTATTTGAAAACACATAGAGCATTATTTTGGTGTTTACTGAAAAGTGTTGTTATAATCTAAATTTTGTGTTTTTTGTATTTTTCTTAAAACAAATTTGTTTAAAAAGCTAAAGTAAAGTACGAACTAAACCAACTAAGTTGCCCCGTTAAGATTTAAAATGAGAGATGAGTATGTTCATCGAATACTAATGTAAGACGAGATACTTAAAGTTATCATACAAAATTATAAATTAATTCTAATTCAAAGAAATGACATTAATTTAGGGAAGGCAAGGTCTTCTCATCCCAATTATATGGAATTTATTTATAGTTATTTCTATTTTTACACAAAAAAAAAAAAAAAAACTTGTGGGACATAAATTGGAAATACCCATATCCACATATCTTCACTTTCCATTATAACATAGTACCGAACCTTGTATCCTCTCTCCCATACCCGTCTTGGTTCTTAATACTTGAATAGTCTTATTGACATTTTTTTATTGTTATATTGGCATTTGTTTTTATATTTATTTCATTTTAAACAAAACATAATTTATACTAGAGATATTGGGAAAAAGTATATACACATATCTTCATTTTTCATTGTAACATAGTACTTGCTTTCAATTAAGCTTCATTGGGACTTGAACCTTGATCTTTCCTTTCCCACACCAGCCTTGGTTCTAATCACTTTAACTAAGTCTTATTGACATTTAATTTTTTTTATTGAAGATTATTGGCATTTGTTTTTAAATCTTAAGTTCTATTAAAAGTAAATATGATTTATAAGCTATTGAGCTTGATTGAAATGATAAAGAGATGGGGTAAATTTATATTCTAGGAGGTATCATTTTGGTTGAAAGGATATAATTTATATTATTTTAGTTTAAAAAAATCAAAGCTTATATTCTTTGAACTGGTTTCACAAATCATTGCTATTTTAACTTAAAATATTTAAGAATTTTATTTCATTTTTTGCCACTAATATTTATTGTTTTTAATTCTATTCACTTGACATATTACTTTGTAGTACTATATTCTTATAAGGATATGACCCAATGATGATCTCGTGACCCTATGCTACTCTTTTACGATTTATGAATGAATAATAAAAAATAGAAAGCCTATCTATAAATGAATTTTCATTCAAAACAAGTTAGAATTACTTTTTATAATCTCTGGCAAAATATGTCTATTTCCACTATTCCCGTGACATATTATCATAATCAGTAAAGTGTATATCCTTATATATTATTTAACTAATAACCATTTGGTATCAGGTCAAATATGTATGTTTCCACTTTCCTGATAAGTATTACAATGGAAAAATAATTGAGATTTGAAACATGAAATATGTCAGAACAAAAAGCCATCATTACCTTGACAATGATTGACGCTGGAACAGTTTCGCAGGCACATACTCAAGAACAAAGATTAGACAAGCAAAAAATCAAATTAGTCCTCAATTGTAAGTATCCTCTAAAGTGAAATAGGTCCTAACCTTGTCCAATATGGGATGACAATAGTGTGTACCAAATGTTGAAATTGGTTACACAACTGGCATGGAGGAAATTGAATTATATATTGCTGGGTCGCTTGAGTTAGGCTCATGAATCAATCTGTAAATCTACATGCATTTATTAGTTGGAGGAAATATAATGTTATAGAATCGACTACTAAGAGGGCTTAGTAGCTCAAAGACCGACATCAATAGATGTGAAGTATGGAAGATAAAGACTGTGAAGATTAAGAAGCTACTGATGAATCTAATGGAAAGAGAAACGTTGATGGACATCTTTCATCCTTCCATACTCTTAACCAAGTTTTAGAGAATGAGGAAGAGATATATGTCTCTATGGATGTGGCAACTTGCGATGTATCAAATAACCCAGATGATGAGAACCTAGATGAGTCATCCCATGTTTAGTATCACTTAGCTCCATCACCTCAATTTGAAAATATAGAAAACCTTTGTAATGCCATTTCAATTGATTTGAACTCATGGGTGAAGTATTAGTAAATGGGGCCACTCAAGTGGAGAATTTGTAGTTAAGGTTTTGAATTTCAAATCATCACTTGCAAGTATTAGAAAAGATTTACCGAATTAAAAGACACCAAGAGTTTGTGGTTGTTGCATCCTCAAAAAATTGCTAGTTTTAAAGATGTAAGAAGGCCTGAGAATGTCAATGTTCATGTAGTTTCGTGCCATGCTCAGAATACTAAATTATACCTCTACCGCTTATAACATGTTTTCGGGGTATAATAAAAGTAAAAGTATATTTATCCGGAATAAAATAAAGATAAAAAAACAAAAGTAGGAATATGCATAAGTTAAATTACAAATAATAAAGAAGATTAGAAGCTATTGTAAAATAACATAATTCGATTTTCAAATAGTAGAAGAGCAAGGACCAAAGAGCAATAAAAAGAGATATTAGAAATGAAATAAGGATGAAAAATTGTGGAAGAGACAAGTGGCTGAAGGAAAGAGGGAGAAGTTTCCTCCTTGACTGGAAAGTGAAATAAATGGGACAGATCGTAATAAAGATCTCATTTTGGTCTTGGAGAAAAGGAGAGCAAATACGAACAAAAGAGAAGAGAAAGGAAGAAGAAGAAGAAGAAGAAGAAGATCACAGGTATGGAATTTGTGTATTGGTATGGAATTCGGGTATGGATACATGGTTAAGAATCCTCTATCTTGTGTATGGTTTCGGTTTGGGAACTCCTAAACTACTTTGTAGTTGGTTAGAGAAGAGCTTTAAGACTCCTAGATATGTGTTTTGAGAAGGGTCTAGTTACAAGTTGAACCCAGAAAATTCCCTATGTTTGATCATATGCAGTAGCTGGACCTTAGAACGAGTTTTTAGGTCAGAAATAGATGGAATCTGGACGTAAGTCCTTCTGATAAATTGTAGCCAAGATCAATGAGCTGATCTGTAGCTAATTTCTCAATTTAATTCTGTACTGGGTTATAGTCCTTTTTTTATTTACGGTCAGCCCAATAAAATCTGGTCGGGTCATCAGCAATTCGCCAATCTAGCCAAGCCTTAGAACGGGTTTTTGGGTCAGAAAGAAGAATAACAGGTAAGTCCTTTGAGAAAATGTAGCAACATCAGTGAACTTAATGTTAGGCTTTTGAATTTCGCACTGGACCTCAGACACCAAGTTATGGTCTTTTACTCCGAATAGTCAAATGTGTGAAGGGTCACCCATAGAGGTCACAAATAGAGGTCAGCATCTCTCGTCCCAAGACTCAACTCACGCGGTGAGCTCAACTCACGAGAGTTTTAACTGTTCTGAAGAGCCCAGCCTCTTCCCAGAAACAGCTGCCACTCGGGGCCAAGAGCCGTCACCCAGCCGCCTTCAAGATCGACCCGCATGACCTCCAAAGAATAACTGAAGGTCATATCTCCTTCGCTTGAACTCCGATTTGGGTGTTCTTGGACTCTATGGAAAGCCCATTGAGTCAGAACCATCCATATGCCTGAGAAGATATTAAATGTCAGACCGAGGTGTTAGACTGAGCTCAGTCACTTCAACAGCTCGCCGTCCAGCTCGCTCGTTAAGACTGACCGCAAGATGACCTCCAACTTCTGAAGGTCATATCTCCTCGTTTGAACTCTGATTTGGGTGTTCTCGACTACGAGCCCATTGAGTCAAGCAACCATCCATGGGCGCCTTGAGGAAGATATTGGATGTCAAAATCAAGGTTTTAGACTGGTTGGTCACTGCAGTCATCACCCAGGCGTCAAATTTCGTCAAGATCGAATACACGACCTCCAACTCTAAGGTCATATCTCCCTTCGCTTGAACTCCTATCTGGTGTTCTTGACCCTATGGAAAGCCCATTGAGTCAAGAATCCATCCATATGCCTTAGAAAGATATTAGATGTCAGGACCAAGGTGTTAGACTGAGCTGTCACTGCAGCCTGTCGCCCAGCCAGCCTGTCAAGACTGACCGCGCATGACCCCAACTTCTAAGGCCATATCTCCTCGCTTGAACTCCGATTCGAAAGTGTTCTGGACTCTATGGAAAGCCTGATGAGTCGGCAACCAACCATATGCCTGAGAAAGATAGATGTCAGACCAAGGTGTTAGACTGGAGCTCGTCACTTCAGTGCAGCCTGTCGTACCCAGGTCAGCTCGTCGTTGATCACTCACGCATTTACCTCCAACTTTCGCGCCTATCTCCTACTAACCCCGACTCCTGCGGTTCTCGGACCCTGGCGGAGCCCATTGAGTCAAGAATCATCCATATGCCTATGAAGATATTGAGATGTCAGATCAAGGTGTTAGACTGTTTGTCACGGCAGTCGTCACCAGGTCAGTCGTCAAGGACCGACTGCGCATGACCTCCAAACTTCTGAAGTCATATCTCCTTCAGCTTGAACCTCGATTCGGGTGTTCTCGACCTATGGTGCTCATTGAGTCAAGAATCACCCACAGATAGCATGATGCAGATTAAACCCATATGCATCCGGAAAACATGAAAAAACATTCGTAGGAATCATAGTTATCACATATAATCATAAATAACTATGTTGATATAGTAAAAGTATATTATTATACACGACACAAAAATGCAAAGTTGAATAAACACTGTATATAGATATATGATATATATATATATATATATATATATATATATAAAGATACACATGAGCAATTCGAATGACAACAACTGTAATATGAGATACACTATTAAAATATATTAATATCCGCTAGAACCCAGAGGATACTGGGTATGTTTATTAGGGAAAAGAAACATGAAAGATGTTCCATATCAGCCTGAGTCGGTCGAAGACATAAATCCTTTGATCAATGTACCTAAAGGTCGTGGTCACAAACGTCCTTTACGGATAATACCGCCTCAGATAGGATGATACCTTCAGGTATAATATATCATTACTGCGCCGCCGCCCCTCATGACCACTGCTTATACAAGAAGATGAGCGCTCAAATCTTCATGGACCACCGTTTCACAGCGTTGAATACAGTCACTGGGCCCCCACAGCTCAGATCCAATTTCAAGGTCATATTACGAAACATAAAAGAAGCACAGTATATAAAAGAAATGTAGAGAATATATGAAGAGAATATGAGAAGCATAACACTCAAGCATGCGATGATAAGATACTACAAGAACAGCATGAAAATGATGCACATGAAAGTATATGGATGATGACAGAAACAATTACGCAGATAAGATGAGAGACACACCTATCTCGTCCCACCCATCAAGGACTAAACCGCCAGCAAACTATATACGGACTAATTAATAACAATATTTTATACCACATCATTTTATGATTATTAATAACCCACACCTGAGGTATCCATTAAAGTTTATACAATATACTAAGTCCTTATCACTATATACAAATCATATCTGTAATAAACACGAGATCGCGAACAAAGGTTTGGAGGAGCACCTATCTAGATGGCCACTGTGAATGTCCATCTTTATTTCCTTTCACACTACACGACGAACACCATGTTTCTGTTTTTAGTGGGAACATATAGACAAAGAACTAATTAATAATAATTAATCTATATCACTTGTTCTTTATTTAATGAGATACATCGTTCATCTTATGAATTTAACCCCATCCTATTTGATATATGGATTTTTTACTTTCGACTTATATCATTATCTTATCTATTACTCATATCATGTCTTTAATAAGCCACCATATCTTCTACATGTATGTCAAGGTTGCATCATATTCAAAAACAAACCACATTATATATTAAATGGCAATGTTATAAACAAGTCATACAACAAATAATCGTACTATACCAATCGATATTAGACTCATCATACGGCCGGCTTCATTAATCAACCAACTCCTTTAGAAATTAAGTATTTCGTGACCTGGACACCACAACTTTAGCTGCCACACTTTCATTTTCAAAGCACGCGACCGAATCCTCACTGAATTTCATATCCAAGCTGAGTTCAACATTTATATCAAGACACTGTCAAGAAAGGTAAGGCAACATCTCTCCAAATATTTATTTCGTCTTATTAAAATTTTCTTTTTCAGTGTCGCGACCAATCCTCGACTTAATTCCTATTGGCGATCCAGCCGAGCCCTACATCTGATATTTTCAATTATCTTTCCAAAACATTTGTTTACGTTATTCCATTTTGTACTTTACCCATTGCTAAAGCACTTCTTTCGGGCAATCCCATAAACACTTATAATTTCAAAGACCCTTAATATTTATATTCAACAAATGCATTTAAGGTAAATGATGCCTTTTTACTATGTCCGTAATAAAAGATACTTAAACAATACAATTTGTAATGTCATATTTCGCTTTATCGGCTCAGGATTTCACATATAGCTATAGAAGCCGACATTCACGAGCAGATTCACTTGGGAATCCTACCGTTGTCATTCAAGAGGCAATGTGATTTCACACTCAATGGTTACCGCTCACATATGGCTATAGAGGTCGACATTCACGAGATTCACCTGGGGGAATCGCCTCGTCACATTCAGCAATGTGATTTCACATTCACTATTATCGTCTCACATATGGCTATATAGAAGCTTCCACATTCACGACATTCACTCGGGAATTCCATCCTGTTTGTCATTCAGTAGCAATGTGATTTCGCATTCAATTATTATCGTCTCACATATGGTTATGTGGTCGATATCTGCCTACGATTCACTAATCCGCCTCGCTTGTCATTCATCGCCAATGTGATTTCGCATTCAATTATTATCGTCTCACATATGGCTATAGAAGTCGACATTCACGACAGATTCACTGGGGAATCCTTCCCTGCTTGTCATTCAGTAGCAATGTGATTTCTCAAGATTAGACAATACGGTTACCTTCACATTAATTTAATGGTGAATCCTGGCCATGTCGGGTCATTGGGTCCAATGATATATTTCAAATCAATTTACTTTTATGCAAAGAATTTCGCTTATCGTTTTACCACATGCACATGCATACGTGATGTATATTTAATAACAAATTGTTCAAATCAATATATATATATATATATATATATATATATATGAGTATATATATATATATATATATATATATATATATATATATATATATATATACTGAGTATATATATATTTTACAATTAGCATTCATAACGATCAACGATTTTGTCTTCATATCATTTATGCATGACAAACATTTCAAATAACAATCATTCAAATCAACATATATATGCTTATATATATTTGCAATTAGCATTCATAACCGAATGAATCACATTTCAATTCCAATATCACTTTCGTGATTATCTTCAAAGATATACTCAATCTATGTACACATTTCATATATACCTAATAATATACTGCTTATATACTCATCTCACGTATACTACTTATGTATACTCATTCATGTATTCACTCACGTATACTCATTCCTATACCATTCATGTACTCATTCATGCTCATTTACGTATACCGCTTTCATTTGTTATCATTTTCTCGGTTATATGTGATAATAATAATATATCACTTAACCACATTATGTCTGGCGACATATTGCCGCATGTTCACAATCATGTTTCAATTCCGTTCATTTTCATTTCCATAATCATTTTCATGTTTCATGAACACATTTACATTTTTCATTTTCTACATTTTCTCTTGCTCTATGCCTATTACATATGGCACTTTGTATTCTTGCATATGATGTATGTGAATCACACTCATTCATAGTCTTAAATCCTCTATACCCACTTACTAGGAAGTGAAATCAATCCACCGGGATCATCCAACCAGCGCATTCTCACGCCAACCAGTCGGCCTTAACTGACTGCAACTAGGAACAGTCTGTACATTAATTCTTCTGGGATCCTAATTCATAGTTTGACTCTAGGTCATTGTATTCTTAAAGATATAGCTATGGTTCTATTCCAACTGGAATCACCCAATTTGGAGCACCGAACGTTTTTACGTCCGAAACAACCCGACTACTCTATGTTCAAAGTTAGAACCAGAATTTTTGGCTTGCACATGGCCCCACTTTGAGGAATTTTAGGCCACTTATGATCAAATTTAAGACTCCTATTCTTTAAGTTTTGTTCTCCTTGAATTTACTTCACGTAGCTCACTTGAATCACTCAAACTGATAAGAATGAGCAAGTTATGCCAAAATACAAAACTGGTTGAAACTAGAGCAGAATTGTGGTGTAGATGGTACATGTCTAACATGTACTGCAATATGGCCAAAACGACTAGAAGACAAGATGTACTGCATATGGTTCAAGGTACTGGTATATTGTCATTAGGCCTAGAATGTGTGTGTTTCTTTCACCCATTTTTTCCATATTTTTGATACTCCATATCAACTCTATATTCCATGTCGTATATCCACTCCAAATTCATCTTTGACCTCTTTCTACTCAAATCCTCTTTCACTTCTTATCTTCTTTCAAACTTTTCCATGAATTTCTCCTTAATACCATTTAATATGGGTTATAACCTATACACAAACCAAATATTAGTAAGATTTTGTTAGGTTTGTAGTCTTAAACCCTAACTCACTATTTGCACTTAACATGAATCCATCCTCAAACGGAGGATTTCATACTTATCTTGCACTACAGGGCTTTAGACAACCCTATTTGCAAGAAATCCAAGGTTAGGGGTTGCAATTCTATCAAAACCCTAGCTTTGGGGTCGTTATTGAACCATACAAAGCCTTAAAATCTCATAGATCCATACACCCATACTTAAGTTCGCTTTCCATACAAAAATCCTGTTCCATACCTTTGTCAAGCTCGATCTTGGCTCCTCCATCTTGTTCCTCTCTTCCTCTTCCTCTTCTCCTCCTCCTTCACGATTTTTTCTCCCCTTCAAATGAGGACCAACTTTGGTCTTTAAACCCATGTTTGCTAAGGCCATGTTCGCCCTCCAAAACCCATTTTTGGGTTAACTTTCTTTATTCGCTTTTAAGCCCATAACCTCTCTATTTATAATTAAATTTTCCTTTATCTACATTTTGGCCTCAAATCTTCTTAATCCATGTCTTTTTGGTCTCTCTTTTGGATTAAATTACAATTTTGTCCCAGTTTTGTAACTTTCTCTCCTGTCTCCTTCGTTTCCGTGGTTCGCATTTAACTCACGAAACAATCAAATTATACTTACAAAATACCCTAAACAAGTCCGAAAACTACTAGGGTATATTCCGGGGTGTTACATATATGAGAAATGATAAGAATCTGTAACTGTTATATGTGTTATATGCATTTGTATAGAAGTGTGGTGACCTTAGTAGAGCCATCCATAGAGCACTTACCAAGCTGCAAAGTTTAGCACTGTAATTCAATCCGTAGGTATTGCAGGAGTGTTTTTAGGACCTGACAATCCACATTAGCGCACAAAGGCCACACACTCATGGTGCTCACCAAGACCTTTAGGTCTATTTTTAGTATGGAAGTTTTGTAAACAATGTAATATTGTAAATGTTAAACACTTCCATATATGGAGCTTGTATATATATATTTTTGTAATTCACGCTACGTAATATAATACAAGGAATTGTTTAACACATATGAATGAACTAGCTTATAAGATAAAAAAAAGATGTCCTCACTGACATCCTATACGAAGCTGGGCGTCACAATGCTTGTGAAAGATACTTGTTTATTTGTTATCAACAAGTATAAAGTCATATAAAGGCAATTATTAAGTCATAATTCACTTTGTTTGAGAAATTATTCACAAGTGTGTTGAGTATCGGGGAGATGACTTCATACAAAAAGGCGATGGATGGAAAAAGCATAAGCAATTAGAAACTTATTTATGACTTTTGGTCAATCATATATAGAGTTGCCACGCTTCTTCGGGCCTTTAAAGCAACTCAAACTCGGATGTGTTGTAATTTGGAAAACATTTGATAGTAATATGCCAAACACTGAGATATTTCAATGCGTCTTTTGGTCATTCAAGCCATCTATTAAAGGGTTCGAACATTGTCATCTCGTAATGAGTATTGATGGTACACATTTGTATGGGAAGTATAAAGACACGTTAATGATTATGTGGGACAGGCCACAAGTTTCCATTCGCATTTGCTATTACAGAAGGCGAGAACTTTGATAGCTAGGGATGGTTCTTGGCATGTATCAGAAATAGAGTTACTCAATGGACAAGAATTTAGGCATCCGATGCATTATCCAGTATCATGGTAGCTGAGAGTGATCCTCATCTTAGGTGGGCTGAACCATATGCCTATCACAGGATTTGCATGCATCATCTTGCAAGCACTTTTATGACTCGCTTCAAATATAAACTCTTGAAAATTTTGGTTTGAAGAGTGCTTATTTACTTCAACAATGCAAATTCATAGGCATATGGCTAATTAGAGAATTAATTCGAAGTAATAACAATGGTTGGAGGCGATCCTTCGAGATATTGGCACTTTCACATGATGGATGCTGGGGAAGACATGATAATGACTCCACCAACATGTCCGAGAGGCACTAACATTATTCTGAAGTATCGAGCTACCAACATCCTATTTCGTCTCAGCTTGACATTTTTTCAAACACGGTTACTCGCCGCAGTTAGCTTTAACAAGTGCGTTACTGTATTTCGCACTGATGAGCACATAATCCTTATGTTGATGCTCGATTGCGTCCGTGGTGGTTAAGGTCGGGTAAATGGAAATAGTTCTTTACGATCACATCTAGGACAATTTCATTTCGTCACTTTAGTATCTGAATACAGACTCAACTTACATGACCAAAAATGCACATGTGGTAAGCCCCTTATATATGGATTTCCATGTAGCCATATCATAGCAGCGTGTTAGCATCGCTGTGTTGATTTTTGATTATTGTCTGTTACTACACTATTGTCACGCCCCTCTACTCCCCTCGCCCTCGCTAAAGAGGCGACATCAGACTGACACCCAACTTGCTTTTCGAACTTTAGTGGCCCCATTTCTTATATAAATCCATAAGGAAATACAATTCTAATACCACCACCGTGGTGGTGTTTAACTAACTTATACATATTCCTAAGTCTCATTTACTGCAACAACTTTCACTCATTACAAAAACTTACATTTATATTACAAAACTGACCTAAACCTACATCGTGGACTCACTGATGTGTTGGCTCGCGGATGCGGAATGCCACGACTTTCATTTTACCTACACGATGAAACACTCGCATGTTTATAGCTTAGTAGGAATGTATATGACCACTTGAAGTGGTCTACATTTACAGAATACATATATCATAAAACATATGTCAAAATTTACGTATACAGAGTTTTCATTTACATAATTATTGTAACAGAACTTTCATATCTCATGTAGGAGTTTAGAACATATATTATATAATAGGAGTTCTATGTACAATACATATTAGAATAGCCTGATTTCTTATGTTACCCTAGCCTCATCATTCCTGTATTCTTATCATTAATTTCATGTATCTTATTATTCTGGAAGATATTAACATATAAGTATTAGCCTCGTGAGGATTCTAATACTAATGAAGGATGACAGAGACAGCAATTGTTGTATGGTAATGAGCATTTAGCAGAGATTTGCTCGCTTATTTAGTCACTAAGGTCGTGAAGACCAACAAGAGTGCCGAAGCACTGATCAGAGACGTGCCTACCCATGTAATAGAAGTGTCATAGCACTAACAGGAGTGTCGAGCACTGTGATGTCAAGTACCGATCGAAAACGCATATTCATTCACTATTCTGGCCTTAAGCATACATACACTATATGTATTTTAGAACCTCGCTTTTACTTCATCTTAATCCCATTCAAGAATGAGGGCAAGTAATAATGTTTGTCGTATGAGGTACATAATATTTTTCATATAACTTTTATATTTTCATTCACTTATTAGGTCCTCATTGTCTAATAGATGATTGTTAGATTCTTAACAAAAGAGAACTCAAACATAACTTAGGTACTGCTGAGCATGCTACGCTAGCTGACTAGAAAGTAAAATATGGCTGAGTCCGTTTGCGAGAGCTCGCTCAGTGAGTTTCATGTTGCAGATTGACTCACGCCTAGGCGTAGGGGTGTCGAGCAGAACAGAAATGACTAGTTTTGGCCATTTTCACCGGAATTCTTTTAACCAAATCAAACCATTTCAAAACAAAACTACAAAACTAACGTAAACCAACCAAAATACACATGTATTGAAGAGTGAGGGTTTTCCTAACCCAACTTAAACAAGTATTTTCCAACAAAATTTCCAAACAAGCATCCTTACCAAAGTTTCCATACTCAGCAATCATTTCTCCATACAAAGTCTATTACATTTGGGTTTTCCTTCTTCTTCTTCTTCTTCCTTCTTCCTTTCTTCTTCTCTTCTTTCTTTATCTCTACAAACTGCAGTTCCTAGCCTTTCACCCAACAAATGACATTTTCTGCTTTATTCTTCCTTTTCTAGTTAAGGCCATATTGACAACCCTGTTTTTGGGTTTAATTTCTCCTTTTTGCATATATGTCCTTTTTTTTCTCTTTCTATTACAAATTTTAAACTTATCTTATTTCCATTTTAGGTAAATAATCTTTTCATCTTATAAATTACTTCTCGTCTTAAATTGGCAAATTACTAATTTATCTCAGACTTCTGGATAAATTTTGGTTTTGCTTATTTTATCTTCTTTTCATTTTTAGAACTTAAATTTAGAAAATATATATTTGTTGATATACTCAGTAATAGATAAATATACACTTTGGTGTTAATACATGGCCCTACAGAGACATTTAGTAAACTCTTTAGCCTATGAACAGTGGAAGAGGAGTGGCTTTATATATACATCCTAGAATATTCCTCGAATATAATTCTCAACAGCTTTCTTTGACATGTTTAGGTTTAATAATAGCTAAATATGAATTTTCAGGAAATAAAACGAGAAACCTAAATTAATATTATATAAAGGGTAAATATGTAATTTACTTCAATTTGAGTGACCCAAATGTCATGTTGGAAGACTATGGCTTAAATAGAAATATACCTAACTTATTTGTGTAAAAGAGAGGAATTGAAGAATTAAAGTGAAATAAATGGACAAGTCTTAACTCAAAAATGGTTTTTGTTTCAAAACATGCCCTAAAGAGAGTTGGATTACACCACTTGGTCTCATTTTTGCAAGAAAACGAAGAGAAAAGGCAAGAGAGAAGAAGAGAAGAGGAAGAGAAGAAGAGAAGAGAAGAGAAGAGAAGAAGAAAGGAAGATTCCAAGGTATGGAACTATGACTATGAGTATGGATCTTTGAATTTTCTTATGGATACATGTTTTGGTCAGAAGAACCCAACCCTAGAATGAATTCTTGTATGGAAAATCATCACAATCCCCTTTGCTCTCTAGGTTTTGCTATATGAGTGACCTAGGAGTTCCATTATATGTATTTTTTGAGTTCTACTACATGTAGCAAGGGAATCAGTTTTGTTCTAGTTCTAAGTTTTGGATAGAACTCAAGATTTCTCAAGTTACGTATAAAACCCTATTTATAAGCATATGAACAGAAAGTACAAGCTTGAGTTCAATAGAGTGCATGCATGAGCATGATTTATAGAATTGTTACAAGATGAATATGAGGTTTTTGAAGGCTCATTGATTATTGAGTTGATTTGGGTAGCAAAATATAAAAAATGGGAGAAAAACCACCTTTTTGGACAATTTTCGAAGGGTGGTACCGGTACCAAACAGAGTGGTACTGTGACGCCCCCAACTCGGCATAGGGTGTCAAGTGAGGGGTCATTTTTTTTTCTTTCACGTATAAACTTTAAGCTAGTTCATTCATATAATGTTAAACAATTAACTTGTATTATATTCTCAGAAGGCCGGATTACAAAAATATATATGTTTCCACAGAAGGTTCAAGATCTAATATTTACATGGGTTTACAAAATTATATACAAAATAGGACCTAAAGGTCTTCCTAATGAGCACCTATTGATGTGTGGCCTTGGATCAGCGATGGATCGCCTTGCCCTATGGTTTCCTTCAGGCTTCCATGGATTGAACACTGCAAGGTTTTACGCTTAGTGGAATTATCACATGGATGACCCTATTAAGGGTCACCACACTTCTATACAAATGCATATAACAAATATAACATTGGGAGAATTATGCTTTAGGTGAGAGTGGGATTCCCTTATTTAATGTTATCCATATAACCACCCATTTGAGCATATGACCCATGAACTTTAACTAAAATTAACTTTAAGGAAATGAAATTTCATAATACCTAAGTTACCCTTGATGAGGGAAAAGAATCTAGAAGAACAAAGAAGAGAATAGCCTCTCCCTTCATTTTTTAAGTCGATTATTTTGCTCTACAAGAAGGGGAGGCCAACCATCAAGAAGAAGATATTTTAGTCTTTAAAGAGAAGAGAAACGGACCATTTTGGGAGAGACAGAAAGAGAATATTTCCTCTTGCATCACATAATTGCCGCCTATCATCATTCCGAAGCTAGGGTTTCTTTCCATCATTGAAACCCTAACCCTAACAATCCGATCTATTTGTAAATATTTTCCTCTCGCTCTTTATCCTCCGATCATTTAAAGACTTTTCCTTTGTCCCCAACAATTTTCTTTTTTTTTTTTTTGTTTAGGGCTAGCTTCTGTTTCTATGTTTGTGGCAAACTGTTTCTTTTATGCTTGCTTTGTCTAGTTCTCACAATTGGCTCATCTTCTTTGTGCTTGTCATTCCATGATTTGTTCGAGTGATGCTTGCTTTCTTCCTTTTCATTTTCTTTTTTCTTTTCTCTCCGAGAACTTGAATTCATGGTGCACCTGTTGTATTCACTCTCCTCTCCCCCCACCCCCCCCCCCTCCCTCCATTTCCCCTTTTCTCATCTTTATTTTTGTTTCCTTTCTTCCTTTTTTTTTTTTTTTTTTTGCCTTCTGAAAGGGATTGAAGATTTTCAATGATGATTAGTTTTGAATTCTTTGGTGTTATCATCCACTGTCCCCATTGTGAACGTAAATTGCATACTGTAAAAGTTGTAACTAGATTTTAAAATCTTCCATTTCAGGAATATAATTATCAAATGTTTGTGGAATTTTTTTACTTGTCAGCTTTCTAATTGCAAATGTTATCCAAATCATTATTGTTTTCTGATCCATCAGGCCCTTTGTACTCAGTGCATTAGCCGTTGCCTCTTCAACCTTCGATGCTCATTAAAAACGAAATGTTGTCTCAAATACCCAAAGTCAATTGCTACTTTAAAAAACCACCCCAAACTTGTGGTGAGTGAATTGAAACAAAGCAAAGCGTATACACACACAAGCACTCAACTTAATTTAGATTCTGATGCTTTTATGAGTTTTCTTTTATATTTATTTTTATATTATTTTCTTTTCTTTTCTTTTTCTTCTTTTGGTGCTTATTCAATTGAACTGAACTCTCACCCCTAGTCCTACTCCAAATCTTTTGTGTTTAGCTATGTTTCAAGTGTTACTTGTATATCTTTCATGCTGTGCAACCGTTTAAGCTGCTTTCAACCACTGGCACAAAATTGTCAATTAAAGAAAGACAATCCACAAGGAAACAATAGATGATTATTAAATGGAAAAAATCATTTCTAGTTTCTACCAGGCTTTACTTTTCACATAAACACAAATTAGTTCCTGATTCTCCTTACTTTCTTAATACTGAGTAAGAAACTCCTGAATAGATCAATCCTATCCAAATCTTGTCACTCTAAAAGTAATTACTAAATGAGTTGATCAGAAAATTAACTTGCTCTTGATAATTTACCTCTAGGATAAAGTAAGAGACTAGCACCACTAGTTTTCTAGAATCGAAACTTCCTACTCTTGATACAAAGGTTCGATTCCTTCTTACTAGAAGATCCTCTCACTTTTGTAAAATTATTAATCTTTCCAAGTGAATTTCCCTATGTAACCATCAAATTCTTTCATGCAACACTAGCACCTTGAAAACAACAACCCATGTACCCCCATTTATGCTGCTGCATTTTACCCATTTCCACTAGGTTTTCTTGGAATATTCAATATGTTTGGTGAAGCTACGTTATGTATCTCCATAGATTATGTTTTTTTGATGATTAATAGTTTTCGTATTGTGTTGTAATATTCAAACAATTAGTATGGAAAACAGAAACACGTTCACTTAGGTTGATGTTAAAGTATGTTTTTATTACTTGTTTTGAGCATTGTCAGATTTCACATAGTAGGCTTGCCACTTAGGCATGGTAAGTTCAGAGAGCAGAGGCAAGAGAGGATATGTTGTGGGCCAAAAATTAAATACAAGGCAAGGCATTATAACATTGTGTTGCAAGAGAAAATCATCATACACTGAACTTAAACAAATAATAGATAAGGTTCAATTTATTGAAAATAACATAACAATTAAGGTCCCCAAATTTGTTTTTATTATAGTGTGAATGGAGCCAACCCGAATTCGTCTCCATTTGTAAATAAACAACAAACAAATTTAGGGTTTTTTTAATGAAAATTTCAAAGTTCATAGCCTACAGCACAAAAAAATATGGTAATACATGTTTATTATCCTAATACATTTTTATAGCTTAAATACTTACATTTTAAATAGGTTGATATGATATAATAAATATTTATTGTTACTTATGAGGTAAATCTTAGGTACAAATGATGGGCTAAGTAGAAATACATTGGTGGTCGGCTGTGCTGCATACATGTATATAAGGGAATGTCATATGCACTACAAGTAGAATATCAAGAAAATTTGATTATTTCGCTGAGCTTCAAGATGCACTATATCCTCAAGTTCAACCTGTAAAGTCATCCAAGATTTGGAAGATGCTGGTGACTTAGATAATGTGACTTTACATTTGATACCTTGTTGAGGTTTACATAGTAGAATCATCCCTGCTTGGAAGGTGTTGAGAAAATTTGCCTGATCACACATGTGGCAAATAGGTTAGTACTTTTGTGATGAACGTTGTAGTTTTTGAAAGATTCTTTATTATGAATTAATTTTATTCACTTTTGTTTACCTATGCTTCACTCAGTACTATCTTCTTCTCATGCGCTCCAACAATGACATAACATGTGATGTGATGCTACAATCAAGAGGTTTTTCATCCCGGTGTGCAGAAACTGATTATACCCCATTAGAGTCGGATCGTTTCCGTGAAGCTATACTGGCCCAGTCATACTTTCAAAATGCCGGTATTTAAAGGTGCATATATCAGATGTCTTAAGGTGGAAGGTTCCAGTACAAGTACTTGAAAAACTCACCTAAGCATATGTCGGTCAAATGCTCAATTGAGTTATGTCCATGGAAGATAACAGCTCATGCTGTTGCTGGTACGAAATCTCATGTAGTTCAACATTCCGCGATAATCATAATCATATCAAGGCAAGATCAAAGGTCATCTAAGTTGAAGGTTAGTTCAAAGCGGGGCGCCGTTATTGTAGGAGATGTATTTAGGACAACTCCCGATTATCTCCCCCGCCAAATATGCAAGGACTTTTCTCATGATCAAGTGAGTGGGACCAACTATAACTGCTTGGCACACACAAAGAGAAGGCTAAGGAGCCGATTTATGGAGCCCACGTGACTCCTCTATATGTTTTTGCTCTGGTTGTGCCATAGGCTTTATGAGACCAATCCCGGTACTTTAGTCGAATATACTTCCACCGATGGTCACTTTACTAATTGTTGTCGTATATGGCTTGATACGTGGTTCATGGCGGATGTCTAATTCAATACCGCTATTGATTCTGCCACCTGAAGTGGCTGCCATATAAGGGAGCTCTTTTGTCTACTATCAGATATGATGGTGATGATGGGATGTTTCCCTTTGTTTTCATTGGTGTTGGCTTGGCTCTGAAAATTATGAAGATTGGTACTGGTTCTTAGAGATATGTTTTTGAAGCATCTATCGATGGTAGCTAGTTGTGATTATTCGATAGACATCATAGGATTCATGCAGTGTTTCAGAGTTGTTCTCGTATTTAAAATCATGCATATCAAGTTACCGCTACTTAGTTGAAAACTTCACTACCGTTTAATAGACAAAATATTAGAGGGAAGAAAGGAAAGGAAGATGCTTGGGCGCTTTTAGATGTATACAAGCAGCTGCAAGATTGAGGCGGACTACAATGACATTTCAAAAACTTGTTCAATTCAATGAGGACTGCAAAATGTGTTACTCAAACAACCCTAACACTGCACATATCTAAGTTCCCCAAAAAGCGGTGGATAAAAATGACCACCAACATCGCAGTCCTTCAACCTATGGCTGAGAGGAGCGTCATCAAACCATTTATACACTATCAGTTACTCACATGGATAAGCTTGTCGAGATGTTAACTAACCATTAATGCGGTTTAAAAGTGGAGAAGTGTGGTTGGACCTAAAACCAGCTTTTCTCTGGCGACATACAGGAGGTCTGGACCGATATCTGTTATGCCCTACATTAGAGGTACATTTAGGGTGTTCACCGGCGAGGTATACTTAGTTGTCGACATGAACGAACGATCTTGTTCTTGCATGTCATGGCAAATGTCTGGCTTGCCATGTGCTCATGCTTGTGCCGTCATACGTTATTCAAAGCAAGATGTTTATGACTATGTGGATACATGTTTTCTTCTCTCAACTCATAATTTGATATATTCTGGTCAATTTCAACCATTGAAGTACTATATAACATGCCTAAACCTTCGATGATGCAGTTTACAAGATGTGGAGAAGGTCATTCATATCCTACTCCTCCTAATTTCTCAAATGTGAAGCGACCTCTAGGGAAGACCTCGACAAAGCTGGGATTATCACAGCCGCCTTACAGAGGCCTATTCATTGCTCTGTGATGGCTTGAGTCAAGTACAATAGGTCAAAATGTAATAATCCTTGCATCGTGAGGCAATCATTTTCATGTTGGAAAAGCTATCTCCCTCAGGTGTTAGATTTAGTCCATGTCATTTTTGTTCATTGAGTTGAATTATTACTATTTCATTTATTTGCTTTCTATCGACATTATGATGTTATCAGATTGTTAATGTATTTGAAACTCGTGATTAGCACGTTGCTTCGACAACACGAATTCCACTGACTGCCTTGTCACTTTCTTACTATTTTACCTTTTTTTCCTTCCATGTCCTATTCACAATCATATATGAATTAGTACATCAAGCACACAATTGCATTAATAGCTTTCGCTACGAATTAACATCATTCCAAAGTAAGAATGTCGCTTCCATCAATTGAATTCTTCGCATATTGTATACATATGAATTTTTAATTGCTCTGTTCATAGCAGGTTTTCTACTTCTAATAAAAATGCATCTACGTGAAGGCAACAGCCTGCCACATGCATCATCTACTACCTCGGTATGCTTAATAGCTTTATGTATTGTGGATTGTTATATCATCTTCATTGTGTGTAATGTTAATATTAATTTTAACTTTGCGTTTTTTTTTTCCCTACTTTTTTATCATTTACAAGATTCTAACATCTCCCTTTCTTTGTTACTCATGTAGAGGCACTTTGTTTATTAGATAGCCTTACCACTGGCCTCCTCCGCTTTGTGTAGTCACTGATGAGCGTAAACAAGAAGCAATCCGTGATATGAATTTTGGGGGACTCCTATCTATCACGTGCAAAGAAGTCCGGCATAATATATGCTTATAGTCATCGAGCCGCTTTGGATGTCAGTCTCCTAGAAAGATTCAATCGTCTTCACCCATCACTTAGAAGTCACAATTCCACGTGGTTAATGAAATATTTGGATTGCCTATGACAGGGGATCCTTCAAGTGTCTTCAACCAGGAGCATCCTCGAGATTCAGATCGCTGGATGGGACTACGGTAGCTTCCTATCACAAGAGTTTTAGAGGGCATTCATTCGTACACGTGTTACTATATTTAGCCCCAATCCACGTGTTGATGGATGCCTGTAATTCATGGTATATTTCCATGGATATGAGTTCGTGAATGATATCACCGCTCACTTGTTGGTCGATGAACTTGCTTCGAACTGACATTTTCAGCAATACAAACTCGCTTGGGTACATGGTGTAGCCTGGTTCTTTACAGGTTGAGATTTTCTTCATTTCACTTTACACATGACCTTCCTATCATCAAACCATTGCAATAGATATTCTCACTTAGGCTACATTTTCTATTCAGAGTTGTTTTATGGTAAAGGTCCCATCTCCAACAGAGACAAGTATGCTCTGGCCACAATGCCTTCTATAGTTTATTGGATCATGACTTGTCAAGATAAGACTTCAACAAGAATTACAGACTATGGCCTGACATGGGGAGGTACATATTCGCATATATCACAAATTATTCACCTTTCCAATTATAATTCATATGTACCTGTTGACATATTTGTTAAACCGGTTGCCTTTCCAACAATAAAGGTCTTCGAGGACGTGCCCAATACTCCATCTGATAGAGCCGAAGATTCCGATGTAAGAATCTAATATTCCAAACACATTATTTGCATCACATACTATTTGATCTAAAGGACGCTAATGGTTACTGATTTCATAATATGAAACTCACAGGAATTACGACAACAGTATGATGCCGCTCAACGGACTATAAACGATCAATTGACCATAATGCAACGTGTGATGCGGCGGTTACATTCACGAAGGCGATCTAGTGCACATGCAGCTGGATCTAGCCCAAATGCTTTCCCATCATCTCCATCATTTTCCCATGCTGCCACTATGGATTCCTTTTGCCAAGCATGTACATCTCCTTTACATCCAACAAATTTTTCCACACCTTGGCCTAATAAACATCACAAGACATTCCAAATATGCAAGGTTCAATCCATTTTACTTCCCTAAATAAAATTAAACTATTAAATGTTACATTTATATTGCTCTTTGCATTTCAACATTAATCACCCATCAATTCCAGTACTTATAGTAAAGTTTTAAGATGATGTTTGCTATTGCACATGATGGTAATCCCCAACCTCATAGGAGGTCAAGACACATAGCCTCGATCAGATGGCACAAATTTCACTAAAGTCCCCTCAGGTTACGAACCACATACTCGTCAATCGCCTATTCTAATGGACTTAAAGGAAGCTATTGCCTCTGCCAATACCGATACGGACCCAAGGTGGCTGTACTGAACATGTCTTATTGTTGTATCTTACATGTTATTCAAGAAGGTCATTATTCTTTTCCCATTATCGCTGAGGAACTCAGTTCTCACAGTATGGGACCACACCTGGAAATTCTGCTGCTTCGAAGGTGCGCCATTGGATAGGCAAATGAGGTAAACTCATTTATAATCTCTTATATCCCAATTTATGTCACATATTTACAATCTATTGGTCACTTATTTATATGAGTATATTTATAATTTTTTTATCTTCCAACCGTGATGGACGATATTGGTGCATTTTTTGCATGAGGGCTACTACACTAAACTTGCTTATATCATCTTACCTAGCTGTGAGTATAAAAAATATCGTGATTTTTCATGATGGATAAAGAGTTATGGGACTTTTGATAGTCAATTTTGATTCTCACCTTTAACCATCTGCTTGTTTAATGTGAATAAATTGTAATTCAAAGCAAACCTACTAGAAATTAGCCAAGGAATTCAATCTTGAATCAATATGAACGATTTTTATGATATATATTCCATACTACAAGTTATTGAGGTATTTAGCAACTTTGAGATTTTATACTTTGTATAAACATGTATATCAATAAATGAGTTAATTTTTTCAATTGTTTGAAATGGGTTATTCATTACTCATGTCTTATTTGGATTTATAGTCTTTGCCTTTGCTTATAAAGAACCATCGACCCTTATTGTGTTCGACTTATACAAACTTAGGAATAATGTCGATTCTCTGGTGGACGAAGAAAACGTTACTACGACAGGCACAAACAATTTGGTATGCAATGACTCATACAAACATTAAGCACCTGTTAACGTTACGTGTCTATTTTACTATATTCCTTAACCTTTATTAACATAACTTACTTTACAATATTTTTGATGTCTTAAGGCTATAGTAGTGCTATGCTGATACATAAGAAGGGTGGAGAATTTAATTGGAGAGGTTTAGTTTCACATGCCCATTTGGTCCCCTTCCCAAACCTGAATGAGGCCACTTTAATACTGATTAATAGGCCATCTCGTGACTTTTATTCCTGTTGTAGTGATTTCATAATCAACCAACCACTGGCCACTTGTTTTAGGTATGATCGGGAGTTTTCGATGAAATTACGGAGCATTGGAGTTCCGTGGTCTAACGAAAATCCATTGACCCTAAGATTTATGTTTGTAATCATGAAACATATTTATGATAATGTTTGTTACCAACCCAAACAATTGATCGACCTAATCCATTATTTGCAGACCCAAATGTCAAAGTATAGGCTTAAGATTCTGGGCAACATGTTACTGTCTCAACATAATGCGCACTTAACAATGTTTTTAAATAATAAAGGATGGCGCCACGAAGCCAGTCCAAAACTACATCTTTCAAATGTAGGTTTTGTATCGATTATAGTGTAACTAATAATGATGAGGTGAAACTTCTGGGTTTTGATCAAGCTTTGCCAAAATCAGTGTTTTTTTCGCTTATTTTACAGGGGTATGGATGGGGCTTGGATTTTATTTGTAATTCCTCAGATACATTTTTTGTCTACATCGCTTGATTAATCACATTTTTGAAAATTTAAGAATCTCTCATTAAAATATCCTTGTAGTCAACCCCACCTTTCGCTACAGATCCTCATCTTAAATTGGTTTTAAGGTTAAAGTATTGTTTCAGGGTAAGGATATGGGGCGGAAACTGCTGATTTTAATGGAGTGTGGTCTAACTTTAGCAGCTTGAGAAATTAGGATATCAAGAGTTTTTTATCTAAAATTAATGTCTTTATATTTTTAAGTTATTTTATAACGTTTGTTTCCAATTCACAAAGTATACGTAGTTCGATGTTAGAATATGTGCTTAAAATATATGTAATTGCTTTGCTATAGCACCTTCGACGGAAAGGAAATTGAGATATTAGAATTGCGAACTGGTCGGAGGCTACAATATGAAGAAACATGGTGCTTCTATAACTTTCGCTTTTCTTTAGTTTACTATCATAAATAGATGATGAATCTGCTTTGTTTGGTGTTGTAACTGAAGTTTGCATGATTATTGCCACGAACCGCTCTTATTGAATGCGGCCCACGGTATGCCTTGGGACCAAGATCAAACACCGTTCACTCTCCTTCTTCATCTCACGAAAACGTGCTCGTAGCCATTCAGCGGTGGCGGCCAGCGTGCTGACCATCTCGGGTTTGAGACACACTACCCTGAAAGCAGAGAGAAAAATAAGTGATCAGCGGAAGAATCATGTAACGCTTCTTGCTGAAGGACTCCTCTTGTGTTCTTCTGCTGCCATTGCAAATCCTGCCATAGGGTTAGGTTGGGATTGGGATGATGGATCATTCATCATTGTCTTGTCGGTTGAGTGGGAGGCTTGATGGTTTTTCTTTTCTTTTCTTTTTTTGGCTTGTGAAAAGGAAAAGATTAAAAACTCAATGCTCTGTAAAAAATAAATAAATTTCATCCCAATTGTAAAATAGCATTGTCATGGAATTTAACAGTATGTGGGGCTAGACAGTGAATTGGCTGTAAATAGGAAATAAAAAAGAAAAAAAATTATATATAGATAGTAAATATTGAACCAATTAAATATCATAAGAAGAATCCATCATGTGCACCCAACGAGAGGAGCGAACTTAATCATGAAGGGAAAGAAAGTGAGAAAGCATAATCTTTAATCTAATTAGTTCTTGAAAGGATACAACAAAAAGGCAGCAACCAGTTTGCGTGTGACATGACGAAACTGTGAACAAACCTTAATGACCCCAAAGGCGAAAAAGTGTAGATGAACTGCATTATACATAAAAGAAAAAAGACATAAAAATAAATAAAAGGTTTAATGCTTAGCTTCAAAAGGAATAGACATAAAATCGAAACACTGTCAAAGATAACTCTTGGTCAAATGGTAAACATAACCCCAAAAGAGATATCACTTTCCTCCCATTCGAAAAGCTCTTGACAATCTGCATAGAGTTCGTTTACACCTTAAACATGTCTTGTGTTTTTCCATTAATAGCGTTGTTTTTTGCTTCCACCAATCATTATAAAGAATATATGTGTAGATTGTATCACGGGAAGCGAATTTGCAATGGAAAAAATGCAAATCTATCGCGTAGGCTTGTACCCCTTATCTGATTAGTGCATTTCATCACGATTAGTGTAATCACCTTGTACTATAACAAATTAGTGTTTTTAATTTTTTGAGACCTATTATATGCATATAACCTCACATTTTCATGAAATAAATTATAAACACACCAAACTGTTGCTAATTGCACCTATTCTTAACTTAGGGTTCGATTTACACCTTAAGCATCATGTTTCCATTACTGTAGCGTTGTTTTGCTTCCCGCAATGGTATGAGAACATATGGGTATTGGGTGTATAGGAAGCGATTTGCAATGGAAAAAATGCAAATCTGTATCAAATCGTGAAGCTTTACCCACGCCACGATTCGTGCATTTGCCTTATCACGATTAAGTGTAATCACCTTGTACACTACTTAACAAATTGTGTTTTCTTGTTTTTTAAAGACTAGTATATGCACCATAACATACGTTTTTCATAGAAATAGAATTATAAACACTAAACTATGTGCTAGTGCCTATTCTTAAACCGAGTTCGTTTACACCTTAAACATGTCTGTGTTTCCATTGTAGCGTTGTTTTACTTCCGCAATGCGTAACAAAGAATATAACGTGTGGGTGTATAGGGAAAGCGTTGAAATGGAAAAAATGCAAATCCTATATTTGCGTGAGGCATTACACCTTATGCAGTTAGTGCGCTTTTATGCGAGTTAGTGTAATCCACCTTGTACACTATAACAATTAAGTGTTTTTGTTTTTAAAGACTAGTATATGCATATAACCTCTATTTTTTCATGAAATAAATTATAAACACACCCAAACTATGTGCTAGTTCACCTATTCTTAAGCAGGGTTAGGTTTTTATAAACATGTACTTTGTTTTTCCATTAATAAGCGTTGTTTTGCTTTTACCAATGTATAAAGAATATATCGTGTGTGGGTGTATAGAGGCGATTTGAAATGGAAAAAAATGCAAATCTATGTAATCGTAGGCTTGTACACCTTGTACAATTTAGTGCATTTTTTTAATACGATTAGTGTAAATGCCTTGTACACTATAACAAATTCCTGTTTTTTGTTTTTTAAAGACTAGTATATGCATATAACCTCTATTTTTTCATGAAATAAATTATAAACACACAAACTATGTGCTAGTACACCTATTCTTCGCAAAGTTAGTTTTACACCTTAAGAAACATATCTGTGTTTTCCATTAATAAAGCGTTGTTTTGCTTCCACCAATGCGTATAAAAAAGGAATATAATCGTGTGGGTGTATAAAGGGAAGCGATTTGAAATGGAAAAATGCAAATCCTTATGAAATCGTAGGCTTGTACACCCCGCATACGATTAGTGCATTTGCACTTTGTACGATTAGTGTAATCACCTTGTACACTATAACAAATTCGTGTTTTTTGTTTTTTAGACTAGTATATGCATATAACCTCTATTTTCATGAAATAAATTATAAACACACCAAACTATGTGCTAGTGCACCTATTCATAAGCAGAGTTCGTTTACATAAGCTTGTATAGCTGTGTTTTTCTATTATGCGATTGTTTTTGCCGACCAATGCGTATAAAGAATATATCGTGTGTGGGTGTATAGGGAAGCGATTTGAAATGGAAAAAATGCAAATCCTGAATACGTAGGCTTGTACACCTTATGCAGTTAATTGCATTGCTTAATACAGTTAGTGTAATCACCTTGTACACTCTAACAAATTCGTGTTTTTCTGTTTTTAAAGACTAGTATATGCATATAACATCTATTTTCATGAAGCCAAATTATAAACACACCAAACTATGTGCTAGTGCACCTGATATACGAGTTCATTTTACACCTTAAACATGTCTTGTGTTTTCCATTAATAAGCGTTGTTTTTGCTTCCCACCAATGCATATAAGAATATATCGTGTGTGGAGTGTATGAGGAAGCGTTTGAAATGGAAAAATGCAAAATCTATGGAAATCGTAGGCTTGTACACCCTTGTATCTGATTAGTGCATTTGCCTTATGCGATTAGTGTAATCACCCGCTGTACACTATAACAAATTCGTGTTTTAATACTGCATTGATTTAGACTATGTTGCTTCTGTTTTTTCATGAAGCTCAGCGCCTGCGGAGTTCAAAATTCGAGAAGAAAACAAATTTGACTTTTATTATATGTGTGAAGACCCAAATTTTTTTTTTTTTTTTGGGATCTCTTTTTCATTGTGTTTGGATGCTAAGAAAAATATGATAACCTACATGGGAAACCTCAATTTGGGTTTTTCTATTCTTTAACTCCTAGAAATGGTAGCATCTTGATTCTTTCATAATTTCAAAAGCGGTATGAGAAAAAATAGAATTCATGCCAACCTATACGGTTTTCTTTGAATACCGAAATGGTATCATCTACGAAACATCACCATAATCTTCACCTCATTCGAGCAGAGAAGAGCTCAGACGGGACTTCGGCGAGACTTCTCCATTCCATCCCTCCGGCCTCTTACGTTCTTCACTTTGTCGACGGTTCGATTACATACATGGCAGCTTCAACATCCTCAGGTAGGGTCTAGGTGGTAATGATCGAAGATTCTTGTGATCTCCTCCCTTTGTTTCTACAGGCAGGTGATATTTCCGGCAGGCTTGGGCATCTACGCCATGAAATCTGATTTCTTGATTGGAAAAGCGAGCAAAGAGAAGAGCAGAGAAAGAGGTTTGAAGAAGAAAGAAAGAAAGAGGCGGGTTTTTGATTCTTCGGAAAAAACGGCAAAAAGTGACGGTAGTTCCACATTCGGTCTTGATGTGGAATCATTAGAGCATTTTGTCACAGCCTGTTTATATCCTTAAAGTCAAATATAAGTGTTATGAGGCCTTAAGGTTAATTATTAGTGTTCCCAAGACCCCAAGACATAATTCACCCTATAACATTTACAGATTCTTATCATTTCTCATATATATATACTTTTCATAACAAGTTTCATTTCTTATCATCGTCCATATACTTGTCATGTCATCTTGTACTTTACTTCTTGTTCCTTGCCCTTGGCACGCGTATACTATCATCATAGCGATTAACATACTTCTCATATCATGTCATATATTATACCGTTTCGTTTTGCGTATCACTGTCGTTTAACATGTTTCGTATGCGTAGAAGTGGATCTGAAGCTATAAGGAGCCCGAAGGCGATTTGTGCTCCAGCTGTGTAGAAAGCGATTGGTCTATAAAGGACTTGAAGGCGCTAATATCATTGTACAAGACAATGACCATCTAAAGATTTGAAAACATTGTGGTGACCCTTCGGGCTTGCAGGCGTGATCAACGGGATCTATCTCATCGACCAAGCGGGCCTCGATATCAGAACTTGTATCGCACGCAGACTTATTTTCCTATGGGTATGCCCGTCTATCCCTCTACCCGAGGTTCATGAGCAATCAATATGTATTTTATATTCGATATATATCTCATATTTTCGAATAATTATTGTCACATTACGTAATCATATGTGATATATACAAATCATTTATTCATATCTTTGCATTTTCATATCTATTATATGCATAAATAACTATCTTTACCATGTATGCTTATGAGCTATTTATATGAATTCATAACAGGCGTTCATAAAATGAATAAGCATGGTTACTGTAGTGCCTCTTTTGTTTTCATGTTTTTCAGATAATATGAGTTCCAATTTTATCAGCTGTCTATGGATGAATTCTTGACTCAATGGGCTACTAGAGTCTAAGAACACCCCCCCAACGGAGTTCGAACGAAGAGTTATGACCTTCGAGTTGAAGGTCATACGTAATCACACCAGTAGTGACTGAATTATTGACCTGACCTGACCTCGGTAAAATCAGTCTAACACCTTGGTCTGAAACCTTCTATTCTCCTCAGGCATATGAATGGATTCTTGACTCAATGGGCTTTCCATAGAGTCCAAGAACACCCAAATCGGAGTTCGGACCAAGGGTTGCCGACCTTCGAAGTTGGAGTCATACGTAGTCAAATCCTGAGAAGCTGGACAAAGCTGGCCTGAGCTACCGTTGAGCTCGGTCTAACACCTCGATCGTACGCTTCCTGTTCTCCTCAGGAATATGAATGGATTCTTGACTCAATGCGCTTTCCATAGAGTCCAAGAACACCCAAATCGGAGTTCGGATGAAGGAGTTATGACCTTCTGAAGTTGGAGGTCATACGTAGTCAAATCCTGAACTGGACGAACTGACCTGACCTCGGTGAGCTCGGTCTAACACCTCGGTCTGACACATTCTATTCTCCTCAGACATATGAATGGATTCTTGACTCAATGGGCTTTCCATAGAGTCCAAGAACACCCAAATCGGAGTTCGGATGAAGGAGTTATGACCTTCCGAAGTTGGAGGTCATCGTGGTCTTAATGAGCTGACCTGAGCCCAGCCGAGCTGAGCTTGTGGTTGAGCTTGTTCTAACACCTCAGTCTGACACAATATCAGGCCTATGAATGTATTCTTGACTCAATGGGCTTTCCATAGGTGAGCACCGAACGGAGTTCGGACCGAAGGAGTTATGACCTTCAAAGTTGGAGGTTATACCTCTCCGAACACACAGAGAGGCAGTGACCTCTCGGGATGAGAGTCTGCTTTGGGGCACTCTACGAGGATGAAGATGCATCTTGACCTCGCCACTACTAGGCGTTACAGGTAAAGACCATAACTTGGTCTATAGGGGTCCAAATTGAGAAATTCAAAAGCCTAACATCAAGTTCATTGATGTGGCTCTGATTCTTAGAAGGACTCACTTCCAGAATTCCCTTTATTTCTTGCAAAAAATCAACTCTAAGGTCAGCTAGTTGACCGATGGCCGAAGCCGACCAAACCGAATCTAGTTTAGCTGACCTCGGTAAAAGAACCATAACTTGGTCTCTGACGAGAGATCCAAATCGAAATTCAAAAAGCCTAACATCAAGTTCATTGATGTGGCTACAATTTACTAGAAGGACTCACTTCTAAATTCCCTTTATTTCATACCCAAAAATCAGCTCTAAAGTCCGGCTACTGCATATGATCAAAAATAGGGAATTTTCTGGGTTCAACTTGCAACTAGACCCTTCCCAAAACACATATCTAGGAGCCTTAGAGCTCTTCTCAACTCAACCCTACACGAAATGAGTTTGGGTTCCCAAACCCCAAAACCATACACAAGATAGAGGGTTAAACCATAATATCTAAGCTTTCTAGACCAAAACTAGACTACCATACTCCCATGGTTTATCTGAAACTATACTGAATTCCATACCAATACTCATAGTTCCATCTGACCGAGACATGTATCCATCACGCGCTGATCTTCTTTTTCCTTTCTTTCTTAATTTCCTTTCTTCTCTCTCTTCTCTCTTATCAGTGTTTACTCTCCCTTTCTCGAAGACGAAATGAGATATTTAACCAATTAGCATCGCTTCTATTGATCTTATCACTTTTTATTTCACTTTAGTCCTCCGACTCTTCTAATATTTGCAAATCAATTTATGATATTTTTTACAATAGCGCTCAAATCTTAACTGTTATTTTAATTTAAGCACATGCGTATTCCTACTTTTGTTTTTATGTCTTTTATTTTTATTCAGAATAGATATCTTATTACTTTTATTATACCTAAACATGTTATCAAGCTAGTTAGGGTATAATTTGGGAATGTTAACTCTCCCCCTTAAAAATTTCGTCCTCGAATTCATGCACGGTCGAGTTCAGGATCTTGTGGCTCTCATAGTTGCCAGCTCCAGTAGCTTCTTCTCTCTTAGTGGTGTTGAAGCACTTTCACTAGGGAGCTTGTTTGTTCACTTAAATTTGTTTCACCTCTCGAGCCGAATGGTCTTTGGCTCCTCGTCATAAGACAAATCCTCTTGTGCTTATCTCTTGCCTTGGTAGTATGTGTGACTCATCGGAGGCGGTATCTCGGCGCATCGACACGCGAAACACATCGTGGTGGCCCGACTCGGAGGGAGTGCCAATCGATAAGCCACATGGCCAAAACGTTCTAAAATCTCATATGGCCCTATGAACCTTGGACTCACGGCTGCCGCCCGACTAAACCTTAGAATTTTCCTCCATGGTGATACCTTTAAAAAGACCTTGTCTCCGTTATATTCATTATCTCTCCTCTTTAGGTTGTCATACGACTTTTATCGATCACTAGCATAACTAACCTCTGCTTAAGAATAACTTGTACTTTCTCTTGTATCTTTTCTTTTATGCGGACCTATCGGTTTATGCTTTCATTTCAATTACATCCAACACAGGGGAGTTCATTTCTGGCCATACAAAGCTTCATATGGTGCCATACGTGTTATGGCTAACTATTATTTATAGGCAGAATTCCATCAATGGAATATACCTATCAACTAGAAAATTCCATGACACAACCTCGAAGCATATCTTGAGCACCCAGATCGATCTCTCTAAGCGTCCATCACGTTTGCGGATGGAATGTTGTACTAAGCCGGCTTAGTGCCTAAAGTGGCTTGTAATTCCTTCGAAAACCTTGATGTAAATCGCGGATCTCTATCGGACCTGATATCTGGCGACACGATCACGTCGCACGATCATCCACATATATTTCGGTACAAATCGATCCATAGAATAATCAATCTGTTTGGTATAAAATGGGCGACTTTGTGAGCCTATCTACAATCACCCATACAAGTCATGTTTTTGTTGTGTGAGGAAAAGCTTGAGCACAAATCCATGAGTAATGTTATCCCACTTCCATTGAGGAATTGGAAGGGGATTGCTTTCAAACCTGTGGGCACTTGGTGTTCGACTTTGACTTGTGACACGTTAAACACCTAGACACATACCAAGTGCATCTCTTTTCCATTACTTTCCACCAATAAAAGCCCCCATTTTAAGAATCTGGTACATCTTATTCTCGAGGATGCATGAGGTAAATAGGTATTATGAGCCTCATATAAGCGACTTTGCTTTAACTCTTTATCATCGGCACACATAATCCTATTACGGAAGCCTGGCTTTGTTCTTTCTCTAAAAACTTGGTCTTGTCACTATTTCTAACCATCTGTAACTTTTTTTGTAGCTCTTCATCATTTTTCTGCGCATCTATAATCATTTGCTTTAACACGGGTTGCGCTTCTAGTCGAGCTAACATAGCTCCATCATCACGCTAGTCTCCCGTCCACTATCTGTAGTGACATTGCTACCACTCGGCTCTTCGTCTAAAGCACGGGGCTACTATATTAGCCTTCCGGTGGTATTCTATGATGCGCCATAATCCTTAAATAACTCTAACCACCTCCGCTTGCCTCAAATTTAAACTCTTTCTCAAGTACTTGAGACCCCATGATCGGTGTACCCTACACTTTTCCCGAATAAGCAGGCTCTCATATTTTTAAAGCAAACACTCACTGCAAATTTTAACCCCTAGGTCATGAGTGGGATATTTTTGTTCTATGTGGTTTAACTGCTCAGACGATAATAATTACTTTTCCCATCTTGCATTACACATCTTAAACCAATGCATGAAGCATCACTATACAAGGTATACTTTTTCCCTGTTAGGTTTGCTACAATACCGGTGCTTCAACCAAAGATTCTTCAAACTGCTCGTTCATTTCGACATTTGTCCGTCCACTCAAACTTTATTCCTTCTGAGTAACTCTGAGCTGAGAAGCTATGACCGAAAAGCCTCTCACAAATCTTCGCAATAACCTGCTAAACCAAGAAACTTCTCACCTCTAAGCATTCGAGGTGATTTCCAATTTATAATCGTCATCATAGTAGGATCAACTCAGATACCTCGTAGACACACATGGCCTAGGAATGAGACTTTAGCCAAAATCACATTTGCTCTAGCTTAAAGATATAACTTCTTTTCTTCTCTTAACGTCTCTAAGACTATTCTCGTGTGGCCGCTCATGTTTCAGGCATCCTTAGAATACATCAGATGTCATCATTAAAACCATAACAAATTGATCCACATGTGGTCGGAAAACCCTATTCATCAAATCCATGATTGCTGCCGGCATTAGTCAACCCAAATGGCATGACCAAAAACTCATAATGGCCATATCTGCTCTAAATGCGCCTTCTAAGACATCTCCTCCTTTATTCTCAACTGAGTACACTCTGATCGTTGTGTCTATCTTCGAAAAGACACCCGCTCCTTTCTTCTAATCGACAAAGATCTTCGATTCTCTAAGAATGGGTACTCTGTTTTTCATCAAGCCACCTTATTGATCTCGCGATAATCGATGCACACACAAATACACACACACATCCGTAGAGTGCCATCTTTCTTTTTCACAAATAAAACAGGTGCACCCCAAGGGACACACTGGTCGATAAACTTTATCCAAAAAGTTCTTGTAATCTGACTCTTTTAACTCTTCAAATTTTCCGACTGACATCCCAGACCTGCCCTGTATAGAACTGCTCTGATACACCCCTATAGCTAAGTCCACCTCTCTCAAGTGGAATACCTAGTAATCGTGAATACATCTGAAAATTCCCTTTACTACTCGGAATCTTTCTACATCAACCTCGAATTCTCGACAAGTATCACAACACATCGTCTCACATCCTTTCCTCATAATTCTCCTAGCTTGCATAGTGGAGAGGACATTAGACATTATACTTGATCCAATGCCTTGTACTATTACCTTAGTCCTGGCCGAGCATTCCAACACCACTGGCCTTTTGTCCACAATCAACGAGACAATTTCTGCTTGATGTACCCAATCCATCTCTCAGAATCAAGTCAAACTCTTTTAGTCGGTAAGGTTATCAAATTATCAAGAAACTCTCTGTTTGTATGCAAACAATGGGGCAATTTCTATATATGTTATCTACACTAACGTTTGTGCCCCAACGGACTAGTTACATGCATGTCATATGCTAATTTCTCCATCGCCGGGTTCTCGTCACATGCTCCATGCACACATATGAATGAGTAGATCCTGTATCAATCAATGCATGCATCCCAAAGATTTAGCAGGAAGAAAATATACCAGCTATAACCTCAGGAGCATTATGATCCCCACGAGCCTTCATAGCATATGCTCGTGCCGGTGTCAGAGCATAGGACTATCTCACCGTCGAAACCATGCCTCCGGTCCCTCTATGCCGAGATGGCCACTACGACTCTACCACATCGCAGTCGAAAGTGGGTGCCAAAGATGATCTTCCCTCCGCCACTTCTTTTGCTTGACTTTTATTATCCCCTTATTCCCGACACCTGCTATCAAATGCTCATGGCTTCCACACCGAAACACCTCCCTCTGCCACTACCCCCGCAAACTCCTAAATGCCTTCTATGGCAATGAGGGCATTCAGAATTTCCTCCCCGTCTAACCCAAGCACCTCTCTACTTGTACTACGTACTACATTTTGACCTTGCCTCTTCACCTCGTAGCGGAACTATATTCTCGATTGACGAGTTCTGAAGCTTCTTCCTGAGGAGTGACTCAAGCTTTCTCTCTGAAACTTCTTTTAAAAAATCTTTCTTTACTCAAGCCGTTTCTAGTTTCTCTTACTTTCATTGTACTTTTGACCAATCGATAGAAACTAATGCTTCTTTGAGAGAAGTCATAGGTGCCAACACTTTGATGGAATCATGCAAATTCCATCTCAAATTGCCTTACACCTAAATGTCTTCAATGAGGACTACTCTCCTAAGGCATATTTACTAAGATGGCTAAATTCTTTTCATATTCAAATGTACTTCAGTAAGCTCCTTGCTTCAAATTCAGAACCAAGCTCACTTGGAATCCTATACATCTCTAACATACTCTCGCCCTAAACTCTTGGACAAAGAACTCCCAAGTCATGGGATTTGGAATCCTTTGACTTCTAAAGCTAGTTTCCACTGAATCATATGCCCTCACTCCGTAATAGTGAGACTCCGCATACATGATACTCTCCAACAAGGATCTAACCTCTTCTAATAATTTTCTAGCTTTTCTAAACTGCATCTGCTTTAGCTGACTCTTCCATGCTCGACCCATGGAATCTTCGCTCCATGTCTTCTACTGTGGCTCCACGAGATTTGTAGAGAGGTCAATCTATCCAAAACCCGAGCCATGTCTTGCGATATTCTCAGCAAGGCTTCTGTGGGCTCATTAGGTACATTACTTTCCAAAGGTTCAGAAGCTGATAACCCTTGTTCCCTTGTGTTAACACTCTCAACAGCTTCTTCGGGACGATCCATCTATTCAAAACACAAGGACATCCCACACATCAGCCAACACATTACTAAACACAGCTTTCACTCATATACTCTATTCCAGAGCCGCCTAAACCTAAGCTTTTCCAAAAATGCCTCAACCTAGGCTCTGATACCACTAAACTGTGACGCCCCCAACTCGGCATAAGGTGTCAAGTGAGGGGTCATTTTTTTCATTTATAAACTTTGCTTAAACAACATTCACATAACTGTTAGAAATAATTAACTTGTATTATATTGTAAAATGATTATAAAATATATTATATATACAAGCTCCATATATGAAGTAAACCAACATCTGGCAATATTTCTTATATGGCTTTAAGTAAAATTTATATATTAAAATAGACCAAAGGTCTTCCCAAAGGAGCACCTATTGATGTGCGGCTCTTGGATCGCTGATGCATTGCCCTGGCCCTATGGTTTCCTCTCTCTTTCTCCAGACTCACACGATTGAATGTCCATGTTTTATGCTAGTGGGAATTAATACACATGGATGACTCCTATTAAGGGTCACCACACTTCTATACAAATGCATATAACATGCATAAATATTTGGCGTATTCTTATCATTTCATATATATATATTTATAACAAGTTTCATTTCTTATCATCTTCCATATACTTTCTTTCTATGTCATCTTGTGTTTTACTTTGTTCTTGTAATCAGATACTATCATCGCATAGCAAGGTTATGCTTAAGTATCATGTCATATTCTCTACATTTCATTTTGTATTAGTACCGTCATTTCTTTATGTTTCATGTCTCGTATAAACCTTAGCGGATACGTGAAACTATAAGGGACCAAGTTACCGTACTCACCGTGTGAACAAAGGGTCTATAAGGACCCGAAGGCTCGTGGTGACCCTTTCGGGCCGGTGATCCAACGATCTATATCATCAACTGTCAGCCCCAGACTGCAGAAACAAAGGTTCACTTGTTTTTCCCTAATAGGCATGGCCTCCATCTATCCCTCTACTGTGTTTTGGGCAGACAATCAATATGTATTTTATATTCGCATATCTCATATTTCCGAATAATTATTGTCATTCGACAATCATATGTGATATATATAAAGTAATCATTTATCTGTTATCTTACATTTTTCATATCTCATTATATGCATAAATAACTATGCTTACTATGTATGCTTATGAGCTATTTATGAATTCATAATAGGCGTTCATAAAATGAATAACTATGGTTACACTGTAGTGCCTACTATTTTTCATGTTTTTCGAAACTAATATGAGTTCCAATTTTATCTGTCATTTTGTGAGCGAATTCCTGACTCAATGGGTTTCCCTAGAGTCCAAGAACACCCCAAACGGAGTCTCGACGAAGGAGTTATGACCTTCCGGTTGGAGGTCATACGAGTCACACCCAAACTGAGCTAACCCCGAATCGACCGAGCTGACCTGACCACGGTAAACTCGGTCTAACACATAAGTCTGAAACATTCTATTCTCCTCAGGCTATGAATGGATTCTTGACTCAATGGGCTTTCCATAGAGTCCAAGAACACCCGAATCGGAGTTCAGACGAAGGAGTTACGACCTTCAAGTCGAGGTCATACGAGTCGGGAACCCGAATCCCGGACTAGCTGACCTGACCTCGGTGAGCTCGGTCTAACACCTCGGTCTGACACCTTCTATTCTCCTCAGTCATATGAATGGATTCTTGACTCAATGGGCTTTCCATAGAGTCCAAGAACACCCGAATCGGAGTTCGGACGAAGGAGTTATGACCTTCCGAAGTTGGAGGTCATACGTAGTTAACCAAGATGAGCTGACTCGAACTGGGCCGAGCTGAGCTTACCTGGCTGAGCTTGGTGTCAACACCTAGGTCTGACACCCAATATCCCTCCTCAGGCCTATGAATGCATTCTTGACTCAATGGCTTTCCATAGAGTCCAAGAACACCGAAACGGAGTTCGACGAAGGAGTTATGACCTTCAAAGTCGAGGTTATACGTAGTCAAACCTGCACGGGCTGACTCGAATCGACGAGCCGAATTCTTCAGACGAGGTCCGATGACCTCTACAGATGAGGTCCACACCTCTACAGGATGAGGCATGTTGACCCTTCAGATGAGGTCCTCGCATAACCGCCTCGCCTTTATAAATGCTTTGAGTAAAAGACTTATATCCAGCCTGGCTAGGGTCCAAATTCGAGAAATTCAAAATCCTAACATCAAGTTCATTGATGTGGCTACAATTTACTAGGAAGGACTCACTTCCAAATTCCCTTTTATTTACCAAAAAATCAACCTAAGGTCCGGTTATTGACCCGAACTCGGTCTAATCGACCCGACTGATCTAACCGGGAAATGACTTCTCGCAAAAGACCATAACTTGGTCTACAGAGATCCAAATCGAGAAATTCAAAAGCCTAACATCAAGTTCATTGATGTGGATACAATTACTAGAAGGACTCACTTCTAAATTCCCTTTATTTCATACCCAAAAATCAGCTCTAAAGTCCGGCTACTGCATATGATCAAAAATAGGGAATTTTCTGGGTGCAACTAGACCGTTAACTGTGACTCTTCCTAAAACACATATCTAGGAGCCTTAGAGCTCTTCTCAACTCAACCCTACACGAAATGAGTTTAGGAGTTCCCAAACCCAAACCATACACAAGATAGAGGGTTCTAAACCATGTATCTAAACTTTCTAGACCAAAACTAGACTTCAATACTTCCATAGTTTCCATACATAACTATACTCAAAGTCCATACCAATACTCATAGTTCCATACAACCCAAGACATGTATCCATACCTGTGATCTTCTTTTTTTTCCTTTCTTTCTTCTTCCTTTCTTCTCTCTTCTCTCTTATCCGTGTTTACTCTCCCTTTCTCCAAGACCAAAATGAGATATTTCTTTTGGTCTTATCCTTATTTGATCTTATCCCCTTTTTATTTCACTTTGGTCCTCCAACTCTTCTAATATTTGCAAATCAATTTATGATATTTTTACAATAGCCTCAAATCTTCTTTATTATTTTTAATTTAACTATGGCTATTCCTACTTTGTTTTATTCTGGTTTTATTCCCACAAATATATCGTTATTTTTATTATAATCTCAAACATGTCATCAACTGCTAGGGTATATCTGGGGTGTTGGCTGTGTACTGTACCACATTGGTTCATTAATCGGTGGCTTCAAAGCACTCCACCGGCCTATTTCGCACTGTTCAGATTGCGGCCATAACTCGCTTCATTTCTATCCGATTTGAGTGATTCAAGTGGCTAATTAAAACGACTTCAAGGAGAAATAGATACCTTCAAATTTAACTCTATGTGCCCAAAATTCACTCAAAGGGCCATGTTCAAGCTCAATTTATGGTTCGGGCTTTTTTAGAACAGGTAACCTTCCAAAGGTTTAGGACATAACTTGAGTTTCAGTGTTTCGATTTGGGTGATTCCAGTTGGAGAAGAACCTCAGCACTTAGCTTCAAAGTAAAGAACCAGTGTAAAATGTGAAGTTAAGACCCCTGAAAATGACAAAATATGGTATCGCCGCCGGCTGCCGCAGTGCCGTGCTGCTGATTTTCGTCACTACTGCAACTTGCATAACTCTTTCGTTAGACTCCATTATGGGTACTTGACCTCTATGGAAAGACTATTGAGTCTAGAATCTAACCATATACCATTTAATGGCATTTGGTGCCCACATCTTATCCTTCGAAAATTGATTTGTTGTACCATGTACTAATCGCTCGGGTTAAAGTTAATCGAATACATGGTAAGAAATGATTAACTGGGGTTCAAATAAGGATAGAACGCTATGAAAAATCGCATCAGACTACCGCCGCGAAGCGAGTCTGCCTTTGGGCAACTGAGGGTTCTAACCCAAACCATTAACAAAGATAAATTGTTATTCATTAAAAATATGATAATTCGTTTATCCATCAAGAGTGGCGGATTATCATAGACTGTGGGATCAAGACACGCCAACCTAGGACTCGAGATCGAAGAGAAGGAAACTAGATCCGACAACTTCGGTTTGTTCTCGACTTATTCTTATTTCAAGTATTTTGCAGTTTACCAAGTAACCCACAGAAATGAGGTATGAATTAGTATATGAAATGAGTACATGAATGAGTATATGAAACGAGTACATGAATGAGTATATGAAACGAGTACGTGAATGAGTATATGAAATAAGTACATAGATTGAGTATATATTTGAAAAGATAATACGAAAGTGAATATGGAATTGAAATGTGATATTTGAAAACCGAATGAATGTGAATGATGATAAGGACGGGATTCATCAAACATAATCCGTCATAAATGTGAATACGAAAGTGAATATGGAATTGAAATGTGATATTTGAAAACCGAATGAATGTAAATGATGATAAAGACGAGATTCATCAAACGGAATCCGTCATAAATGTGAATACGAAAGTGAATATGGAATTGAAATGTGATATTTGAAAACCGAATGAATGTGAATGATGATAAAGACGGGATTCATTAAACGGAATCCATCATAAATGTGAATTGACGAGTATATCAATGAACCGCCTGACGGGATGCACAAATCGGCATCCGTCACGAAGGCACCCTCGAAATTGTCCACTGTCCCACTTGGCGGGATGCACCAATCGACATCCGTCAGTCATGATGGCGGCGTGTGGCGTGGAAGAAATGTCCCGCGGCGGGATACACCGTCGTCCGTCTTGATGGCGTATGGCGTTTAAGTGATACCACGTAAAGGTGCACGAAGCGAATCGTCGTGATGGGAAATGGGTGTTAAATGTGTAAAGCACATTCTTAGAATGATAATAAGGCGGGGATTCATTAAGCAATCGTCATAAATGAATTAGATAAATCAAAAGTGAAATAACCAACATTGACAGTGTAAATGGGATTTTTATGTATATATACCTAAATCTATAGAATTGAATTGTGAAATGAATTGTTGCGTGAAAATGCATGTTGTGAAATATCATTAATGATTTGTAAATTGAAAGCATCGCGATGAATAGCATGAGTATATGTTGATATAATAGGCATGGTTTAATGATCAATGCATGCGAGTTAAATTAAGATATTGAAATAGGCGCGCTAGAACCACTAAGTATAGAAAATGCTTGGCGTATGGTTTTTAATATCATAGCAGTTTCGGAAGTAAACGAGGAAGGAAAACAAGATCATGAAGCGTAGAGTGTAAAGCAGTACGTGGCGTATAAGTATACCGAAATCTTGCCACATATGTTTCCTTTTTGAACATAAGGATATTTTGTGAACAAATAGTCGAACTCTAAAGAAACGTTTTGTTTGTATATCATTTTAAAAGGGCATAGAATGCCTTCACTGTAATTGTATTTTGTGAAATATAAATGTTTGTAGGTCTACCATTTGAAAATGCTTCCGCGCAAATCAAAAACCTAAAGAGAAATAACATAAAGAAAATGTTTTGACAAGATAATTGAAAACGTTGGAATTAAAGCCAGGGCTCGGTTCGGATTAGCCATTCGAGTCGGGCTAGGGATTTGGAGCCATAACATTTTTTGAAAGAAAATTTAATAACCACGAAAAATAAAGAAATAAGCAGGAGCATCCGGGGTTTCGGTTCGAGGACTACCGTGATCGGGTCGGGGCCGGGCTCGAGGAGTGCTACGATCCTGATTATACCTTCTCAGTGACAAAGCGCGCCAGGCGGTGGAGCGTCTAAATCAAGCGGTTGCATAACGCGGTAGGCGTTAGAGAGGGGAAAACTATTATCCGCATGTGGGTTGTCGCGACAAACCCAGGTCACGTCGCGCTCTTATAAAAATAGGAAACAAGTTCGGAGTGAAAGATGTGATGTAGCTTCCCGATTTTGTGCGTGGTTGTTTTTTGTTCATTGCCTTAATTTGCATTCATGACTATGATACTGTACCTTAATGTTTTTGTTGTAAGTATGAAAATGTCTTTGTTATCTGTTATAGATATGACGTTCAGTGGGCTTCATGATAAAGATCCTTCGCATATCCATCGAGTCTTGATCTTTGTAGAATGAGACGGTAATTTAGTAGATACGGAGCATGTATGTATTTTATTAAATATCAACTACTATTACATATTGTTGGTGTAATGTATATACAATCAATTCTAAATTTGTCAATCTTTGTTACTTAGCCGGGTTCGAGGTACTCCACCCTTGCAAAAGCGGATGACGTATTGGTATGTGGAATGAATCGTGCATTTATACTTGGTTCTTTCGGAGATTCTGGGTATATACCACATGGGCCACATCATGATCGATTGGCCACTCATTACTAGTCTCATCGAGAGATGGCGGCCTGTGACACACGTTTCATGTACTAAACGGGTCTGGGCGGGTCGTCCGGATATTGCTATCATCATGACTCATATCCATGGATACCGAGTGCTGGACATGCGTCGATGCGAGGTTGTGTCGATAAGCGCTCCGATTGTCATACCACCCATTGATGCTCTCGAAAGATCCGCACTTATCTCCGTACGATGGTTATGTGACCCGATTGTCGCCCATTTTGTGAGAATGAGGTCTCTTTAGAGCGGGGTGCGCATGGTTTCATCTTAGCGCTAATTGGATCCTTCTTGTTTGTGGACAAGAAGGGAGTGCATGTCCATTTGTGCTTTCTCCCACTACTACGAGATTTGTGTGACTGCGGCGTATAGTTTAGGAGTTGTGCGATGTGCCGCAGTGATTATACAAGAGATTATGTTAGTCGGCTTGGATTCTACACGTAGTATTAGCGGTTGTATTACACTATTACAAGTATCCATAACTTTATTTTATTATATACACAACACATCATTAGTTAGTTTGCTTACTTGTTTGCCTTTTTTTTTATTCAGCTCTGGTCTTGGGAGAGACTTCACGTGGGGCGACTCGATTTTGGGTGACAAGCAACACATCCAGCACCTCCAGTCGCTCATGCCTTACATGATGACGACGTCGATGTAGTCGATGGAGCGTGGCCAGGGTTGTGGTACGGGCGTTGACTCTTCCATTGGGGTGTGAGTGAGTACGCCGACATGGGTTGCATAGCTGCATCTAGTGTACTCCTCTTATACCGAGATCAACTAGATGCACAGACTTTTGATCAGGTAATGGTATATGTAAATGTAGATGGTTATATAGTAATTTGATTTATATTCACATCAACGTTATTAACGTAAAATGTAAATGTGTAGGTCTTATGGCAGTCATACATCGGAGAGTTGGTTGACTAGCTACTAGATATTTGCTTAGCTGATTAGGAGATCTAGCGAACGATGTCACGACTTATATGTTTTGGGACTGTTGAGTGACATCGTTTAGAGTGAGTAGTGTGCCAATTTGGGCTACACCAGGAAATACCTTCATTTTGCTCTTATGAGAAAGAGCTACATATAGTGGATGCACATGGACGACATCGAAGAGATTTGGCGATGTATCATACTCGACACATTACCTTATGTGATACACGAGCGGACAGGATCATCACCGCACCCCTTATGAAGGGTATTATGGACCAAGTGATCCGTATATCTGATAGTATCGTCGTGATACCGATGTTTTATGACACCACCACTCTATAGGAATGATATGAGGTATCATACTACAGTCGGTACTACTCAGATTTTGGTAAGTTAGAGTCTTGTGTTTATAAAGTGTTTTTCAAAATTGAATCAATAGATTACGTATTTATAATTGTTTGGTTGGTTCTTTTGAGATCTACGCCTTTGGCTAACATAGTTAGTCAATTTAGTGAGACTCGCAGGGACCAGTGTGCGACTTACATCCTTATTCTTATATTAGTGTTACACCATATCAGAACATCGCATCGCTGGACACGATTAGGAGGCATCTACTTCACGTGGACCATCCATAAGATTTGAGGTGTCATCCACTCCAGTTCGTATGCAGCCCATTCGAGGTAGAGGGAGTGGGAGAGTTGATTGACGATGTCGTGGTTGAGATGGTGAGAGAGGTCATGGTACACTTGAGCCACATTGCCACCATTATCACCCACTCCGATATTTGCACCCGATAATTCCATACTTCCTCATACTTACCCATAATCACCCGATACTTACATACTTCCCCATACTTACCTATCACTCGATACTTTTATACCCCCATAGACTTGCACATCACCTTCCGCCGCTCCCCGGACTTATATCTTCCGTCCGATTGTCGCGAGCTAGGCTTATGGCGTAGATATCGCGTATCATCCCACCCTTTATCATCCCCTACATTGCCTCCCATCAATGACATCGATGAGACCATGGTTGACCTTGTATCATATTTGAGTGCACTTCCAAATAGGTGACCTGGTAACCCTTTGTCTATGTAGTATTCATCCGACTCCTCGGCTCTGTCGGCTCCATTTGAGATTGCACGGGGACCACTATCGATCGACCGGTTGTGTATTATGAAGTCTAAGAGAAATATCAAGACTCCATCTTATGAGACTCATTGATATATATGTTTATATTTGTATATATTGATATTATATGTTTTTATATTTATATAGTTGTTTTATATATGAAATGAGTTTAGCATTTACATTAAAATTAGTTATAATTTGGTGCATGTGAGTTATGATTTATATATATTATTTTAGTTTTAAACTTACGATTATAATTATTACAGTGTAAATCCTTGCATTTCACATTAACAGGAAGCAAATAAAGAGGCTAAAAGATATAGCGAAGCGTGCGAAGGCATTAGCCGCCAAGGAAAAGGAATGAGGCAAGCGAGTTCACGAAAAATATAGTAGGGAGATGAGAGAAATGGAAGAGATGGAGGAGGGAAGAAGAAGGGTCTTGCTCAAACTTTAAACACAATGACATCGCCTGAGGGGAGAAGGAGAGGAGAGAAATGGAGGAGGGAAGAAGAAGAAGAGGGCTCGCACGGTTAAACACGATGAAGCGATGTATTGAGCAAATGGTTTTTTGAATTAATGATCATATTTGTCTTGACATGGCTTGAATCGGAATTTGTTTAAAGTAGTTGGGGATAACGACCTTTGTTGAGGTGTCACTATGGCTCGGCAGATGGATTGGAAGGCGATAGTTTGGAAATATACATTATTTTGTAATTTAAAAAAAACATTATTTGCATCCAAAACTCTTAGTTGGAATTTTGGACAATTTGGCTTTTGGAAGGTTAGTCACAGTTAGGCCATTTGCTTTCTGGCTATAGGATTGGGCTCAGGTTCAAACTTGACCATGGGATTGAGCTGTTTGGCCTTAAGGCCCAATTATTAGAATCGATTTGGAAGAGACCGGACCAAGCTTTGGGAAGCCCAGATATTAAATAGAATAGTGGCAAGTTTCAATTTTCATTCTATGTCACGCATTCCGCGTGCACATCATGCGCGGATATCTTGTCAATGAATCAACAAAATGCTACATTTTTATGAGTGGTGGAACCATGGGAGTTTCTTTGACATGCTACATTTGGCTTTGAAAAATGCTAGAAAAAAAAAAAAGGATAGAATAATGGAAGCAAAAAAAAATTAAATTGAATTTTCCATTATTCTAGTTATTCATGAAAGAAAAATTTTAATAGGGGAAGAAAATTCGCAGTTATATGTATGTAGGTGAAATGGTTATAAATATATATTAATCGGTGCGAGTTCGAGTATGAGAATCTTGAGCATGTTGTGATAAAGTTTCACAATTTTATATTATCGCATTCAAATCGAGAATTAGTTTGATGTAGCTTAGACATGTATGGCTATAATATTTTTTGAATGTGGACAAATATTTTCCTAAATTTGAAAATTTTTTAATACTTATATTTATGAGTTAAAATAAATAAAATGAGCTTAAAGTAATAAATAAAAATAATATGTAGCAATTAACTCTATTTTTCCTTGTATTTTCTCTTTCTTTATTTTTCTCTGATTTCTTTAACTGCATTATAAATTTCTACAGCTAGCACAATAGAAATATAAAGAATATAAAGATACGTTAGGTTTATATTTTGAGAATATTTTAGCACTTGGAGAAACAGTATCTTTGATAAGCTTTTCTTATAAATCGTATGTTTTATGCGTTTTTTTGTGTTTTTGAAAAGTGAAATCAAATATATTAACATTATTTTTTGGAATAGAAAGCAGTTTTGAAAGCAAAAAATTAGAGAGACACTAATTTTCTTTTTTACATATTCTTTGGTTAACACAAAAAGCCAAAAAAGAAAGAAAAAAAAAGAAAGGGAAACAAAATGAGCAAACGTAAGAATTTTATATTTTTCTAAAATTCAAGATTCAAAGACCTGGATATACAAATAATTGGATGTGAAGTTAAATTCAATTCGTACATGGTAAGAAGAAATGGGTTTGAATACATTCACGGATCTGAAGAATGCATTTTATTGATGGGTTCATCCGTCGGAATTCATTACCCGAAAAGGATAGATTTTCAAAGGCTCTGGAGGTATAGGAGATTACTGTGAGAAGTCATAATTAATAGTGAATATGAAATTATTAGGTCAAGAAGAAACATGGTGATCAAGAAGATAGGAGCCCAATAATTTTCCTCGACTTTCTACAGAAAGTGATAGGAAAAATATTGTATAGTTATATATATATATAAATTCAAATCACATTATCTTTTCTCTTCCCCTTTGCATTTTCTACGACCAAAAATAGACTTAAAGAATTATAATCAAACATATACAAAATGTGAGTCAGTAGTAGATAAGCCATAGTGGCAATAGAAGCCCATTTATATTCCCACAATGGTCACCTGACTCCCTTTAACCATTCTTCACTATTCATATCTTTATCTCCATATATGAAGATTGCCAAAATTCATTAACTGTCGTATTTTATTTGCGTTTTTGAATATTAAGATGTGAATAGTGAATCTTTATCTTTGTAGAGATTCATTATTCACATCATTTTTTTTATAATAATAAAAAAGTGAAAGTAAATAGTGAATTATCATTCTCTAAATTTTATAATATTTTAGGAACATGAGTAATGATTTTGAAGATGGATTTAGAGATTTTGGGTTGATTAGAGTTGGAAGTGAAAAAAGTGGACCGGTCAAATGTCTATTTGAAGGTAAAAATGAAGACTAGTGGTTAGAAATGCTGTTAAGCAATGGGAGGATTTAACTAATCATGAACTTTAGAGCCCTATACGCATAAACTGATCCAAGCAATCACGTTTATAAAAAAGAAATAGTAGCCCATCTGTTAGACAAGAATACACACAAGATAGGACTTGAAGTGGAAATCAAAATGACAAATGAATGAAGTTCTTAGTCATCTCTGCCCGTATTAATGATATAAAGAGCACCATTAACTGAGAACCTGAACTAGAATTCTACTCTGAAAGAACCACTGGGGGCAAAGTTAACCCAAGGATATACAAGCGTGGTTATCACCATGTCTTGGAAGTTACTTATTTCTTTGAGTAGATACTAAAGTAAAAACACTCTCTATCAAAATGCCAAGAACCCATCTGAAAATTGCAGGGATCTTTAGTAGTGGGAACCCAGATGAAAAGGCAAACAAGAAATCGCTGTGATCAGACCGCTGTAGAAGTCTGCTTCTTTCCTGACTAGTGAAGAATCCGGCAAAGTAGGAACGCATTGATGAGAAAGCTCATCTCCCTATTTTGGACTGGAAACCAAGTCAGTCAGCTGCTCAACCAAGACATTCACATCTTCCTCATCTTCTCCTTCAACATTATCCAGCAACCCCATATCTCCTTCAAACTCCTCATTCAAGAAGTACTCTTCCAATATCCCTACATCCAGTGCTTTATTTCCACTTTCAAGCTTCATCTCTTTTCTCTCTATTTCTTCGTTCTCTGGGTTCTTCCCAGTGTTGGTCAGTCCCTGCATCTCCATAGCCAGTTTATCCAGCTCCCAAACTTCAAATTCTGAAATGTTACCATACTCAAGGGGTTCAATTTTGACTGAAGTTCCTTCCTCCGGGGCTTGATCGATCAGTCTCCTCTTTTTATTCAGTGCTGCTTCAAGTTCTTTTGTTCCACCCCTCTGGACTAATTTCTGTATGAAACCAGGATTCTTCATAGCTTTCGCCAAGAAACTCATCATCTGTTTCTGCTTCAATTCTGTCCCTCTAATCCTTTGCTCCATTGCTTGGAGGCAAGCTCTAGTATCCTGTTGCTGTTGTCTGAGCTTCACCAGCTCCATCATCAACACGTGCTTGTCACGCCTCATCTGATCAATTTCCCCATCCAACCCAAATCGCCCAACTTCAACAGAGGGGCCAACAGCTGGCTGAGAGATATGAGGCTGAATTGCCTTCTTCCTCCTGATATTCTTTAGTAGATGCTTCTGTCCTCTGAGAAACCCTTCATTTGCAAATTCCCATCTGTCTGGATCAACCTTTCTAAAACCCTACACAATTGAAATTCCTCTAGTCTATTTTATTTTCTGATGGACTGCATTTTGGTTTTTTTAAACCATTAAACAATGTGTACACATCAAGAAACCCATTAAAGAAAGTACTGGTTCAATCTTTTATTAGTCAAAATGGGAATGGAAATAATAATAAAGAAAAAGTTTCCTGCAGCTTCAAGACAAAGAAAAGCGTAAAGTCTGAAGAACCCCACTTGGGATTATAATACTAAGGAACATGGAGGCAGTCAACAGTTTTCTCCATTTTTTTTAGGAAAAAAATTATTGGGCAAGAAAAGATAAGATAAGATGAAAGTATCTGATTACTTACATAAGTGTTGAGCTGTCTAACAAAGCTTGAGAAATTGTTATGCTTGAAATATCTGGGAAGAAGATTGGTGGCGAAGATCTGAGGATCCCATACAACAAAGCTGTTGTTACCTCTACTCCAAGACACAATCTGATCGGTGGTTGGGTCGTTCACGAGGTCATAGGTTTTGTTGAGGAAAGGTGGAGGGCCTATTTCATGAAGTCCCTCCATTGGTTGAGGTCCTTGAGAATGAGAAACAGAGATGAGGGGCTCATCTGGGTAAGATGAACTCATGGCCACTAACTCAGCAAAGTTCGATCTGGTATCTGGCTTAATTTCTTCATGAGAATTTCCTCTCGTTATGGCCACAATGCTGCCGAATTTATAAGAATAAAACAAATTAAAAACAACACTGGAAGAAGAGATAGAAGAAAGATTTGAGTCCAACTGGCCGGGCTAGGACTGAACAGATGAAAATGTAGAAAACCCGAGCGTATATGACAGAGATGATGTTATCAAAGTGCTGAAATGGATCATAGTGAGACTGGAATTTCAATTGTGGCGGATTCTATATTCTAGAATTACAGCAAAAATATGAAAATGGAAGTAGAATAGAGATGAGAAAAAGCAATCAGTTTTGACTAGAAAAAAGAAAAGAAAATGACCAAGAATTTCTGCAAGAAACATGAATTGGTTTCATTATGTTCCTCCTCTTCCTCCTCCTTCCTCTTTCCTCCCTAGGAGGGTGTAACAGTTTTGTTTTGTCTTGTCACGGCCAAAAAAGAAAGGAACTGGGACCGTAAGATTGGGGGGCTTTACCAAATCAGGAATTTTAATTTGTTTATAAGCGCCCGGCACTTGGGAGCTGTGCTTTTCTGTAGTCCACTGTAATGACATTGAAAACCAGAGGCCTATGAGAAGGTTTACCGGACTCCACTGACTTTTAAGTATGATGGCAGGTAGAGTCAATTGTGAGAAACAGGATCGAAACTCAGCAAACGCCTGCCATGTTGATGACGAAAACATCACTGACTGCAAAGTATTAAGAAAATTGCTGATGGGAAACAAGATGTATAACAAAGGAAAGAACGTGAGTGGTGGGTGGGGAAGAAATTATTTAGAAAGCCAAAACTGTTCTGCATAGCATTCAATGTTATATCAAGGTGATAATATAAAAATGTTGTAGTGTTCTAGAGTTGAAGGGTGAAAGGTCCCATGAATTGGACCTACAATCTATATATAAGTTGTGGAAAGGTTTTATATATATCTATATACATATATCTATGGGGATGAAGAAGTGGGACATATGAATGAGTGGGTTCCATTGCAGAGTCCTACCTGGGTGTATTGATTTTGAGTTGATGTCAGTAAAATCAGGAGTTAGACACCCGGGCTTATCACTGTTCGGGTTATCCACGTATTAGCAAGCACAAAGTGCGTGACAGATGGGCTAATTAGAATGAAGAGGGAAAAAAGATTCACATGCTGATCTTGGTGTTCAAGGATTTGAAGCGACGATAGGAAACAATTCATGTATCTTCTCAAGGGAAAGTGAGAGAAAGTTGCAGCATATTTTATCAGATAGTGAATTGGATTGAATTTGTCCTCAAGGTGGCAAACGGGTAATGTTCTTGGGGGGCCAAAACTTGAGGAAGGCACAATCACAAGAATCCAATGAGCATGAAATGACATCCTCAATATCCAGAAATCACTATATATGACATAAGTGAATTGTGTAGAGAGAGTTGTTGAAGGCGAACAGCAAACCCATACAGATATGCGCCCACCAACCATTCCGCTTTTGGCTTTAGGCTTTAGCTTGCCCATGCCATCATGGAAAGTCCACATATCCATGGGATGATGAATCCTTTTTATTTTATTTTAATATTTTTTATTTTTAGCTTTCACACATAGCCAGGGATCTCCGTCATGATCCAGCGTCTGAACACGAGTTGGATCAGGGCTAATGAATCCATAAGGCAAAAGGGCACCTACCAAAAAAAGAATGGGAATGGGGGTATCCCTGACTCGAAAACCAAAGAATTATATCTCAAAACAGAGCCTGGAGTTGACTGTTGCCCAGAGTCTTATTTTAATTACTTTAGAAGCAAATTATTGCATCCCTAGTCAGTATTCCATAATCATCTTCCACCAGCACCAGCAGACTCCTCAAGGTAATGAATATCCATCAGCTTCCCACAAATGTTTTGGATTCCAGACTCCATAATTAAGACAGGATGCCCATACGTAGAGACATCTCAGGTCCTATTAAAAATAGAGGCACTGAGAAACGTAACATCCGCCCTTAGACTAAATGAGAAAGCGATCAGCACTAAGCATGGTTTTATTTTTCTATTTCTGGCATGGCCACCTATGTGGATATGCCCATATACATACTACAGCAAATAACATATGCCCATACACATACTACAGCAAATAACATATACAGAGAGCTAACTTATATTCAAAGTCACTGACATGAGAATATTAAACAGCAATGAACAACATTTTGCATGGAAGCCTCATCAGTTAGTTTTGCCAGTTGAGATTGAGGTACAGTAGTATACTGAAAGACGCAAGTAAGCCAAAGTAAGCCACACAATATGCCGTAGGTATATAGCTATACTAGATATTATTTCTTAGACCCACACCATATTCTTTTTCAAAGTTCTCGAACAAAGGATGAATCTCATGCTGCGGCATCGACAGCATGATTAGCACCTTCCTTCAAAGTTTCAAGATAATCTTTCCTGCAAAAGGGCCATCAGTGAGAGTCAACCATATGAAGATGGTAAATTATTAACTTGGAGTATTGGGGGATGGAGAATGAAAGATATAAATAAGAAGAGGGAATGACATACCTTGCAGGTAGATGATCATGAGGACGATTAAATGGAGTCCAAATGGGATCACCAACAAACAGCCTCATTGCCTGAGAAATAAATTTCATTAAGAAATAGGTTTTCCTTTCTAATCATACAGTAAATAATGAACTGAAATAGAAGAATTGCTAGGACAAGATACAGTGATATGCACAAAGTTTAGGAGGTTGCAGTATCAGGGAGGAAAATGAGTGAATCTCCCTCCGGTATTTATTCAGACTAACATAATTGCAAGCATAGGGGCATAGAATAAATACAGTCTGAAGTATTAAATATATTATTACTGTTCTTGGCAATTTCAAACAAACCTACCAATTTGTAAGCATGTAATTATAAAACTACCTTGATGTAGTTGTTTGAATCCAGTGTGAATCGGTGGTAAATTCCAGCAGTGGCTTGCAGTCATTCCCTTTTCACCCACACACGGATCCAAGGAGTCAGATTTATGATCCCTCATCAAAATAACCTTCACCATAATGTAATTAGAAAACCTGGGTTAATAGGCAGGTGGAAATAAAAAATACAAAACTGCAATGCATCTCTACTTCCAGCCACACAGTAGCGAGTCCTCATCAGTGTGAAGATGTTCTTCAAAAAATTTTGATCTTCTCTTCATAATTTGGCAGTTTCTGGAGCAAAACCTCCACAAAAATCCTGCAGAAAATGATTTTCATTCATTTACACTAACGCATTATAAAGACTTGCACAGAGGCTATAGTGTAAATTCAAAGCTGAAGCTAGAACTGGAGAACAATTTTCTTTTTCTGAATGAAAATATAAGCTGGTTAACAAACCATGTAGGAGTATCCACGGTCTTCGCGAATCTTCTTCAATTCCTCATCTGTTTCATAATTATCAGCATCTAATCGCAGCTGATCCTCCAAATTCTTATAAGGTAAATTGCTCCTTGAGCAGTTAGTGAAAACCTTTTAATTGTTGTTTGATGGTCTGTGAACAACATTTCGTTTAAAGTACATACTATGTAAGTTCAGGACACAAATTCTTTGGGGATTCGGTGATCTGGGAGCCTCTGGTCTTCATTGCTATCATCCATATACCATGCCTGTATGACTTCCTCCCTGTCATCCTGCAGCAATTAAGATTACAAAAGCATTCCATAAATGGGAATCTACACTTTTTCACTATTCAGACCATGGGTAGAACTTCACTAAGGTCATTGGCGTATGTCATCTGGATGAATAACCAGATACAGACACATTACTCTAAGTTTTGCACATCAGAAAGTCATACCACAGGCAGATTTTGTCTGCCATACTACAAGTGATCTGCAATGAAAATTAAAAATCCACTAGAACTTAAACCAAATCTTAGTTTCCCTTCATCTGTCTCTTGAACTTAATTTCAAGAATTCACAAGGCATGGAAACTTGAGAACCAGTCTTAAGTTCAAAATTCATGAAAACCACATAATATAATGGCCTGCATGTGTATACATGAACCAGCTCTGATTCTCAATCTACTAAAAGAACTTTGCATGCAGGAATGAAAAAAATACAGATTCAGCTGACAAACATTAAATAAACCTCGGTTTTACATTTATAAGAACTCCACTAAGCAACTGTCCCAAGTCCAACCATTTGCAGCATATGTAGTAGAAGCCAAGCTTTCCTAAAAAAACCTATGTCGCTTTTCCAACCTACTAGATGATAAGACAAAATGACTCATCACAATTTCTCTCTAGGAATTCTGCTCAGCATCTTCAGCTGACCAATAAAATCTTGCTAGTCAAACCATGTAAGTTCTTGCACATAATTTTGTTTTCAATTATCATCGAATTGAAAAATAATTGCAAAAAGAAAAAAAAAAATCTGGTTAATGCTTAACCCTAAGCTCAAATTACAGCAGAGAAGTAATTCCGATAGAGGGAAAGCACAAAAGAATCAAGGCATCAAAGATTCTCTTCTCAGAAATAGTATATAATACAAAAGGACGAATTAAAAAAGAAAAAAGAAAAAAAAGAGGGGGATAGCAACGACTGGTAGAAGCTTCAATAATATTAAATACTCCAACTACGAAACACCGCAGGGAATCTGATTGCGAGCAGGAAGGAAAAATCATCCGAAATAATATTGAAATTTTCCAGAAACAAAATTTTCAACGGAAGTGTAGCCAAACAAAAAAGTTTTTATAGGGTAGAAAATATTTTCCGGAAATTTTGCCAGGAGAATCCGTTCAGATAGCCTCAAAAATTAATCATCAATAACCAGGTGAAAACTACTATGATTTGGAAACATTCTCGAGAAAATCAAAGCGAAAACTAGAACTAATAACATGAATAGGCCATCTCTCGGCCTCTTGCTTTGGGTGAATTTCTTAAGTTAAAACGCTCGACGTTGAGCCAACGCCTCCATTTTTATATCTGTGTGGACGGAAAGTGAAAGACAAATGTCCAGCTGTATTTGTGCTATATTTTCGCAATTTAGACCCTCAAGTACTAGAATTCGTCAGGACAGCGAATCCACAACCATACGCTTCGAAGGGCTTCGTTGTTATTTTATGCACAGGACATAATTCAAATTCTAAAATGGAAAAGTACACAGTTGGTAGAAGGTCAAATCTCAGTTATAATAAAATGCTTAATTGTAAAAAAAAGAAAAATCGAAAATGGAGAATAACTATCCAATAATTTTTAACAATAAAAGTAATAAAGTTTATTGGCTTTTGATAAATCGTTCAAAATTTAAAAATATTTATATTTGAAAAATAGATTTTAAGAGGACAATTTACTATATTGTATCAAAATAATCAATTATAAAAAAATAAAAAAAAGTAAAAAATAAAAATAAAAGCAATAATTTATTGATATTTTAAATTAATATATTTCTTTTTTAAAAGTTAAACACTTTAATTATAATATAGTAAAAAATTCGAATTCAATTTCTTATAAGCATATCCTCTTATTTAATTATTGGGCGTTATCTTGTAAGTTGGGTAGGATTAACAAATTAGATGTTTTATTTAGAAAGAAGTGATGATGATTTTTATAAATTCTTGTTAAAATCGTAAATTCGATCGTTTTTCTTGAAATATGAGTTCTTTTCGCGATAAAATAGTTTTATTTACTTTCGATTTGGATTGTGTTTATGTTTTACCGTTTTTTAATTATGTTTTTATCGATATGTTCACAGTATTTTAATAAGTCGACTTGTCACGATGAAGGTAGTTTATGTTGTTGTGATTCAGGCTTTTTATGGTTTTCGGTGATGATTCAGGATAATAAGGTTTGATGACGTAGTCGTAGTCGAATGCTTCAATTTATTGGTATGCGCCAGATGAAATTTTGGGTATTTGAGTATCGTTGGATTAACATCGAATATAATGATATTAGGATTCGGTCGTTTTCTTTGATAACATAGATGATATTCTGCAAAGTTTTTATTAACTGAATAAATAAATTTATGTATTTTAAAAATATATATATACTAAAAAACCAGTTTTAGAAACATATATTAATCATTTTAAAAAATAATTATTAAAAGGGTTATTCGGTCTATTTTAATTTAAATTTTTAAAAAAGAAAAGCCGGTCCTCATTTTATAGTGACGCAAGAGTCTAGAACTTTCAATTTTGAACATTGATACGAGAAAACTTGATTAAACCATGTTCCTCTTTATTAAAAGTACAGAAGGTCGGAGTCAAATTTATTATTGGGAAGGAGGTCTACAATTCGAACAGGTTAAGGGAAGGGCTTTTTGTCAAGTCAAAATCAGGGATTTTTCTTATATCAAAAGGGCATATATTTTGGTACCAAATGTCAAGGATGGCAGCGGGATCCGGTTCTCGTTATAGCGAAGCAGGTCGGCCCCGATTAAATGGGTCTTCTCTCTGATCGAATTTAAGGTTGTGAGTCCGAAATAGGTCGGATAAATGGTCGATTTTTTATTAGTCATTTTAAACTATTTTGCACGATCATCTTGAGTTTTATTTTGGAGCCCCGAAAATGAAGTAATTTGTTGAAGAAAAATTAAAATTAACAATAAATAATAATACAAATTTATCTTTTTTGTAAAATAAAAGTTTGTTGAAAACTTATGGTTTTATTCTATTCTTAAAAGATTAGTATATAAAATAAATGATTTTTAGTTATATTTATATATGTTTATTTTATTTTAAATAATTTTTTTACTAGTATTATTTTATTATATTAAAAACAATTATTTAATAACTATTTAATAGAAAAACCAATATTTTTAATAATTAGAAAATATTTAAAAAAATTTTTAAAATAAAAAAGATGACAAAATGGGCCAAAGTCAATTTGGAAGCAGCTAAGCCTAATGAAATTTGGGCGATGGGTTGTTACATTAATAGCAATTTCCCAAGTTAAGTATTCAAAAATACAGTCAAAGTGGAGTGGGCCATTATTTACTCTAGTTCTGCTCCCATTCCAGTTTTTTAATGGAGACAGGCATGGGATTATGGTTATGAATTTTTGGTGGGTGATAGCGTTTATGTGATTGTTTTTATTGGATATGCGATAAAAGTGCACAAATTGCTAATAGATGCAGTATCTGTTTTTCTTAAGTAATAAAGTGTATCTAGAATACGGATATCGATCACATAGAGAAACCTTAATCGTGATATCTCTTAAGTACCAAAATTATAATACTTCTTTAATATTCAAACTATGTAATCGTAATAGCTAGAAATTAAAATAAAAAGCGATTAAATTACTACTAATGTAATTGTGCTTAGAAGTAAGAGCTGATCAAAGGGTGCAAAGGAGTTGGGTGTTGGAGTTGTTGGACAATCCTACTATGTGATGCTGCGGTTCTTATTCCATTATCTAGTATACATGTTATCCAAGGCGGCTCTTATCTATTGTAATTAAAACCTTTCTCAAGGTCATTTAACCTCCCTTTATCATTAGGTTTCTTGCTCCTTGTCTCAACCTCAAGCATTAAAAGTGCATGGAATGCAAAGAACTCTCAAACCTCCTAATTATTGATAATCCAATATTACCAAGTTTATTAGGTTAACCTAACTATGTCTAATTCTTCATTCACTTCTCAGATCTTACAAAGAACCATACATATTAAGATTGATCATAAATTAATATGTTATTCAATGGCATAAACATGATTAATGATAAAGTAAATATATATAAGATAATGGGAATTATAAAGGTTAACACTTTAACATAGTATTCATGTCCAAATTAGCAACACCCTTTCTCATTCGACCAGATTAGGTCGAACATAATCAGGATAACTCACGATACCACTAAAGCGCAGCCTTTGACTTCGGCGTAGGATGTCAAGTGGTCCTCTTTTTATCATACTTATAACCTTACACTTGCATAATCATATAATGTTAAACAATTACTTGTATTACGTGCAGTAGCGACGGATTACAAAATATATATACAAGCTCCAAATAACAAATGTTAAGCCAATTCCTGATATTTACGTTAGTTTACAAAATTTCATATCTGTGAACACAAAGGTCTTCCCGATGGGCATCTTATTGATGTGTGGCCTTTATTTGCGATGTGTGGATTAGTCACGTCCTGCGGTTTCTGTACATCTGCTGCGGATTGAGCAGGTGCTAAGCTGCATTTAGTGGAATTATCTGTATGAATGACCTCCCCATGGGGTCATCACACTTCTATACAAATGCATATAACATATATAGCGTAATAATACAATGATTCTTGTCATTTCATATATGTAAATACTTTATAATCAAATTATTCTTATCATCTTCATATACTTTTCTATTGTCAACTTGTACTTTACCCCATTCTTATAGCGTATCTTGTCGTCACATAGCGATCTTATCTTACCATGCTCATTATCGTGTATTCTGCATTTTCATTTGCATATACGTCAATTTAACATGTTTTAGTATGCCGCATCAGCGCTAGAAATTGAATCTGACCCATAATCCATGAGCCCAAGCGACATATTCCTTTGTATGAAGCTTGATGGTCCATGAGAACACGGAGTATTTGTAATATAATATGCAGAAGTATCATCCTTTGTTAGAGGCAGTGACTATCCATCGAGAGGCAGGAAGTATTTGTGGTGACCCTTCTGGGGCCATGATGATCCAGCAGGATCTATCTGTCGGCAGCGAGTGGAATATAGAACATCTTTATATGGACTTATTTTCCTAATAGGCGTGCCCATCATCCTCTACAGGGTTAATAGTAATCGATATGTATTTATGTTAAATTATATATACCGTATTAGAATAAATTGTTGTCGTTCGGTAATCATGAAGATATATATATATATCCGATTATTCATATCTTTACATTTTCATATACTTCATTATGTATGCATAAATAACTGTCTGCTTACCTTGTATACTTACATATTGTTATGAATTCATAATGGCGTTAATAATACAAATAAGCTATAGTTTTGTCTTTACCTTCTTGATGCAGTGTTTTCTGGAACTAATATGAGTTTCCAATCTTATCAAACTGTCTATTGATGAATTCTTGACTCAATGGGCTTTCCATAGAAGTCCAGAACACCCCAGTCGGAGTTGAAGCAGAAGGAGATATGAGCGCTTAGAGTTGGAGGTCGTGCGCGATCGATCCTTGACGAGGCGGCTGAGGCTTGACGAGCTGCACTGAAGTGACGAGCTCAGTCTAACGCCTTGGTCTGACATCTAATATCTTCCTCAGGCATATGGATGGATTCTTGACTCGATGGGCTTTCCACTTAGAGTCAAGAACACCATCGGAGTTCAAGCGAAGGAGATATGACCGAGGATTGGAGGTCATGCGCAGTCAGTCTTGACGAGCTGACCTGGACTGACGAGCTGCACTGAAGTGACGAGCTCAGTCTAACACCTCGGTCTGACATCTAATATCTTCCTCAGGCATATGGATGTATTCTTGACTCAATGGGCTTTCCATAGAGTCTAAGAACACCAAATCGGAGTTCGGACGAAGGAGATATGACCTTCCGAAGTTGGAGGTCATGCGCAGTCGAGGAGATCTTGACAGGTGGCTGGACGACGAGCTGCACTGGAAGTGACAGGCTCGGTCTAACACCTCGGTCTGACGTCTAATCTCTTCCTCAGGCATATGGATGGATTCTTGACTCAATGGGAAACACCATAGAGTCGAACGCAAATCGAGGAGTTCAGGCGAAAGAGATATGACCTTCGAAGTTGGAGGGGTCATGTCTGTGATCGATCTTGACGAGCTGGCTTCCGGGCCCGACGAAATGCGCGAAGTGACGAGCTCGGTGCGACCTGGTCTGACATCTAATAATATCCTTAGGCATATGGATGATTCTTGACTCAATGAGCTCCGCCAGAGTCCGAACACCCCGTCAGGAGTTCGAGCCCGAAGGAGATATGACCTTCCGAAGTTAGAGGTCATGCGCAGTCAGTCTTGGCCAAATTTGAGCTCTTCGAGGATCTGACGGCCTCACGAGATCGACGGCCCCTCTGATCTGGCGGCCTCTGAGACTGGCGACCTCTACGGGGCGACCTCGCGGGACTGGCGACCTCTACGATTGCTGAAGCGACCTCACAGAGGCGGTAGGCTCTTCGGGGGCTATTTATTTGTTCGGGGCGAGATACACGCCAGTGGTGGGCTACTGCTGTGTAGTGGAGCTCTTCATGACGAGTTGAGCTCTGCATGACGAGCTTTGCAGACCTCTACAGGATGAGGTCTGAGCCTCTTCTGCATGAGGTTTCTTGACCTACGTTTGGCGACCTCCTATGGGCTGACCACCGCTAGATTTGGTATTCAGTAAAAAAATATAACGGTCTCACCAGTCGAATTAAGAATTCAAGCCTAACATCAAGTTCCTTGATGTGGCTACAATTTCAAGAGGACTTGCCAAATTCTCTTTATTTCTGGTTCAAAAACTCGTTCTAAGGTCCGGCTAGTTGATACGGTGGCGGAAGCCGGCCACTGCCCAGTTTAGTGGGCTGACCTCGAGAAAAGGACTATAACTTAGTCTCTGAGGTCCCAGGCAAAGAGTCAAAATCTAACATCAAGTTAATTGATGTCTGATATCAGAAGGACTGCCATATTCCCTTTACTTCGACCTAAAGCTCGTTCTAAGGTCCGATACGCTGTATGATCAAAAGTAGGAATTTTCTTGGTTCAACTTGCAACTAGTTCTAAAGCACATATCTAGGATCTTGGAACTCTTCTCAACTTAATCCTAACAAGAAATGAGATTGGGAGTTTCAGAACCAGGCATGTATATTCATACAAATATTCACACAGTTCCATACAGCCAGACATGTATCAGTACCATACTCAAATTCATTACCAATACTCAAATTTAGTAATTAAATGCGCATTGATCTTAGCCTTGCCTTTTCTTCTCTCTTCTCTCTTGTCAGTATTTGCTCTCCCTTTATAAAGCCAAAATAAGATATTAATTATCATCTATTGATCTTATCCCTTTTTATTTTACTTTGGTCCTCATCTTATAATATTTGCAAATCGATTTATAATATTTTTACAATAGCCTCAAATCTTCTTTATTATTTGTAATTTAACTTATGCATATTCCTACTTTTGTTTTTATCTTTATTTTATTCCGAATAAATATACATTTACGTTTATTATACCCAAAACATGTTATAAAACTGTTAGGGTATAATTTGGGGTGTTACACAAATCACTACCACCACCCTAAACCATGAAATTAGAACCTCATGATGTTCTGTTTCATTACAAAAGAAAAGCAAGTCTTAATAATAAGGATAGAGAAAACTTCAAAGATCGAAGGAATGCCAGTCTCCAAAATTCTTCAAGTCTCTCTCTATAAGATCGGTCTTCATGTTCCTTTCCTTTGTTCCAAATCAAGTTCCTCAAACCCTAGCACTGCAAACGTTTTTCGAACCCCAAAAATTGGATTCTCTCGTTCCTTTTATAGCTTCTTCACGAGATAAATTTGTAAAGTCTTTTCCACAACGTCGCGAAGTTGGGACGTCGCGGCGGTCAAGGTGGCTATGCACGATCTTCTCAGGGCTCTGCCAGACTTCATTTCCAACATTTTTCAGTATTTTCCTACAAAAACGTAATAAAACTAAATATTAGAAAAGTAATCAAAACAAGGTCATATATATATGAAACTGATCCCAAATCTCGCTAAATCCCGGGTTCATAATGAGTGTTTTTGGGCACTCATCACACCCCCAAACTTAGCTTCTTGATTGTCCCTAAGCAAGAAATCAGACTATGACCAAACACACAAGAAAATAACATACTAAACTCAACACCACAAGGGTGATGCATATGTTGCCAAAAGAAAGGATCAAAATGAACCGAACTCACAAATCTTGCCCTTTGTTTCTAATTTCAGAGGATCCTTAAGGTTATTCGAATTTTGAAAGAATTCATATGAACATGGTTCGGTCGACAAGTGACTCACCTCCTAGGTTTTCGATGGCCTTTCCCAAGAAGTCTATGTGCATTGGATGCATGATCTCTAGCATATAACTCGGTTCAGGACCCCCGAGCAGATTCAACACTTTGTTGGGAGAGTCTAACTACGAAAGGATAATAACGCACCATTTTTATTCATACTAATCTACCTACTCATGAACGAATTCCTAGTGCTTGTAAGTTTTAGTTAAGTGTTCCTGTAGCGGGGATTTGTTGGTGACTCCCCACCAGTTGGTTAAGGGCACCAGACATTTAGTTTTCCTTGAACTTCACCCCGAACACTCACCCAAACCTAAGGGCCCTAGGTTGTGGGAAACTTTCATCTTATGTCCCATGTAACGGGCAGTGAAGTCAATGTGTGACACCCCATCTCCAGTCCGACCCGGTTGGCAGGTCGAGCGGATCGAGATCTGCCACTCTATATTGATGCCCCGATTAGAAGACTCACGATACCACTAACTTTTATTTACTATAACTTTAAGCTCATGCATATAATGTTAAACATTCTACTTGTATTACATTTTGTAGCAGCGAATTACAAAATATATATACAAGCTCCATATATGGAAGTGTTCAACATTTACATTGTTCGCAAAAAGAAACAAAAAGACATATACATTATACCAAAAATCTTCCAATGGACCCCCTGCGATGTGTTGACCTTGGGCTGCGTGTGAATCGTCTTGCCCTACGGTTTCACTCTTGTACCTACATGGATGAAACACATCTTTAAGCTTTGCGCTTGAGTGGGAATAAACTCTAAAATGGAAGACCCCTAATAAGGATCATCTCACGTTAGACATATACATATACTTATGACAATTATAACTTTTACATTCCACATCTACTTTTCATAACAGGTTTCGTTTCATATACTTTTCATGTCAATTTATACTTTACTTCTTGTTCTTGTAACTATATACTATCATCGCATAGCAATGTTATGCTTCTCATATCATATCATATCATATACTTTGCATATACATTGCCTTTGTGTATACTTTTCATTTTCTTTTATATTTATGCCTGCAAATACCTTAGAAGCGGATACGGGAACTAACTATATGTGCGGAAGATCTTATCCTTTGTCTGGGGCAATGATCTATCATATGTACGAAGGTACTATCCTTGTCACGAGGCAGTGATCTCTTTATAACTTAAGCAGGGGCCATACACCCGAAGGTATCATCATTGTATACAAGACATTGACCACATGCCTGTTTTTATGATCGGCTTAGGTTATATCATCGACCCAAAAGAGAACCTCGATATCACGTATCGCAATACTTATTGCTGACAAGCTGTATCTTCCACATGGCATACATCTCTCCATCTACCCGGTCATAAGCAGGCAATCGGTTTTTATTATGTTTTCTTTCATGTATTATACAATGTATCCCATATACATGAATACCTATTGATATCATGTATACATATGAGATATATTTGTTATCAAATAACATCTCTCTTATAAACATTTTACTATACTTTTTCATATAACCAAATTATACATATATTCTCTTTAGCTTTCATATATTAAATTTATACATATACTTGTACCTATTCACATTCTAGGGCATTAAGTTTGCCCACATTGAACTCGCCGAGGCGGTGAAGTACTGTACGTTTTTCCCTTAGTTTCACTCTTATTTGAACCCCATTAGTCATTTACTAGGGTTCCTATACTCTTGGTGTATGAATTTGGGCTTAAAATGTCAAAATCCTGAGAAACTAGAGGGCTGCGGGGAAAAATTAGTGCCGGTGGTACCATGCCGACATCGGTACCATTCATGTTCTGGTGAGTGGTACCGGTACCACTCTGGATGGTACCGGTACCATTTTCTTTATAAGTGAATGCAGTCTGTTACTGTTACAATATCAGTGCAGTCTCGAAGATACCTAGGAGTGGCCAATTTTCCTTCCTCACTTTTCTTCCATACTCTTCCTCTATTATATCTTACTTCAAAAACCTATCATAAATTACTCCCAAAACCACTCTAAAATGGATCATAATCCATACATATTCTTTGTGAAAATTAGTTGGAGGTTTGTTCTAAACAAGCTCATTATTTGCAGACAAACCATGAATCCAACCTTAAAGGGAGGGATTCCATGCTCCATTATACAAGCTAGGGTTTTATCAGCCTAATTTAGCAATTCTAGGGTTAGGATGAATTCCTAACTAAACCCTAGGTTTGGAAACCATATAAATCCCTATCAAAGTCCAAAAGTACACATGATTCCATACCTTTGATCTTCTTTGAACTCCTCTTCTCCTTCTTCTTCTTCTTCTTCTCTTCCGCCTTTGCCTTACTCCTTCTCTTCTTTGCCTTCCTTATCCGTTTTGCTCTCCTAAATAGAGACCAAGTAGAATCTTTGAGATTCCCAATTAAGGCCATGTTTGACATTATACATATTTGAATTCTTTTTCCATTTTTTTTTCATTCAAGTCCTTCATTTCTCATCTATTCTCAATTCAACTTATTCTAATTGCAATCTTGACTTTTGTTATTTCACTTTAGCATATATTCTTATGATATTATGACCCTTAGGTCCTTAATTGGTAAATGACCAATTTACCCTTGACTCTTGAACGCATTCCGGGTTTTGCTTATCTTATTTCTAGCATTATTTTATTTCGGAAAAATATACGATTATTTTTATTATACCCGAAATATGTTATAAAACGGTTAGGGTATAATTTGGGGTGTTACACAATGGCTCCCGACTAGTTGGCTTATGACATTAGGCTTTGAAAAAGCCCCTCCCGGATTGTTGAGATTATTAGAAGATCCCACTTATTCTATTCACACTTTCTTTTTATTTTCTCTTTTTATTTTATTTTTATTTTTTATGATGGGGCTGTGTGATCCTCTTTTTCTCACGGTGTCCCATCACTTGGATGTTAGAAAGCTTGAGTTCGTTGAGCGTTAATTGGATCCGGAACTAGGCATACCCTAGAGATCACATGTATGAGTGTGTGGTAGACTAATCTGGAATTGGTTTCGTGAACACTAAGGAGGTGACTCACTATGTCATCCTACCTATCCAAGTAAGTAATTCCCGAGCATCTATGACATAAGGATCCTTTCTTATTCTGGCGCATTGTGTGTTTAAAAATTGGAGAAGGTAAAAAGATCTTTATTGGAAATCATGTGGCATCACTCACACATACTACCTAACACGACTTAAAAACATGAAATTAGCTGGGACATCCTAACACACAAACCTAAACGAAAACTGTGAAAGTACGAACATAAACAAAATACACAAACATATCTTAAACAACGAACATAAACATTTCTAAACAACGGAAGTAAATGATGCCAACCCGACCACCCACAACACCCCCCAACAAGAATGGACAATGTCCGCATTGGCAACAAAATAAAAGGGGGATGGGGACTCCCTTGTCAATCCCAAGGATCACTGAGGTGGTGGTGGTGGCAAATGGAAAGATAGCGGAGTTAGGCGGTGGCTGGCCCAGATGACACTGGCAGTTTGTGGAGGGGACTATGCCCATGTCATCGGCGGTGGATCCATGTCCTGGCTCATGGTGACCCAATGCTCCTGGATCTCATCCTAGAGCGCATCAAACCGGGAAGTGAGGTCCTGAACCTGGTCCTCTAAGGTAGGTGAAGGACTGGGGACATCCGGCTCGGTGGGAGGTGGTGGATGGGAGGTGGATGGTTGGCCGGCCTCACCCAGGTTCTCCTCACGCATGCCAAATAAAGTTTGGTATGCTGTCAACTGCTCCTCATTTGAAGGTTCATGACCCGAGTCATAAACCGCCTCGGATCGAGGAACACTCGACTTATCCTTTTTAACGACGATGGCCTTAATGGGATGGATCCATGCCTCATTATCCTCTAGCGGCACCCTACGTTCTTGCACAGGCCATAGATGAGAAAGGGGTGCTCGAGGTTCATTTTGGCGTCCCGGTTATAGAGGATGGCGTCCTCTATGACCTGACCGACATCAAACGGGATGTCTTGAATGATGGAGAAATTGAGCAATGCCCGTTTCGCCGTCACCTTGAAAACATTCATCGTCGAAATGAGGTGAGAGGTGATAAAATGGTGCCACACCTTAGGTATATAGGCCAAGTGTTTGGCCTTGAAGTGCACGACGTGCCCCTCATTGTTTAATTTCCACTCGCCCTACCCGTTTGTGAGCATCCAAAGGACCTCCGGGTAGTTAGGGTTTTCATGAAGCTGATCATAGGCCTCGGGGTTAGCCGGCTCAAGGTTATAATAGCGATTGATTCGCACTGAAGTCCCCACGGACTCGGACCTTCTTGAGCACATGAGCTGCTAGGTTGGCGTAGAATTCCCGCACAACCATCGTGGCAGCTAGCCTCGGAGGTTAGCACATGAGCTGCTTGATTAAATCTTTGCTAACACGGGATTAGAATCAATTCAGCAGAAAGATGAGAGACCTCTGAGTGATTAAACAAATACTTCATTTAACTATCCTTAAATTATAAGTAAGTTGGTGATCTATTTGAGTAATCATTCAAAGTTCATTAGTTCCATAGTATTAGTCTACCATACCCACAAGGAACTGTTCTACACTCTCAAGATTCTCCATCTCTGTGTCACTTAGAGGGCTTCTTGGAAATTAGAGCGAGATACGGTACTTTGCATTAGGTACACGGTAATGCGAAACAGTAAATTTATAAACAATACTAATCAAATAAATTCAAGAATTCTAATTAAATCTTTCTTCCACCTTATGCAGAAAAATAACTATCATCAATTACCCATTTCCAGTGAACTCAACTTTTCAAAACTGATTCACTCATATCAGTGACTAATTGATTAGGAAAATTCACTGAAATCATAAACGAATTGAAATAAATGAACTCCAGAAACTTTCCATCATCCATTTAAATCAAACAGTAATGGAAAATATGGTTTTATAAAGAAATACCAACTCGAAGCTACACTTCAGTACAATACCCAAATCCATAAAATTAAAGGAAAACTAACAAAATAAAGCTACACTAAAACTAAATCTACTAAAATGAAAAATAAAATAAAATAAAAAAATAAAAAAATAAAACTATACAAGAGTCTTCAACCACCGAAACGTCCTGGAGTTGTGGAAGCTGGCACATTGCCCTAGAAACTTTTATTTATAGGCTTTCCAATATTGTGTTTCACTTCATTAATTGCGCTGCGGATCCTCAAAACTATGGCCCAAATTGGTCTCTTTGTCGCGACATAGAAAGTTCTATCGTGACAGAGCTTTCAGTCTTTGTCGCTGCCTCTGTTGTAACTTATTGTTTTCTGTCGCGACCTGTTATCTGGGCTTGTTCTTGGATTGTGTTGTGACATACTTTGATAATGTCGCGATATAGATTTTATTTAGCAGTCTTGTTCTTGTCGTGATAGGAATGCCTTGTGTTGCGACACCCAACCTGTTTGTGTAAGACCCGAGAAAATTCTAATTTTTGGAAAAAGGCAAAATCGTAATTTCGGTCAAAACCCAAAATTTTTCTAGATCTTGGATGGCCGAAGCAGTTCGTAGATTGGAATCGTCTCGCGAAATCTAGCTAACACGTCGAATTTAGTTGAATTCCGAGACATGCGGAATTTGCACGTTTTTCGAGGCATCGAGTATCGGGTGCCGAAAAACGACATATGATGTGACAAAAGTTACCTATAACATGTACACATGTGACACATGTTGCATGAGTAGAGAGAGGATGGAAATGAACGGTCGAGATAGTGCCAAGTGTCAAAAATCCAAAGCTTGGGGACATAGATGGAATTATATAAAAGAATAAATGATAATAAGGACAAAATAGCTATAGTGACCATCTCCTACATTAGAAAAGCCAAGAGAAAACGTGGGAGAGAAGGGGGAGATGCAGTAGGTTGTTGGATTTGTGTTTTAGAGAGAGAGAGAGTGCTTCTCTCTAAGATCTCGGCTAATCCGACCGTCGGATTCCTTCGGGCCAAGAAGGAAAGTCGTTCTATGCGACGGAGCAACAGCGTAAATTTTTGTTGTTTCTGGGTTTGACAAACTACTGTGAGAGTGGGGTTTTATCCTAGTTTTACTCTTGATTTAAGTGCTTTGTTGATGATTCGGTTGGTTTGAGGCCTTGAACTGCCGTTTGATCCGTCCCAAAACTTGGGACCGAAATGTGGAAATTTTAGGAGCACCGTTTACCTGGTCCGTGTGATCCCACGCAATTTGTTTTGCCAGAACACTAGTAGTATAATTTATGCTATAAATTATGTTGTGATGAATGAGGCGGAATGGCCATTTGGATTTCGGGTTCCGCAAAGTGGAACGATGTTGGGTGATTAGTAGTGAGCGAGTAACCCAGGGGTTTGTTCATGAATAGTGTTCACGAGAAATAATTTTGTGAGAAAATGTGTTTGGTTGAGTAATTCAAATTAGTTGCTCGTGTTGTCATTAACCCGTGAGCTAATTTTTGGTGTAATGGATTGAGAATTCACATAGCATGTTTTGTGTGATTTAAATTATGTAAATATATGCATGATGATATATTTTCATGTGTTATATAAATTGTGTTGAAATGACATACTAGATTTCATATGCAAGATAACTTAGAAATTAGGAATTATTATTGCGACATGGTACTACGAAAAGAAAGCGAACATAATTGTGAAAGGAATTTCACAGGATGATTTTCCGTAGAATGGTGTTAGGAGATGGTCCTACAATTACATATCGAAGGAGCCCATGTATTGTTTGGAAGGTTCTCCAACACATTCGCCTCGGAGGGTAGTCCCATATTTTTACCGACACTTCGGTAGTATATTTTCGAGAACAACAAGTTTTGTTTTGAAAATGATGTTTTCTCATACATGGCTTAGGCAGAGTGTGAAATTAAGATGAGGACTCGGAGCATGGGTTGGTCATTTAGACATTCAAGTAGGATCACGCATTTACTTGAATGTGTGTTTACATTGGAGCATTGCATATGCACTTAGGTGGGGAGTAATCCATTTAGGGTGATTCCACTATTGGGCGATAGCTCACCCTGTCGAGGGAATATCATTTCAGGAACAGAGAGCGTTCGAGAAGACGGTTCATCTTAGAGGCCGATTTTGTAGAAAGCCGAGTTGTGGCTTGGATGGTTTTTGGGATAATATGTATTAGAATTGTAAATTTTAATATGTATTTGTATTAAGAGTAATGTATAACTCTTGAACCATGTGAGATAGTTGGTTGGATATTTTTGATGAGAAATGTTATAACTCATGAACTATTGGAATATAGTTTGGTATATTGTGATGAGTGTTAGTTTATGGGCCCCGAGGCCGTTTTTCTTCGGGTATGTGTCTCATGTCACGAGGCGATACAGAGATTTTCATGGTTGACGGGTTGTCAACGGACACCGATTTTAAGGGCGTCACGGCTTGCAACCCGACTACTCCATCTCTCCTTGTCCTTTTGGAATCTGTCGCGACATTCTTTTCCTTGTCGCGACAAACATTTCTCTTTTCGCCTGTCAATTTTGTCGTGACAGAGTTTTCTTTGTCGCGAAAGGATCTCTTTGAGTCCTTAGCAATTTCTGTCGTGACATGAAACTTCTTGGTCGTAGCTTTTCTTTCTAATTCCTCTCAGCTTCTTGAGTGTTCGCGACATACAAATTGTTGTTGCAACACCATAGCTATTCTCAATTCTTAACAATTTATGTCGCGTATAATTTTTCTGCATGCGCGGCAATTTTATCATCCCATAGCTTTTGTTGTCACGACATAAAATAACTGTCGCGACCGCAGCGGGTTTGCTTTCCAACTCTTGATCATGTCTATGAAATTTCTTTGTCGGCATTCTTCTTGTGTTGCTCTTCAGCGTCTTGTCACAACAAGGAATTCACCTCCTTCATGTTTTGGTTGTCTCGACAGAAATAATTTTTGTCGCGATAAAGATTTTGTTGCTCTTGGTTGTGAATTCACAGATATTATGTCGCGACAGATTTTTCTTTGTTGCGACAATTCTTCGAAATTTGGCTTAATGTTAAAAACTTTGTCGCAACATAAAAACACTTGTCTCAATTGACTTGTGTTGTAATCTGAGTAATTTCTATCACGACAAGATTGTCTTTTGTCGCGACAGAATTCGGTTAGTCTTCAGCTTTTTATGTTGCGACATAAATTATATTATCGCAACACAGCTTCTTTGCTTTCTGCTTTAATCGTTGTCGCGTAGTCAAAGGATTGTCTTCTATTTTCTTCACAATCTTCTTGATAATATTCAGCGAGCTTCTTTGTTGCAACAAAATTTCTCTTTTAGCCATTGAGTTATGTCTGAGTTTTGTTGCGACATTTAGTTGTTGACTGCGATATAGTTCCTTTGGCCTGCTTGAATGTTGTGTTGCGACATACAAAAATTATGTTGCGAAAAAGACTGCTGCATTTTCCATCTTTTTTTGCTTGTTTTCTCTTTCTTTTTTTTCAAATAATACCTGCAAAACATAAAGTTGGTGAATATTCCATAATTTAGCATAAATTTTTTTCTAAAATTGTTAAAAACATGTCAGAAAAATGGATTAAATATATATGAGTTTAAGATTCATTAGAAATCATCAAGCTATGCTTAATAGGTAAGTAAAGCAAAAGAAAAGTTAAGAGCCTAGCAACAACCACTTAAACTGTACAAGCTACAAGCTTCCTAATTTGGCCATAATTTCTCATAACTCATAAGCAAAGAAACAAATTTAAGGACGAGAAACAAAACCTTAACCTGATTTAAGGGCACGGCTAAAACAATCAATAGCCTCAACAAAATCACCTTCTTTCATAGCAAACACAAACCCAAATAGAACCATAAAAAAAATCCTAAAGCAAACACAACTAAATAGAACCATTAATAGTGTTTTACTCTTACCTTTGGAACAAAGTTGAGTATTTTTTACCCAATATATGATCGGATTTCTCCTTCCCATATGATGAAGACACGACGAGAGGCAAATGGATCGTGGGTCTGGGGATAGCTTAAGCTGGGAAGAAACTAGAAACTAGCCTCTAAAAATGCAAGGGTTCGAAGTTGGGGATGAAGACAGAGTTGAGCACACGATGATAAGATTTCATTTTTTCCTCTTTCGCCAGAGATCGAATCGAGTTGAAAGGAAGTTTAGAGTTAGAGCTTTTTTTGCCTTTGACCTTTATCCTAGAGAGAGGAAGACGATATACGTTGGTGATTGCTGATTTTTTTATTTTTATGGGGTGACAACTTTGATTTTTAATTTCGGCTTGGAATATCGGTTATTGGGTACCTTGGAGCTGGTGACTGGCTGGTCGGCCCGACCCAAGGGCCTCAAGGGGATTAGGCCCAGGCACTAGCCGGCCCAAACACCAACCGGCCCAGGAATGCCCGACCGGTCCCCCGCCCGGATGATCGGGAATCCCATAGCCCGGGCGCCTTGTTTAGCTCAAGCACTTATCTTCCTGACCGACGACTCTCCCAAGCGAAGTTGCCAACCGGCTCTCCACTTTACAAGCGTGAGTTCAATCTTGAACTGACCCCATCGCCTCCGAAAAAATAGGAATATCCTCTTAAGTGGGAGTCATATTGGGAAGGTAGTTACGTAAAGGGAATAATAAGTCACCATTCCCTAAATAATACCCATCTGCCCCTGACATTATGGGAAGAAATCATCTCTTATCGAGGAAAATCGAGGATCCCTTTTTCCTCCCACTCATAAAGAGAAGCCAAAGTCGCACCAACAAGGTATGAGATTCTTGATTGGGGCAGTGCTAAAGCTCTAAGTCTTTTTAGAAAAGGTGGCTTTACCATCGGAGGCGTGGAATCTGCCGTGTGCTCTCTTAACTTTTTGTTTTTTACGGGTTGCGATTAGCGGTGAATGCCCGACGATCCAATAACAAAAAATTCGAGGAGACTACAAGTTGGATTGTTAGAGAGCAATTGATATTGTTTTACTTAATTATCCCTTTTGTTCTGAAGGGCAGATTTTTTTCAAATATACCTACTAATGCAAGTTTAAAATTTTTACGATGCCTATATGACTTTTGTTTTAAAATAAGTTGCCTAATACATACTTCTCCCCCTATTCAGTAGAATACTGACGCTTTAGGCAATACATGACCACTGTCACCATTATGAATTGCTTACCTAGGCCTAACAGCTAATAATGATGATTGCTATCACATTTTAATAAATAAAAAAATAAAAAACGTTGTAAAGCACTACATAAAGTTCTCCATCAAATAGTAATTTTAAATAGTTATTTTAACTTTTAAATAATTTTTGTTTTTAAGGTTTGACTTTAGTAATAAAAGTGTGGAATGAGTTTAGGGAAAATAATATTAGGTTTTGAATCAAAGGCAACGTGCTTGATCTGATAAAATGAATAAAAAGTTAAAAAAAAACCTTAAAAATAATTATTTAATAAAATTTAGAAAACACTTTCTAAAATAAAAAAAGTATTCATTTATACTATTGAAAATTAAAGAAATATTTGATAAGTGATTTTCTTAAAATAATTTTGTTAAAAAAATATTTCTAATAAAAATGTTAACAATGATTTTTTCTTTTCGTTTCCTCTTTCATAGAGGCATTTAATTGACATAGCTCGAAGGGGTTTAGAAAAGACAGCAAGGTCATGCCAAGACAAAATCAAAAGTAACATTATCTCTTCTCAAGAAATGGAATATAAACAAGCTACTGGAGTGTATGGTAAATATGATGACAAAGGAAAATGTAATCTAATCATAACTATAATAGAGAAATATAAAAACTTAATTAGGCAATAACAACAAACTACATCCTAAAAGAGCAAAATGTTGCTAAGAAAAGGTGATTAAATGAGATGGCTTGATTCCCCATTTGTAATTCTAACCCTTGACCTTTTTTAGCTCTAAAAAATATATAATTTGAATAAAAATTCTCTTACTTTTTTTTTTCTTGTAAATGAAGACTTTTCTTCTAAAACACACATATAAATATAAATAATCAAAATGTGAAGAGATATCTGTATCCAAAATGCCTTATTTGTTTCAATAATATTATTGCCATGTGTATGGACCCCTGACACCTTTGAAGAGATGCACCAATAAAAAAAATTAAATTAAATTAAATAATTCGCATTTGAACACACTTTTTTTAGCAATAGAAAATAATAGCAACTTTACATAAAAAAGTGTGAACCTATCTTATGTTTTCAAAAATTACTTCTAAATTTTTTTAAACTTGCGACAGTAAACTTCTTTCTAATATTTTATCCCTTATCAAAACCAATTATCTTTTTAAGGCAAGTCTCAAAAGTTGTCACATTTAATATGGAAGCCATATCATTTTGTTTTTTAAAAATGGAAAACAAAAGGTGTATTTAACTATAAATAAAAATAAAGATGACAAAGATAAGAAAACTTAAGGCTTGCTAGCAACATTTTTTTCAAAAATGGTTTAGAGGACGATGAAAATTAAAATGTTCTCAATTATTTCTGGAAAGAAAATTCTATTTTAAAACTCAAACATGTGAAACAATTCTCTTAACGTATTGTTTCAAAGTACTATACAACGCAAAAGTTTTTAAATTCCCCATAAAACATTTGAAAGACCTTAAATAATTTGATGTAAAAGCATCTTTTTTGACAACAAATTCTTAAAAAAACGATTTAAGTTGTAAAAATAATCTAATTCAAATTTAAATACGCCCAAGAATGAAGTAGAAAGTTTATTAGGTATTGATAAGTTTTTAACACTATAATAACAGAATTAATTACATAAATATTGTCTAAACTTTTATTTTTAATTTTTTTTAGTCTTAACTTTATTTTATTCAATCAAACCTCTAAATACTTAATTTTTGTTCAATGAAGTGTTTTGAACTGATAAAAAGTTTTTAGGATGTCAAATCATGAATTCAATCTATGTGGCATTTCACATCATATAAAAAATAATAAAATTACTTAAGTAATCTTTTACATAAATGAAAGGACAATATTATATTTTCCATATTATGAGTTTTACTATTTATTTGTTACAATTAAAAAGAAATTAATAACATTGGTTACTATGAAATTTAGATTAAAAAATTCTTAAAATAAGTTAGCAAAAAAAAAAAAAACTTTTTTAACTATCTTCTATTTTTATTTATTTTTATGTAAAAACAAAAATAAATTATGAGGAATTATGTTAAGGTACACCATTGCACTAAATAGAGATGAAAACCTATTCTATAACCTAAAGGCCCTTAAGTACCATAAAATGTGTCATTTCAACAAAATATTAAAAACATGTACTTTAATAGTAATCTTTTTGATAATCTTAAGTCATGGAGGGAAAGAAAAAAAAACCCTAGTCTCTTTTCTACCTTAACCCATTCAAAATGGAAGAAAAAGTTGTCAAATCCTAAAAACCCTAAAATCTTTCCACTCTTAAACCTTAAAAACCCTAAAATCCTAAAATCTTTCAAAGGTAAAAGACATCTTATGCAGAGGGAGAACAAGGAAAATTATTTATTTTAAAATGAGTTATTGTGTTGGTTAAAATTGTTTGAAAGGAAAATATTAATATAATATCAAATAAAATTTCTCTTATGCAATGTAAAATGAAAAACTTTCTTGATTGTTTCATGTTAAATCAAATCTGGAAAATGAAGATATATTAACAAAAAAAAAATGCTACGTTAACGATATGACCATGTTAAATTAACGTGGTGTTACATTTAAAAAGAAAAAAACCTTTATTCGGACGCATTTCAATAATGCGTTTGAACACATTAACCCTATGTGACTTATTTGCGTAGTGCATGCAGACACATTTCAAATATATTTCAACCTTTGCTATATCAAATTTTCTTTATGCATGATCTTTCACGTAATTAATTTAGATTATCTTAATCTAAGGAAAAAAAACTTGAAGCAATTAACTCTCGATTGAATGATACTTGCTTGATGCCTTTATTATCTTTAAACTTAGGTAGAGAAATATTGAGCTAACATGTGTATTTTCGAGTTAGAACTTTTTTTGAGTTGCAAGATGAATGAAAATAGAAATTGATTAGTTTTAAAAATAAAAATAAAGGACAAAAAAACAATAAACATAAAGAAAAAAGAAATTAAGGAATGAAAAATGGAAAATGAAAACAATATGATTTAAAAAATAATCACCAAACTAATATTGCATATGTTTTCAAAAATTAACCTTAAAACCATTGTTGGTGAATGCTTAAAAATTAATATTTCTTTTGATGAATGCAATTTTAAGGTAATTTTTAAAACCGAATTTGGTGAGTGCGGTTTTGAAAACACATGGAATACTAGTTTAGTGATTATTTTGAAAGAAAACTATCCATGTAATTTTTTTTTAAATGAATTACTTTGACACTAAACTCACAAAATTAAGACATGAAGCGCATATACTTTTTGTTTCAGACATAAATAGTAATATCCTAGTGGACTCCACCTTACACACCACAACACAATGGTGTGACTGAAAGGAGAAACCGAACCTTGTTGGATATGGTGAGATCTCTGATGGGCAAGGCGGATCCACCCAAATCCTTCTTGGGTTATGCACTAGAGACTACTGTTTACATACTAAACATAATCTCATCCAAATCAATTTGATGTTACTTCATACAAGATATGGTTCAACAAAAGAAACCTTATCTTTCTCACCTAAAAATTGTATGGGGTTGTCTGCTTTGTGAGAAGTGGATTATGTCCCAGGACAAGTTGAAGCTAAGTCGACAAGTGTCTTTGTAGGATCTCTAAGGAAATATTAAGATATCGGTTCTATAATACTTTGGAACAAAGGTGTATGTTTGAGAGTATGATGTTTCTAAGAGAAATAGTTTCTTTTAAGAGCAATGGGAACAAAGTTGAACTTGAAAAAGTTCAAGATGCTCAAATAGTCTTGAATCAAGCTTGCTTGAACATGAGCTATTATTCATAGAGATGAAGTAGCACTTGATCCTTCTAAGCACAAGCTACATAGATCAGTAGGATACGAACTATTCAAGAGAGATATGGATTTCTCATAAGTGAGCAGAAAGAATGGGTTGCTCGCAGAGGATGATGAGCTTACTACCTACGAAGAATATCTTATTAATTCAGAGTCTGACAAATACCTAGTGGCCATGAAGTCGCAAATGGATTCCATGTATGAAAGCAAAAATATGGACTTTGGTTTACCCACCCGAAGGGATAAAACCCATAGGGTGCAAGTGGGTCTTCAAGAAGAAGGCGATATGTGAAGAGTAATGTAATTACTATAAAAGTTAAGAGGCTTGTAGCTAAAGGTTATTGTCAAAGACAAGATTTGACTATGATGGGACTTTTAGTCATGTAGCTATGCTTAAATCCATAAGGATACTCCTGGCCATTACCGCATATTACGATTATGAGATATGACAAATGAATGTGAAGATGACTTTTCTTAATAGAAAGCTTACTGAGGATGTGTACATGACACAACAGAAGGACTTTACATCCAAAGATGACAATAAAGTATGCAAACTTCAAAGATCCATTTATGGATTGAAGCAAGCATCTAGGAGTTGGAATATCTTATTTTATGAGGCAATAAAAGAGTTTGGTTTCTCACAAAATCAGGATGAGGCTTATGTATAAAAGAAGGTTAGGGGAGTGATGTCGTGTTCCTTATATTATATGTAGATGAAATACTACTTATGGGAAACGACGTCTCAATGTCACAATCGTACGCCCCAGGCCGATTGGCGGATCGAACCGGTCGGGCGTGATGCTATCTATACTATACTATATACTTCTTTTGGGACTCTTATTGATGTTCTTTCCCGGCGTACTGTTTTTGTGGAGTATACAAATAATTTGCCAAAACAAAAATCATTTTATACATACAAAGAACTACCCACCCAGAATTGGTGTCCATCACAATCTATACACATATACAAGAGTCCTTTACTTGTACTATTACAATTTACTATTACAAAAACATCGGAGATTGCGGAGCGAATGTTGGTGAGCACTATCTACGAGTCGGCACAGCTGTATTTGATATTAAGATAATCTGTCTTCTATCCTTGTCTTAACCTGTACCTACACGGATTGAACACCAGTGCTAAGCTTTGCAGCAAGTGGGAACATAAGCATGGACAACCACCAAAAGCTATTTGTCTGAAAGCTTATACATATGCACATATTATCTATCTATACACATTTATATAACTTTAATTACTTATCATCTCTACATTTCTATTGCATGTCAATCTTTTCTGTTACATATTCTATGTCTTTGGCCTATCCTTTATTTATACTTTTTCTGTATTCCTATTTGAATACTTTACATATTCCTATACTTATCATGTCTCTAGTCTATGTCTTTTTCATCTTTCGGTTCTATGTCTTTTATTGCATTCTTTTATACTATTACGTATATCATATCATTCCTTATCTATCACAAATACTTTTTAATTAAGTCCCTTGTATATCGTGTACTTGATCTATTTCATCTTATTTCTTGTATCATGTTCTTTGAAGTTTCCTATCTTTCATGTCTAAATACTTTCATATAACCTATCTTATACTATCCTGTACGTTTATCTACGTTCTTACACTTTTCATATACTGTACTTTCATATGTCTTTTACCTGTCTCTAGTCTTTTTCCTATTGCAAGTCATGTCTCTATTCTATGTCTTTGGCATATGTTATATCTATACTTTTCATACATACATATTCATACTTGTACTATCGCGTACATTCATATTCTATCTATCATACTTTGTGCTCGTATACTTTCATTACTTTTGTGTTCATATACTTGTTTTCATAATAAGTTATAATGTACTTCTTGTTCTTATGCGTACGTATTTTCATCGCATAGCGGTGCTATGCTTCTCATAACTCGGGTCATATCTTCTATACATATCATTTCCTTTTTTGGTTTCATGTACGCAAATACCTTAGAGCGGATACGAGGAAAACTATGTGTACCGAAAGGTACTATCAGCATCTGAGCGGTGATCTGCATCTGTTAATACCCGAAGGTATCATCAACATACGAGGCAGTGACCATGTCACTCTTGCTGTCGGTACACGAAGAACACTATCCTTTGTGCGAGACGGTGATTTCGGTCCTATTGTGGTGACCCTTCTTATTTTTGATCAACGGGATCTATATCTGTCGACAAACGGGGCCTCAATATACGTCTATGAATATCTTTGCGACAGCTGTATCTTCCCTATGGCGCCCTGTCATCCTCTACCGGGTTCTAAACGAGACAATCGGCTTTATTACATTTTACGTACATATCTGCGTAAGCATGAATAACTATTGTTATCATAATTGCTTATGCATATATACTATCATTTCTTTCTGTATTAATTCTCATATCGCGAGTTTTCATATTACGGTTCTCATTTCCTATGCTTTATCATCTTTGCTTATCTCTATCGTTCTTATCATTTATGTCTTTTTTATCATATGTTCTAGCGATGTTCCATCTTATTCCTTTTTTGTATGTCTATCATATACTCATATCAATTACGTATTCCCTATCATTTGTTCTTAGCATGTTATCTATTCATTTAAATATGTCTATCATATAATCCTATGTTCATATTAATGAACATCTATGAAATACACCTCATTCATATATTCTTATTCCTTTATGAATCTAGTTAGTGGAGATCGATCCAATCGGATCATCAAACCCAAAAGTTATAGCATTTTCATGCCAGCTAGTCATTTCTGGAGTTTTTCTGACGGTTGTATTACTCAATTTTTCGGGGTATTAACTTAATATTTTGACACTATGTCCTTATACTCATTTAAAGCTAAGGTGCTCAGGGGTTCTATTCCGCTGGAATTGCAATTCGGAGCACCGGAACTCAAGTTACGTCCGAAACAACCCGGACTTCTCTATGTTCAACACTGAAACCAGAGTTTGGTTTGCACATGGTCCCACTTCGAGTGTATTTTTGGGACACTTAGGATCATAATTTGGCGATGCCTTCTCTTTAAGTTTTGTTCTCCTTGAAGTCCTATTTTAATTGGCCCTTGAATCACCCCAATTCCGGATAAGAAATGAGGAAGTTATGGCCAAAATACAAAAACACTAGTCCAGAACAGGAAAACCAGGCAAAATTCTACAGTGAGAACCTTCTACCAGTAGAACTTGGCCAAAATGACCAGTCGAAGTTCCTGGTAGAACTCTTCTCAGTAGAAGACACCGAGAATGCCCAGAATGGGTGTTTTCTCACCTATTTTCCATGTTTTGATATCAAGTAACTCTACACTCCATATACATGTCAAGACCACTCCAAATTCATCTTGACCTCTCTTTTTCTCAAATCCTCTTTCCTTCTTATCTTCTTTCAAAGATTATATCTGAATTACCCCAAAACCAATTTTTATATGGATTACAACACACATAACCTAACATTATGGTGGTGAGTTTATTCAAAACCCTAACTGATTACTTGCGCCAGACTGTGAATCCATCCTCAAAGAGAGAAGTTTCGTAGTAGCTTAACTTGTCTTGTATGGGGTTTCTCGCCTTACTTGCTATCATTTTGGAGTTAGATGAAACCCTAGCAAAACCCCATGTTTGGGGACAACTACTAACCAACCAAGCATGGAAATTCATACTTAATCACATAGAATTCATAATCAAGGTGAGTTTCCATACCAAATCCAAGTTCCTTACCTTTGATCTTGGTTCCTCCTTCTTCCTCTTCCTCTTCTTCTCTCTTTTCCTCCTTCTCTCTACGGTTCTCTCTCTCAAAATGAGACCAATTTTGGTCTTTAAAACCCATGTTTTGTTAAGGCCATGTTTGGCGAACAATAAAGCCCATTTTTCTTTAAGTTTCCTTAATTGCATCTTGGTCCCCAAATTCTTCCCTTTTGAAAATCAACTTATACCAATTTCTCATTTATTTAATCTTTCCTCTTTTATGACTTTCATACCTTTTTAATAAATTACAATTGCCTTGTATCTTGTAAACTTTCGAGTCCCTCATTTTATTTTTCAGAAAATTCATATTTAACTTTAATATACTAAACAAATTATAAGCGCTAGGGTATATTTGGGATGTTACACAATGCGCCAATTTGAGGTTATCTAAGAAATTTCTTCATGAAAGACCTTGAAGTGACCTGCATATAGAGATAAAATCATAGAGATAGATCTAGGAAGTTGCTTGGTCTTTCACAATCTACATACATAGACCAGATGCTAAAAAGTTTGCATGAAGTAGTCGAGAGGATTCATTCCAATGACCCATGGGATAACACTCTTGAAGTCAATGCATCCAAAGACGGGGATATTATGAGTATGATCCCTTATGCTTTAGCTGTAAGATCAATCATGTATGCTATGATATGTGTCGCGCCCTCGAGCCCGACCCAATGGTAAACCAGATCAGGAGACGCGAACCGTATGAAATCATTTGTCAAAACACATTTCATATAAACATACATATATATGAATATATGATATCATTACTAATACATTCATCAATATGAGAAAAATACATCATATCATTTCAAGATGGTCCATATCTATTCTTTAGTACAACATATTGATACAAAATGGCATTCTATGTCTTTCCAAAACATTTACAAAATATTACTAGAGTTCACCCCCTTGCTATCCATAAAGACTTAAACATCTTTGATTTCCACAAAAATAATCACATGATATCATGAAATGAAGAGGTATGCATGAAACGAAGCATTTTCATATATTCCGAATCGTATGCTCGGCGGACTTTAGTCTTACCACTATCTACATGGTACCTGCGTGTGAGAAATCAACGTGCTAAGAATTTTCATGCTTAATGGTTCTTTACATTTCTATTATCATGTCAAACAATCAACACAACATCTATATGTATATATAAATATGTCGACTCTGAGCATACATTTTCGTCACAACTACATTCAACATATTTTTCCAAACAATCAGCATACTGCTCATGTGATCAATGCAATATTTATATATGTAACATTTTATACTAGTTTAACATTCATTCATTTTATCTCGCATATAAAAACCACGGATAATTCATCTTTTCATGCTCATATACTAATTATTTTCGTCACAACACAATTCACGTTTATTAATAAGTTGCCATTAAAAAGCGAATCTAGAAATTTTGGTCGCGGATAAAGAATCACTTGGAAACCGGTCCTGTGGCTGTGACGGTTTAACACTGTAACTTCGATCTTGTCCCATTTGGAGCGCTCTGATTGGTTATTTTTACATTTACATTTTTAATGCTTTACCGATATTGTCCTTAGGAGCTACGAATCGGTATGTCACTATAAAACATATCATTCGCAGTACTGCTATATTTATCCTTATTGGTATACCAATCTATCTCTAACTCAATTATGACGACTAACATTCTCTTAAGGGCATTAATAATTAGTCATAGTAAAAGTTGATATATTATATTCACAAGAATTCCACAATAACGCAAGTTTACAACCAATATGCCTACTTTACCACTATGTTAACTATCCGATTAACCCATTTTAAAAACAATTTATTCCCGAGTCGATAGTGCGCACACAAAGTTACATAATCTCATAGAAACAACATCTAGCATTTGACCATAATCAATCACTTTCTTCATTTTAACTCACTTAACACATGAGTTTAGGTACTATTTCAGTACCAAACCTTTAACATATTGATGAAACATAATTTAAATACGCATGTAATAATTTTACACCAAAACCAAACCATACACACGATACATAGTTATGTATTAACATAAATTGTCTTCCCTTTTTCATGTTAATCCACTTGAGATCAATTAACCAACACCCAAACCAATTTATTTATGGTTCAAACAAGAAGCACACATGCAGATTTTATATCAACACTTTAGGTTTGATGAAAAAATAAACACAACACCGAAATTAGAAGATAAATGTGAAAAACAAACCAAAAGAGTTATCGATTCTTGTCTCCTATTATTTGAATCCCGCTTTTTCCTCATGTTTTATCATCACTAGCCCCTAATCCATCACAAATACGTTACAATCAGAGAAAAAACAAAGAAAAATTAGTTGTGCTTGCTAGGGTTTCTGGTTATGGTTGATTTCTACCCAATACATCTTCACTTGCAAAATTTTCTGGGAAAAAATGAGTCATATTTTACTCAAACTTCCTTCAAGAAAATAATATCTCTATGAGTCTATTTTCAGTAGAAATTGAAATCATCTCATTTGGATCATTACAACTTAACTTATGGTCAAAAACCAAAACTATACCAAAACAAAGAATAACCCAGCAGCTTACCCATATTTTCACTTCAGTCTCCAAAACAAGGGACTTAGGGTCAGGTTTGCTTCTTGGTTCCTCTATATTTTCGTAGGTTTACCTCTTAGGGTTCTTTCCCAATTTGGATGACTAATGACCAAGTTATGGCCAAAACAAAAACATGACACAACCCATAAATTTTCCTGTTTCTAGACTCTATTTTAGTCCATCTCGAAAACACCAACATAGCTGCTCTTTCTGGACCGCTTTAGGTCTCTATTTATTTTAGAAATTTTCAGCCATATTCTTATGCACCATCTCAAATTGGAATCATCCAATTTGGAGTTCAAGAGGCCAATTTATGGTCAAAACAAAAAAATGTGTTTTAGAAAAAAAAAAAACTTTGACAGCAATTCCCTTCAAAACCTATACATCTATTTTTACACTTCTTGGTCTTGAAGACCCCGCAAGCCAAAAAAAAAAAACAATCCAAAGCAATATAACTCAAATTCAAGAAAAATTTATGAGACGCCCCCAACCCGGCACCCAGTGTCAAGCGAGGGTGTGTTTTTTTTTTACTATAAACTTGTTCATTCATAAACTATTAAACATTTAACTTAAAATATATTCTGTAGCAGCGGATTACAAAATATATTCAAACTTCATAAATGAGAGTGTTCAACATATACAAACTTTACATTGTTTACAAAAACAAAGACATATACAAAATAAACCAAAAAGGTCCTCAGCGGGTACCTAGTGTTGCGTTGACCTTGATTGCTGATCGCAGTTGTCACGGCTTCTATTTCCTTCCTTACGTACCTACCCGATACCGAAACACCGTGCTAAGTTTATAACGAGTGGGAATAATACTGCGTGGGCGATCCTAACGAGGATCATCATTTTGAGCACATGCATAGCATCTAACTTATATCATATACTTATTCACATGCTTATACATATCTCATATTTATCATATCATGTTTTATTTCTTATCATCGTTCATATACATTTTGTGTCATTTTACACTTTGCTTCTTGTTCTTGTCCCAGTGTACTTGTCATCACATAGCAATGTTATGCTTCTCATATCATTTCATATCATGTCATTTATCATATTCAAATCATTTGCATATTCTTGTCATTTGTTTTTATGTTTCATGCACATATACCTTGAAGTGAATGCAAGCTATAAGGACCGAAGTGCTGTGTATGCAGGACAACAGCTATAAGAATGGCGGTACATTATCATTGTATGAGACAACAAACTATAAAGGCCCGAAGGCGCTGTTATCATTGTACGAGACAACGAACTAAAAGGGCCTGAAGGCGTTGTTATCATTGTACGAGACAATGACCTCTATAAGGACCCGAAGTGTTGTAATGACCCTAACGGAGCCAACTGATCAGTATGCTGCAGACTTTTATCCCTAATAGGCACGTCCATCTATCCCCCTACTAGGTTCTAAGCGGACAATCCATTTTTATTTCATTTTCAGTACATATCTCATATCCCCGAATAACTATTGTTATCCGGTAATCACATGCGATATTTACGATCATTTACTCTTATCTTTGCATTTTCATGTATTTTTGTATACTATCAAATATTTCTTACAAACAGAGCTCCCTTTTAGACAAATTTTCCAAGTCCAATTGGGTCCAAATTTGAATACACCTATTTAAAGGAGATTTGTTGTCCTAGAAGTCTAGTTTACCCAAAATTTTGAATCATTCAATTTGGATGAGTGATGGCCAAGTTATGGCCTAGACAACCAGGACCACTCTAATGTCAAAACAAAACCAAAACATAACTAGCTATGTCATGCAACCTAGCTCCCCTTTGACAAATTTCTAGGTGCAATAGGGTCCAAATTTGCATACACCTATTTCAAGGAGATTTGTTCTCCTAGAAGTCTAGTTTACCTAAAATTTTGAATCACTCAATTTGGATGAGTGATGGCCAAGTTATGACTAAAACAAAAACATGAGTTTAAAAAAAAGGGACAACATCTCCCCTAAGCCCGTCATTTTCTCTTATCTGAATTTCACTTGATTGAGGACACTGATCAAACCAAACAACCATATAACAACTTAGAGCAACCACAAAACTGAACTAAACCAATCAGCACATTGTTGGAAGTAGGAGAATTCTTAACCAACAAATAGGAAAAATCCAAACCTAAACACAATTCCATCAAATATCCATACAAATCCTTACATAAACAAGGATCCAAACTAGTATCCATACCTTAAAAGCTTCTCCTTCTTCTTCCTCTTGCTGTTCATTCTTCTCTTCTCCTCTTTCTCTCTCAAGCGTGACCTAGCTCAAAATACAGGACAGTGCCACAGTGCAAAGACCAAATGTGGTCTTATCCGCCCCATGGCTAAAGTCATGTTTGGAAAATGACTTTTATAATTGATTACCCATTTTTGCCTTTAAGTCCTCCTATTCCCTTTCACTTACACATTCTTTTCTCACATATTCTAATTGGGCATATAGTCTTATGATCTTATGACATTTGGGTCCTTAGTTGATAAATTACTAATTTACCTTTGACCCTTAAATAAATTCCGGGTTTTGCTTATTTTATTTTTAGGATTATTATTCCCAAAAACTTTAACTTTTAACTTGTATTACACCCTCAACATGTTATAAAACTGTCATGGTATAATTTGAAGTGTTACAAATTACCCAAAGATGGAAGAGTTAAGTTCTTCCTAAGCACAAAAACGAAAATGAGTTAGGACTTTCCTAACAATCAAAAGGGAGAATCCATACCTTGCTTTCTTCTTAAAACCTTATAATCACTTCCTTTTTCTTCTCTTTTCTTGCAAAACTTTGAACAAATGGAGAACAATCGCCAACAATGGCTCTTCTCAAGAACCTATAACCCTAGCTCTCTCCCTTTTCCAAAACGTGAAAAATACCCATTCCAAGACCATTTTTTTTGTCTTATCCTCTCATCCATTACAAGGCCTTGTTTGACTATCTCATTTGGTTTCTTTTCTCATTTTTACATTTTTGTCCTTCTACTTATTCTAATTACACTTCACTTATCAATATTTCTATCACCTAAAACCAATAACATAACAAATAGAATAATAAAAAAAAAGAAAAAAAATAATGGCATAAACTATAAAGTAAAATAATAAAACAAGAAGGCTATTTTGGGATGTTACAATATGTATCAAACCCATTGTAAAATATGCTTTGTGTGTCATGGGCAGATACCAATCAGACCCATGTGAGGTCATTTAATTGGATGTGAATATCCTTAAAGTGCGAGAAGGATTAAGGATGCATTCTTGATTTATGGAGATGGGGATCTTGTGGTAAGCAGGTATACAGATGCCAACTTCTAGTTTGATAGAGATGACTCCAACTCTCAATTAGGTTATGTGTTCATATTAAATGGTGCAGCGGTAAGTTGGAAGGTTCCAAACATAGAACAACTGAGTTACAGCAGGCAGTACATGGCAGCTTCCAAGGTAGCTAAGGAAGCAGTTTAGATAAGGAAGTTCATTGCTAAGTTGGAGTGGTACCTAGCATTGTTGATCCAATACCTTTGTATTGTGAAAACAATGGAGCCATTGCACAAGCAAAGGAACCACGATCTTATCAAAGATCCAGACACGTGCTTAGGAAATACCATTTGATTAGAGAGATCATTAGTAGAATGATGTAATCATAAAGAAGGTGCCCAATGATCATAATATTACTGATCACCTCACTTAGCCACTTCCCCAAAAGAAGTACGACTCACATGTACGTGCATATGGTATGAGATATAAAGGCGATTGACTTTAGTTCAAGTGAGAGATTGTAAGAGAAGTGATTTTAAAGCAATCACCTTTAGCACTTATTGTACGTCTTATATTCATAATAAAACATATCTTCATTACTTTGATATTCATCTACTATATTGATTGATACCAATCTTAAATCAATTAATAAAGTCCATGATACATAACATAGCATGAAAGAAATCATGATATGATCATGATAATGAGATTCCTATCATGTGTAATTATGTTAGTATCTAAATCATCCATAGTCATAGGATCAACAAGATTGGACATTGTTGATCTGAACAGACTAGCATATGTTATACTCCTAGATTGGATCAAGTAATAGATCTCATAAACTGTAATCAAGGTGACGATCAAAGTTAACATGTGGATGTTTGCTAAATGTAGTCAAGTACATCGAAGACATGTTCTGAGACAATCCATATGGATTATCTATTCAAATGTAGTAGATGTTGAAATAGTATAAGTGTTAAAGTTTTGATTTTGTTCAATACCTTTGTGTTGTGATAACAATGGAGCCATTGTGCAGAAACGAGGAACCCGGTCCATCAAAGATACAAACACTTGCTCGGAAATACCATTTTGATTAGAGATCATTGGTAGGAATGATGTAATCATAAAGAAGGTGCCCAATGATCATAATATTACTGATCCCCTCACTAAGCCACTTCCCCAAAACAAGTACGACTCACATGTACGCGCATATGGTATGAGATATAAAGACGATTGGCTTTAGCTCAAGTGAGGTCTTAGAAATTGCTTTTTAAAGCAATCACCTTTGAAATACGCATTTATGCGTCTTAAATTCATAATAAAACACATCTTCATTACTTTGATATTCATTTGTTAATTTGATACCGATCTTAAATCAATTAATGAAGTCCATGATACATAACATAACATAAAGGAAATCATGATGTGATCATGATAATGAGATTCCTATCATGTGTAATTATGTTAGTGTCTGAACCATCCCTAGTCATAAGATCAATAAGATTGGACATTGTTGATCTAAACAAACTAACTTTATGTACTCTAGATTGGCTCAAGTAATAGATCTCATAAATTTTTATCAAGCTGATGATTAGAGTTAACATGTGGATGCTTGCTAAATGTAGTCAAGTACATCGGAGACCTGTTCTGAGACAATCATATGAATTATCTATTCAAATGTAGAAGATGTTGAAATAGTATAAGTGTTAAAGTTTTGATTTGGTTAAAATAAATAAAAAATCAAATTCTTAATAGTTGTTTTGACTTGGCCAAGTCTCTTGGATTTTTTTTTTAAAAATTTATTCTTGAATTTTCTATAACAAAGTTGATAGAATAATTAATAAATAATTCATCTTTGTAAGTCTTGAGAGACTTTGTAGAGTGTGATGGTAAGTGTAATTTTAAATCTTTATCTCAAATCATTGCGCAACGCCTCTTCCCCTTGCCGGCGGGAGAGGGCGTCACCGCGGAACTAAAGACTTCTTACAATTTTCGACTTTGGTGGACCCATTTCTATCATAAATTCATAACAACAGTCAAACTGTAAAACTATCACCGTAGTGGTGTTTAAATTATCCTTTACATATATTGGAGTCTCATTTATTTCTACTTACACAAGTTTCACTATTACAAAATTTTAAATTTACATTTCAAAAACAAATTCATGGACCTACATCAGAAAGGCTCCTAATGTTATGCTATACACGGCGAATGTGGGGATCTCTGGCGGCGACCTCTGCGAGTACCCTACGGGTGAAACACGTGCTAAATATAGCTTAGTGAGAAAACATTTAACATATATGACCACCTGTAGTGGTCCTCAATTATAGTATACATATAACATAATTAATATATCAGAATATTCACATCTCCCATAGGAGTTCATAAAAGAAATCTTGTAATATAAGGTACCCATTAGTACACTACAGAACAGAACAAAGATATGTCTTAGCATCAGAATTGATTACTTTTGTTTTTATATAATTATTTCCATAAATCATCTTATTTGGATACATAACATATAAGTATTGTTGCCTCCATAGGCGGTAATAATGAGCGTGAGGACACAACACAATAGGTATCAGAAGGTACGATGCGATCTTGAATAGAGTGTCATTAGCACTATGCGAATGCGTAGCACTAAACAAAGAGTGTCGAAGCACTAAACAGTGATAAAGAACTAATCAAAGAGTGTCAAAGCACTGATCAGAAGTGCCTATTCATTCACTATTCGATCTTCGGCAGACATACAATTATATGTAATATTGAGCTTGTTATATTGTTCTTAATCACATTCCTATATTTATATAACGGTAGCAAATAAGGGGCGAGAAAACAAGTCTGCCCAAAGACACGTTCGCTTCGCCGAGGCAGCGAGGTTCAAAGCATTTTACATATAACTTGTATACATGTACGGATTCTTTCATTCACTTATTAGGATCATCAAGTAATGCAATTTCATGCTTATTGTTCAGCTCAATCATAATCCTAACCAAGAGATGATGGTTTCTAGAATTAACGAAAGAAATGAAAAGAAAATAGGACTTCAAGTTCGCCTAGGCGTAGGGGACCTTCGCTTAGGCGAGGACCTACGCCAAGGTAGAGCAACCCATGCCGAGGCGTGGCAGAGACTGGAAAATTTGGGACTTTGGGTTCGCCCAAGCCCTTCGCCTAAGCGAAGAGGTGTCGAGCGTAAACAAAAATGGGCATTTTTGCCCTATTTTCATCGGAAAACTTCCTTCCAAACCAAAACCAAATCAAAATTGAACTTAAACCAACCAAAAACACCTTTATAATGAGAGTTAGGGTTTCCTAACCTAAACATAGACAGGGAGGGATTTGTGATAGTTTCCTTACATTGCTTTTCTTGAAACCTTCAAAGCCAAGCCCTTCTTTTCTTCACTTCTTCCTTTTCTTTCCTTTACTTGATCAAATGGAATTCAAGACATGGAGAATAGAAAACCAAAGTTAGTTCTCTCCCAAAACCGTAGCCTTAGCTCTCTTTGAGCAAAAAAAAATTGAGAACTTATCCATTTTCTAGAAGACCATGTTTGGTCTTATCTCCTTTTTGGGCTAATTCTTTAGCCCTTGCATTTTAGTCCTTCATCTTTCTTTCATTTGCAAATCAACTTATTATATTTATATTTTAACATATAATATTCTTATCTTATGTCATTTGAGCCCTTAATTTGACAATTACCATTTTACCCTTAGCACTTAAATTTCCAAAAAATATAATTTTGACTTTTATTATACCACTAAACTATAATAAACTATTATGATATAATTTGGGGTGTGACACCCCGATCCCGAGGGTCCCGTTGACCACCCGTCAACATGCGGAATATATGTGTCTCATATCATAAGACATGTACATGAGTAAAAACGACCACTTGGGCCCATACATGAATACTCATCAAGAATACATCAATTATATTACAATAGTTCAAGAGTTATTACATTACTCTTAATCGAAACATATATCGAAATTTAACATTCTAATACATGTTTTACAAAAAAAATATCAAATCCACAATCCGACCTTCTTCTAAAAAATTGGCCTCACAGTGGCGTAGATCCTCAGTACACTTCTTTGTACTTGAAATAGTCCATCAGATGGGGTGATAGGCAGTGATAATTTCCTACATGGGTTACTCCCCACTGAGTGCCACATGTCGCTGGCAATCAAACACACTCGAAGCAAATACGCTGATCTACTTGAATGTCTACATGCCCAATCCATGTCTGGTCCTCATGGCTCCTGCGCCTAGCCAAATGCGAGCAAAATCTGAGTTTTCAAAACAAAGGTTTTGTTCTCAAAACTTACTCTGGGATTTGATAAATATATTGGACAGCCCTCAGGGGTGAATTCTTTGGGTAATTCTCGAAGCTTGATCATCAGGTCAGCCTCGAGATGAAGCTTGTTGAATGACTCTCGAGCAATTCTTTGGAAAATCTTCCTTCAAAAATTCCTTTCCTGTCGTTTCATTTTCTTTTATTTTCCTTCATGTCATACGCTCCACACCATCTAGGGTGCCAGGTGCATATGGAATGCATTATGTCATTTCCAAAATGCTCATGCTAATATATTTTACATGTATATATTAACAATTAATTCCACCTGTTCATGTTATTCAATTCACAATCAATAACACCAAAAATTAAACCTCGCATGGGCTAATAACAATCCAAACAATTCATTTTGAATCACTGACAACACAAAATCACACAACATATATCACGTGAGCATTGACACCTTAGGTCGACCTTTGTTCACGTGTAACACTTATCTCAGGTCAGAGCCAGAATCCAGGATGCCACTCTATAATGATGCCCCCAGTTGGGGCTTTGATACCACTAACTTTTATTTACTATAACTAGCTCATTCATATAATGTTAAACATTCTACTTGTATTACATTTTGTAACGACGGATTACAAAATATACAAGCTCCATATATGGAAGTATTCAACATTTACATTGTTTACAAAAACAAAGAACATATACATTATACCAAAAAATCTTCCAATGATTTATATTAGTGTATTGACCTTGAACAGATGTGGATCGTCTTGCCCTCTGGTTTCCTCTTCTGTACCTACACGGATGAAACACCCGTGCTAAGCTTTACGCTTAGTGGGAATAAATACAAATGGATGACCCCTAATAAGGATCATCTCACGTTAGACATATACATATACTTATGACAATTATAACTTTTACATTTCACATCTACTTTTCATAACAGGTTTCGTTTCATATACTTTTCATGTCAATTTATCTTTACTTCTTGTTAGCATGTATATCTTATCATGTATGACGTATTATATTCTCATATCATATCATATCATATACTTTGCTATACATTTGCCTTTGTGTATACTTTTCATTTTCTTTTTATATTCATGCTTGCAAATACCTTGACGGATTGAGAACTAACTATATGTACGAAGGTCGTATCATTATGCGAGGCAGTGATCTCTGTACGTATGTACGAAGGTACTATCCTTTGTCTGAGACAGTGATCTCTTTATCAAACAAACGGGGCGTATATACGAAGAGTGTCATGCTGCTGAGCGGTGACTTCATCACCTCTTATCATGATCGACGGATCATATGTATTAAAGCAGACCTCAATATGCATATACGTATGTTGCGATAGCGCCATCTTCCTAGGCATACTTTATCTATCCATCTACTAGGTCATAAGCAAGCAATCAGTTTTATTATATTTCCTTTCATATAATGTACAATGATATCTCATATACATGAATACCTCCTGATATCATGTATACATATGAGATATATTTGTTATCAAATAGCATCTCTCTTATAAACATTTTACTATACTTTTTCATACAACCAAATTATACATATATTCTCTTTAGCTTTCATATATTAAATTTATACATATACTGTACCTATCCGCATTAGGGATTTGTTAGATCAGCATCAGTGACGACTATACATTTTTCGTTATATTTGAACCACAGGTAGTCATTTACTAGGGTTCCTATGCTCTTGGTGTATGGTGGGCTTGTCATCAAAATACGAAACTAGAATTTGCTGGGAAAAAAAATTAATGGTGTTGCCGCATGTATCGATTACACCATTCATGTGCAGTGAGTGGTACCAGGTACCATCGATGTCACCGGTGCCATTCTTTCTGTATGAAGTGGTATCGGTGCCTCCTTTGTTGATGGAGTGGTGGGAATGCTAAGTATTGGTGCCTCTTTTCCTCCTTTTCTTATATACCTCTATTCATCTTGCTTCAAAACCTATCGCATGAATTACTCCACAAACAATAGAAAATGGATCATAATCCATACAAAACCTAACATGAAGATTAGTTAGGGTTTATACTAGAAACCAAACTCCATTACTTGCAGTTAAACCATGAATCAACAGCAAGGGAGGATTCCATGTACTCCCATTATACAAACTGGGTTTTATCAGCTAATTCCAACGATTCTAGGGTTAGGATGAATTCTAGCCCAAACGCTAGGTTTGGAAACTTAATATAAATCACTGCAAAAGTCGAAAGTACCCACATGATTATACCTTTGATCTTCTTTGAACTCCTCTTCTCTTTACTTCTCTTCTCCTTCTCTTCTTCCTTCCTTCATCTGTTTTGTCTCCTAGTAGAGAGACCAAATGGGATCTTTTGATTCCCAAATTAAGGCCATGTTTGGCATTATACATATTTAATTCTTTTCCCTTTACTAACATTCAAGTCCTCCATTTCTCATCTATTCTGATTTAACTTATTAAGTGCAAATCTTAGCTTTTCTTATTTTCACTTTGTAGCATATATATATGGTATTATGATATAGGTCCTTAATTGGTAAATATTGATTACCCTTGAATATTAAAATAATTAGGGTTTATCTTATTTTAGCATTATTTTATTTCGGAAAAATATACTTTTACTTTTATTATACGAAACATGTTATAAAGCGTAGGGTATAATTTAGGATGTTACATGCGGCCACTGATAGGATTTTCTCCGCTCGGTTGGTGCAGGGCGATAACATTATAATGGGAAGCCTTAACAAATCCCCATCCATTAAAATGGTTGTTAGCCAAAGAATAAACCAAGTAGGAAAAAATCTCTACCTCTTGGGTTGTAGAACTCATGAGCTCGGTGCCCACACGTGGCCCTTCTGCGCGTGAAACGAGCTTTCAACGGCAACCGACCAGCCAGGCGGTGCGAGCGATTTGGAAATCTAGAGAGAAGTCATTTATTCTCTCAAAATCTTCGGAAATCCGTGCTTTCTGCGTTTTCTCTCAGTTTGGAGAAGATGAAGTTGCATTTTGTCTTATTCACTTAAATCTTTTCGCATAATTGATTTGTGTCGGCTTTAGTTTTGATTTTTGACCACGTAAACATCTGGCCAATTTATTTCCGTCATTCACTAATGTTGTGTGTATCTGGTGCATGTGGTAGGTGACTCTTGTCGCACCACATGTCTTTCTCTCAACTTCGTCATATGGCACATTTCATCTTGAAAAGCGATAAATCATTGTCTGGAATTCGATGAGGGGGTCGGCGTGGTTGCCTAGATTCCTTGAGATGATTCAGTAGTGAAAGCTTCATTTCGTCATCCAGAGATCACGAAAAATTTCGGTTTGGCGAAACCTTACTCTATTTTGGAAAGATTAATTCTTGGAACACATGGGGTGTTTTGCTCTTTGTTTAAATAAATTATGATTAATAAATATATCTAACATGTTGCCCTTAATTATATTGAATACTTCTTGTGTTTCAAATCAGTGAATTCTTCACTCATATTTGATTTAAGTATCAAGTCTTATGGAGATATTCATTTAATCGATTTTCTTATAATTTTTGTTTAAAAATTTGAAGAGGCAGTTGAAGGCACCTATAAATAGGTGCCCCCCTCTCCTCTTCGATTCACACTTCTCACTTTTGAGATCACTAAAGCACTAAAGCTCTCAAAGCTCCTCCTGTCTTTCCCTCTAGTGCTTCAAGTACTCTCTCTCCCTCCTTTTCAAGTGCTTCCATACCAAGCACAATTTCTTAGAGTAATATTTTAATGTTGAGTTATCTTGCATCTTGTGGGAAGTCTGCAGGGTGGATCATGGTTGATTGAATCCTGGAGGTAGAAACTGGTTCATGTACACAGTTGACGGAGGATAATGAATCTCTTTTCAAGGACAATGTTATTGCATGCCTCAGCCATCCAATCAAATAAGTTCATCTTACCTCATTTGTTCCTTATTTGTTTGTTTTATGCTAAGTTAGATTTTCTAATCTCTTACTTAAAGACCTTCTAATAGTAGTATTAGAGCACAAGGCAATATGTGGTAACTTGTTGGTACATGTCTAGGAAAGACCTGTTAACAAGACGATAAGAGCTTAACCCAAGTGGGGTATAACATACCATTGTGACCCCTCCACTTCATGGGCCTCGCAGGTGTAGACATCTCTCCCTCTTTGTGCGGTTATTCACCCCGAGGCCCGAGTTAGAACCTGACAATCTTAAAGTAGATTCTATTTCTTGAATTGATGGAGACTTCCTAATTCACCTTGTCAGCTGCTTCAGGAACACCTTTAATGGAGTCTTTAAGAGATGACAAGAAAAGGTTTATTCTGCCAATGATGTTGTCAACCTAGGGCATATCTTGACAAACCCAAAACCTAAGAGTGACTTTGAAGATTTATCTAAATGGAAAAATGGGAACAAACAAATTAGGCATGCCATTCTTAGCACACTCACAAATGAACTCTTTGATGTCTATTATCAATATAAATTTGCAAAAGAAATTTGGGATGCTTTGACTAAAAAAATACATAGTAGAAGATGTTGGAACACAAAAATATGTCATAGCAAATTTTAGAAAGTTCCAAATGACCGAGTATAGAGATGTATCATCTCAAATCCATGACTTTCACATGTTGATCAACGACTGTCATTGAGGTATAGTTAGTTGAACCTTTTGTGGTGGCTACATAACGAGACCCTTCAAGATTTTTGGAAAGACTAAAAATGCGCATGAAGCAAAAACAAATGTCCCTAGAAGATGTTATAATACATATTAGGATTGAAAGAACAAAATAACTAGGACAAGCCAGAAAGAGCGAGTTATCCTCAAGGCAAATGTGGTAGAAGAGAGACCAAGGCCTAAATTCAATAGGCTTAAGAGACTTAACCCTAAGACTAAGCCCAACTCATCAAATAAGGTCATAAATCCTGCAGCCAAAGGAATAACTACTTTAATACATGCGGCTTCTGGACACCATGCACCTTAGTATCGCAACAGAAAAAGACTCGAGATAGTCAACCCAAAGTGCAAATGCGCGAGGAAGCAAAGGTGATTGTGAGGCAAATTTCCTCTAGGTAAGCACGGTCACCAATATGAAGGATTGGATAGTAGACTCTGGGGCTACTAGGTACATCTATAGCAACATAAGTACATTTACTTCCTACACCATGGTGAAGGAAGGAGAGGAACAAGTGTTCATGGGTGATTCTAGATCATCCCTACTTATTGACAAAGGGAAAGTTCTCCTCAAGCTAACCTTTGGAAAAGTTCTTGCCCTTAGTGATATCTCCATGTGCTAGATATTTGTTGGAGCTTAGTTTCGGTGTCTCTACTTGAGAAAGCAGGAGTTGGGATCATGATTGATTCAGACAAAATAGTGTTAACAAAGAATAATGCTTTTTGTTGGGAAGGGTTATTGTAACCAAGGTCTCTTTATGTTGAATGTTTCATAAATTTTGAATAATAAAGCATCTTCCTCTTTTGTTTACATAGTTGTTTCATGTGATATTTGGCCATGTAGATTAGGACATATGAACTTTTCTTATATTAAAGAAAATGGTTGAATTATGTTTAATTAATAGACTAACCTTGAAAACATGGAAAATGTGAAGTATGCGTTTAATCTAAAACCACAAAGAAATCTTGCAAACTAGTAAAAAGATAGTCAAAACTATTAAGTTTGATTCATAGTGACCTAGGGGACTTAAAAAACACCATGACTAATGGTAGTATAATGTTCTATATTACCTTCATAGATAACTACTCAAGATATACAAGGGTGTATCTATTAAGGAACAAAGATGAAGCAATGGATGTCTTCATCAAGTATAAAAATGAAGTAGAGATGAAGCAATGGAAAATCAAGAGACTTAGATATGATAGGGGTGGATAATATGAGTCCAACCCCTTTAATACCTTTTATGAGGAACATGAAATTATACATTAAACTATTCCTCCTTATTACCCCAAATCTAATGGAATAAACACATATAAAGACATTTATTAGTAATTTTAATTATTTATTTATTGGAATAAGAATTCCCGGTTATCTTGTTCGATTGAAGTTTCCTAATTCTAATAAGGTATTAGAGTGAGTATTCAATGGAAGAAATTTAATCTTAAACACATCTTTCGCGAATCCAACGTCGTAGTGAGTTTGTTGGACGTTGCAAGGGACAATGCTCCTTGCAACCGCGCCCTTGCTTGAGGTTCAGCGCAGAGCACCATAAATTCTCTTTTTTTTTTTATGATCGTATAGTTGGTGTTTCGGCAATTCGACCTTTGGATTTGTTTCCGCCTTTTCGGCGTTTGAATTCTTTTCTTTTACAATTTTTTTTCTCTTTCTACAATCTAGTATCAACAATTGGCGTTTCAGCGATTTCGACCTTCGGAATTGTTTTTGCATTTTCAGTGTTTCGATTCTTTTCTTTTGAATTTGTTTCTCTCTCTACTATCTGGTATCAACAATCGGAGTTTCGGGGATTTTGACCTTCATATTTGTTACATCTTGTTTTTCGGCTTTCAGATTCTTTTCTTTTTCAATTATTTCTCTCTCTACAATCATATATCAATGTTGAGTTAAGATTTGACATTTGGTTGTTTTCTACTTTTATTTGGATTCTTTTCTTTTGTAGTTGTTTCTCTATGTTTCCCTCCCTATAATCTGTTATCAATAATTGGCGTTTCGACGATTTCGACCTTCGGATTTGTTTATGCTTTTTCGACGTTTATATTTTTTTTTGTTTTGTAATTGTTTCTCTTTTTACTATCAGGTATCAACAATTGGCATTTCGATGATTTTGACTTTCAAATCTATTTTTGCATTTCGAGTGTTTGGATTTTTTTGTAGTTTTTCTCTTCACAATCGAGATATCAGCTTGGTAGCTTTTTCGGTGATTTCGGCGCCCGAATTTGTTTGTTTTAAATTTTTAGTTTTTATGAAGGATTGTGAAGTACTGTGAAATTCGATCTCATGAGACTTAGGCAACACGTGATCATCGTTTCATTGACTTCTTGTCCATTTATTTGTTTAATTTTATTTTAGTATAGTAATTATTTAATAGTATGACTCTTTGAAAAAGATAAGAAATTATAATGAAAGGTTATCTTTTTTTTTCGATAAAGTGGTTTCCTTTAAGTATCGATATAAAATTTTCGCTTTATTTTATTAGTTGTTGTGTCACGAAGCTGCTGCAGGGGTGTGTCGAGCGAGTCGAGTCGGTATTAGGGCTCGGCTCGGCTGGTTTTAAAGTGGGCTGAGCACATTCACGGTACAGTTTACGAGGCGACGGTAGGGATTTGGAAGTCTTCGAGAGTCGGCTGTTTTAGCTCTGACCTCAAAATGATGTTCGATTTCATTTCCGTTCCAGCTTGTCGCGAGTTCGACGAGCTTAACGACGAGAATCTTAGAAGCGACTTCTTAGGTAGCTCTACTCGATTCTGGAGTACAATTAAGAAAATGTTAAATGCAAAATAGCCGACATCACAAACCAAAATTAAAAAGATAAGGCGATAAAGTGCGTTAACGATTGAAGTTGAGGATTAAAATAGTAAATCGTGTTCATTTGTAGGAAAAATTTGTTGTGCGTGATGTACCATGTTGCGAGTGCGTTGTGAGAACGGATTCGCGAGCACGTTGTGGCGCAGTTATGAGCTTTGCTCGCGGCGCATTCACGAGCAGTTTGGTGTAGTGGTGAGGATCTTTGGGGCGACTCGTTTAACCCAATAAAGCGAGTTGGCGACTAACGGCCGACGGCCCGGCGACTGGCCGAGTAGCTAAGGCGGTTACAACCTAGCTCTTTGCGATATGTTTTATCGCCAGGTTGTTGAGAGGCTTTGTTTATCGTGTGGTTTGCTTATTCGTGAATTTTTCATATTGGCGTTTAATATGGTAAAGTTTTAATCCAGTAATTAAATCGTATCGGTCGGTCGTTAGTATGTTCTGATTTGAAATATTAGCCATGTATTCTAGGTATTTTGAGATTCTTAAATATGTAAACCTTGATTCGTTTTTATTTTTGGCACAAACGCTTTTTGATTATGTATTGCTTCAAACGTATCGTTAACTAGAATCAATAAACTTATCTCTTTTCACAAAATATAGTAAACTCTACAAAAACGTATCCCCGTCAAATTATATCGAATTTCGTAGGATGATCACTTCAGACATCCAATGGTCATTAGTTTCAATCACCTGAGGACTATTGGCATTAGTTGAGATCCGCATAAGCGTAAGGCAAATTCAGGCAAGTAGTGAAGATGCTTTATAAATTATTTTTTTATTGGTACAATATAAGTTTTGGACGAGAGCAGTCCCTCATAAGACATGAAGCACAGATTACAGACAGATTTTGTTACTAAAGCTTCATACGTAATAATAAGAAGTCTAGTGAGCTTCAAGAGGCAGTCCCACCTTGTGTGTGAAATTGTTGACATAGTTCTTCCTGGCGGGATGATGCTCTTGGGGACGATTGTACGCCGTCCACACCGGCTCGCCCACGAACAATCTCATCAACTGAACACATCAACAGGAAATCAATCGAACATTCGCTTCAGAAACTGAGATCCAGACGTAGGTGCTAGTGGTTTACCTTGATGTAGTTGCCGGTGTCTAGGGTGAAGCGGTGGTAAATTCCGGCCGGAAGAACGATCATATCTCCCTCCTTTATCCAAATGCGAATCCATCGATCCTCCTTGTCCCGAACGTCGAAATATCCGCTCCCTTCCAGGCAGTAACGTATCTCTTCGTCCCCGTGTATATGCTCCATTGTGAGTTCTTCAGCTTCTGTTCGTAATTCTTCACTTTCTCTGGACATAAATCCAGCAAATCCTTCACCACGCAAACCAAATATTACTCTTCATTCTAGAAATTCGATAAAGAAAACTTAGAAGAAATCAAGGTTTTAAGGAAAAAAAATTGAAAACCATATAGTTGTAGCCTCGGGATTCTCTGATCTCCTTCAATTCCTGGTCGTTCTCGTGATCTTTAGGGTTCAATTTCCAGTATAACACTCCCAAATCTGTAGAATCCGCAATCCAATTGAAATAAAAATATGTAGAGTGAGAAAGTGAGGAGAAGAAAGAGGAGAGAAGGAGAGAGAAAAACCTGACAAATAGTCCAAAGCAGGCTATTTGGGTTGCGATGATGAGGTAGCCTCTGATCTTCTTCGCTGTCTTCCTTGACATGCTATGCTTCATCAAAACTCTCAAGAAAAGTTCATTAAAAAAGTAAAAAGAAAAAATCCAGAAACGGTGATATAAGATTAAGAAGAGAGCCTCACCTCTATCGCCATGTCTTCTTCAGTCACTCTTCTTCCACTTCCACCATCCACAGTGGTGAAATCGGTGTTATAAATGGCAGGTCAGACCGTCAGAGCTGCAGTGCCGTGATATCCTACTCCACAAGTTGCAGCAAAATATCATCTACTTAAACTTGGACACGTGTAGGGTCTGCATATCTCCGGTTATTCGTGGGTGACATTAGCGTTTTCAATTTCGCATCTAAAATATATCATCGACAGCATTTTGAGTGACCAGTGCCGATATGAGAGACAACTCGCTACCGCACCTGGTGGAGTACCTGCACCCTCTGATCTTGGAGTCTGGCAAATTTTTTGTATTTTTTATTCTTATTTTCAATAATAATCTAAACTGAGGTTAACTTCGTTGCGTTTCAGCACTTTACGGAGCTTGTCTCTAGGCAAGATAGCCAGCATCCAGACATACAATTGCTTTGTTTTTGTATAGTGTAAGAAACTAAGAGTTGACCAGTGTCTGTATAGATAAAGTGGCCAGTTTATATCGAAGACAGTAGTTAGAACTCTCACATGATGGTGCCTCCAATGAGTAACTAGTAAGTAAATGCAATTAGAAAAGGGAAAACTGGGATAATAGATAAAGGAAAAATGCAACTAGTAAGTATGGCACACCATCCTCATCCTCTCCCTCCCTCCCACCCCATCCATAGCTGTGTAGATGGGGAAACTGGGAACAAAGGAAACCAATGGTATTAGCATGAATTTAAGCGTCAAATATCAATGCACAGGATAAGATATGCAGAGAACCACCCATAATTACAAAGAGCAAATACTAACATAATTAACTGTTGGCATAGAGATAGGTACTTGTACATATCTGCACATGTGATAAGATGTATTATCAAGAGGCAATACATCAGCTAAACCTTTCTTTCACTTACGTAGACAAAGACTTTACCCAGGAGGATGTCAAAATGATTCTTAAAAGTTACAAAATTGGTCCAGATGAAAGGAACTCATACCATTTCTAAAAAGACATTATCTCAGAGGGATCTCAAGAAAGGATCAGTCAGTACAAAAAATTCAATTGCAGGGCAGCCACCATCACACAACAGGGAAGGCAAGTTGAATCAGCTTGTATTAGTTCCACCTTTCCTTTGCTTTCTCAAGTTTTGGTTTGCTGGTTTTCAACAAGACAGCTCTCTGAATCTCCACTCGATTTCCTCCACCATATGACACATTAGAAGTGTTCAGATTCAGCTTTCTTGGATATCTGCAGTTCAACCAACAAAATAACAAACCATTTATCCATATTTAAGTCAAGCATTCAGCAAACAGGGGTCACTTTATCAAGGATTTGACTAACCATGTACACAGATCTACTATAAGCATGAACTAGATTACTGCTTTCAACTTACAGCAGGACATTATCCACTCTCTTCAGTATTTTCCATTGAACTAAAAATGAAAACGAATTTGTTCACATGATGGGATTAATTAAGATATTTCGTGTCAACTTTGCACACTATCAGATACCTCCTAAAGTAAATCAAATCAACATTCTAAAATAAAATGGTTACATTTTTATGGACAGTTAACAGAAATCCAACAGATCCCATTCTAATCATAGCAATGGTGATATTTTTTTACTAGCCCATAGATTAGATAACAGGTAGACAATCAGATTATATAACCACTAAAAAATAACTAAACCAAGCTCCATCCATAAAGGAACAGGGAAAAAAGAAGAATCATTTCAACCATGCAAGACATAGCCATACCACCCTTTTGACTAAAAAAACCAAACGTTATCTGAAAGCAAGTTTAATTGCTTGCAAACCACCAATTTTTATATCATTTCCCATTCCCCTTCTTTGGGAAACATGTTTGTTCAGTTTAGCAGGAACTTTATAGAACTTTCAAATAGAGGGGTTTTCCAATACTTCTATGTTCTTCAGACACAAATTGACATGGAACAGAGGAACATTTAATTTCTGTTATTGCAGTAAAGTTGTTAGCGTACTATTATGAGCATATAGGTCAGGAATCTTTAGCTCACCTTTACGGTTTAGATCCACAAAAGGAGTAGAATTCTTTATATGGTTGTCAGCCGAGCTGCACAGGATGTGAGACAGTCCATGCTGGGGTGGAGAGCTTGTGCCGCTCCGGCTTGATTGCCCATTTAAGGCTTGCGTCCTTGCTTGATGATTTAAATACATCTCAAAGCTAGAAGAAGCTTGTCCTATTTTTTTCCTGCTCTTATATCTACCCCAAATAGGCACATGAGCAACAATAAGAAGAAAAAAATAGGCAATGACTTGGAAGAAAGAGATGAGTAAATAAATATAAGGTTATTGGTGTCATCCGATAAACAATATGTTGGTTGATTATGTACCTGTCTTTTCGCTTTTCTAAATATCTTTGCAATGATAATTTTCTGTCAACCTGACCTTCGACATCTAAACAATGACCAGAAACATAGAAGACAAATTAGCAAATTATACTCTCTTCCAGGCAAGCAATCAGTCTTAAGGCCTTGTCAAGCCACCATTGACTATGCTTTCACTAATATTCTCGATGAACCAAAAAATGACTTGTTTTACAAGGCAGAACAAAAGTAAAGTGTAGGTGTTGAAGTTGTTGAGCAAAAGACATGCCTCAGAAACTAGGAAGTGTAATGGTAAGTGACATTGCTGGCAAAGCCCAAGGGAAAATGAGGTGAGCATGAGCCTTACAATATTATACAAGCAAAAGACCGTAGTGCTGTTAGCAATAATAGAGGTGTGCTCCTGATGGTCATGGTGGAAGACGGGAAGACTAGAATACAACAAATGGAGGTGTAACATTGCCTGAATTATGGTAGAGGTAGTGCTAGAGGTATGCGGTTGGTATCATAAGTGTTGGAGATGGTGGTTGTGTTTCTTGGGTTGATGATACTTGATGGCAGTCATGGTGTGTGGGTGAGATGACACTAGCATGAAGTAAATGAAAAAGTTTGTCTTTCAATTAAAATATTTATCAGCTTCATTCAAAGTATTAGCTTTTCTTTTTTCAGTGTAGTGGCCAGTTCCATTAAAACAATAAAGCATTTCTTGATTTTACATTCAGAAATATGACAAATGCTGATAGAATGAACTCAAATGGCATCTGAATTGCCCTAAAACAGGAGATCTGCCACCAGTTTTCCTATCAGCATTGTTTTTGATGTCCTACGATACCTAATACCCATGATGCTCTCGTATATCTCATTGGAAGGGGATATAAGATCCAATACCACAAGAATCCTTCATGCTCACAGTGGTGGTAGTATATCCTTTCTGGAGTTGATCAAGTGTTTTACAGCCCATGAGTGAGGCCAAAAGATGATACCCTGCTGGTTGGTTTCTCAAAAGATCTGCCTGCTTCAGGAAAAATGAGCTTTAAAAATAGGACCTTTTGCCTACTTGACCAGAGCACCCATAGTTCAGACTGCTTGGTTATATTAGTAAATCACTGAGACTCGATTCTTGGTCACCTTAACATTATTTCAAGGCTACCAGTTTCTTTAGTTCAAGCATCATTAGTTATAACCATACATTCCTCAACAAGAATCCATGACAAAATAACTAGAAACCCGTACCAGGTCCCCGGGTAAAGTTCCCTTCTTCTCTGTACTGTTGAGAATATTCAGTAAACTTCTCTGTAAAATGAAACCAAAACAGCCAGTTAATTCTTAGAAAAGGACCAGTCTCAACAGCCACCATTTCAACTTGTGTGCCCTTGACAATGCCAACTGGGCAATGGTGTTTGAACAATCAATCATGATCTATTGATGAGAACTCAAACATGCAGGCTATGTTTAGTTTGAGAAAGAAAATCCATGAAGGGGAGAACTTCTAATTTTCATGTTTATCATCATCAGAACCAAAGTAATGATAAGCCAGGAAAACTAGTATTCTATGATGGGCTCCCCAAATAAGGTTTTTGGAAAGACGCATCCTTGGTTTAATTGTAACAGAAGAAGGTTAAAGGAAGTCAGTTTCCAAATGCAAGTAAGCAACACTAGCCACCCAATATCATAGAAAAGAACTTCTGAACTCATTTTCTTTAATGTTGAACAACCGGGAAATTTGTTTTCAACTGCAAAGTTACCATTTTATTGTGCTCTAAGTATGAGTACAGGGAGATGTCAAGAACCAGTTCCTAAATTTTATTTTCTGTCTAAGAATAGAACATTAGCATATTCTTCCTTCTTGTATGATTGCAGCAGTCCTAAGGCAGAGCAAGTCTAAAGATTATATGCAAGTAAAGTGATTTAAAGACTAACAAGAAAATTACTACCTGTTTGCATGGTCTGAGGAACCATGGCTCGAGGAGGAATATGGCCACGTTTAAGCCAACACTGGTGGTATGCAAATGGCATGGAGAGGAGCAAAGCATAGCAGCACCACTAAAGGGGTCATCTGAAGGCAAATGGAATGGGCTTGCTGCAAGATGCATGATTGCTTGTGCCTGCAAATCCATATTCAGATGCATTGGAAGGCCAACGCCAAAGGATTTATCTCCAGGAATCCATGCAAAGAGGAAGCATTTTTTTTTTAGATAGATGCAAAGAGGAAGCTTTGTTACCTTATCATCTGGAACTCCATCATACACATTCACCTTTCCGCAGTAGAAAATTGTCATCTGCCCAACCAAACAATTTGTTGTACCAGGACTTCTGTGGCAAATATTTTCAAACACTTCTATTAAAACTTAAATTAAAAAAATTCCACAGAGATATTGACTCAAATAAGTATTCTTCTAATGTCCATATCATACGCATAATAGTGAACCAGTTAATTTAGATCTTTCACAAGTTATGCCACACTATTCACAAAAAGCAGTTCTGCACAAGTTGAATAACAACATTTATGATTAAGGAAAAAAAATATCATAACCTGCCTTGAGATTATAGTTAATGTTTTCAAAACTATGTAGTTCATGGACAATTTCTGATCCAGTGATTTGACATACCAAGGGACACTCTGTTACAGACACTTGGGTAGAACTCACCCTTAAAAGCTAGTTGTCAAGGGGAAAGAGCCCAAGAGGTTATAAACCCACAAGGCCAAGACCTAACTTAGCGATGTGGAACTCATAATGGGTCATAACAATCCATCATCTTTCATTACCGACGTCCACGGTGACTAGTGACTTCGTGGACCCCACATGTAGCAGCCTTCCCACGACTTTGTGGTGACTTCGTGGATCCCACGGGTAGTAGCCCTCCCATCCCACAACTTCAGGACAAGGGTCATCCCAAGGAATGAACCGCTTTGATACCACTGTTACAACCATTTGGGTAGAACTCATCGTTAAAAGCTAGTTGTCAAGGGGAGGGAGCCCAAGAAGTTATAAACCCACAAGGCCAAGTTGTAATTTAGCAATGTGGGACTCAAAATGGGTCATAACATACTCTAAACCATGCAATTAAAAATACCATAAAATAATACATTCTATCATGCCATGTTAAAATTTTGGTCTATTCTGGGGTTAGTTAAATGTTTGAACAGGCAAGGTAGGACATAAACTAACTAACAGTTTGTAACCACAAATCACTATCTCATGGACACCTGACTGATTTCATCTCAATAAAATCCTAACTAAAACTAATTAGTAACACTACACTCGATAAGGTGAAAAAGGAGGATTTATGCAAAGGTGGTCCTTGCTATCTAGAAACACGATTGGAGCTTCCACTGGTACATGGATTTCAAAGGTATTTTAAGATTACACCTTTAAGCTCACCATAGCATTAGGTCCAAACAAAATTCCTATAACCCCAGGATTTTGGGGCCTGATCAAGGTTTATGCCTCAAAAGTTTGAAGCTCAAGGAAAGCCTCAACCCACAAAGGCTTGCATGATGAAACAGTCTGTAATTCAGTATCAAGAAGAGACGACCCCTTACAGTGAGACCTAATTTATAGAAAGGGCAATGGAAGGATAAATTAGAAACATAAAGCAAATAAGTTCAAACTTCAGTAAGCCTGGACAAGCCTTGTCTACTTGCTACAGACTCATTCTAACAGCTCAACTAAGCCAATGTACTACAAATACTAAACACCAACATCTAATTAATCGATTCTTGCCTGCTTCTGGTAAAGGTTGCAGCCCAAATACATTATTCTGTACTATACAATGTTAGCATGAGTCAAGTGATTAGTACCAGGTAATTCCAAATAATTATTTTAATCCACATTAACGGGAAGGTAAACATAGAAAAGAAGAAAGATATGAGTTAGATAGACCTGGGAGAAGTAAGCTTGGTGTCTCCCTCTGGAGGCCGGCTGGCTAATTCAGAAGGGTGGACTTGGATGATGATTTTTTAAGGGGAAACCGGTTCATCAGCTGATACTGAGATCTGCATATCACCACTCAGCTCCTTACCTGAATCAGCTGAATTGGAGGTAACCTACAAATATTATTTATTCATATTAGACAGTTTATAAGTCAATTATAAAGTTAAAAAATGTCAGCAGTTCAGAGTTCTTAAAAAAAAAAAAAGAGCGAATCTTTAAGAATATGGAAATCCTCCGTTTGGCTGCGGAGAAAGCGTATAAAAAACAAAAGCAATGATAAAACCGAATGCAAGAAATTTCACAAATTTCATTCTAGTGTGACTGTTTTAAAATAATTTATTAATTTCCATCACTGTCCCAGCAACCAAAGAGAGGGTTACCGACTACACTAACCAGAGGTGGATTTTCCTTTTGCTTTGAAACGGTGATCTTCCTCAAAACTCCGGCGGCGCCGCCCTCAGTGGTTTCGAGCAACGATTTAAGAGAAATAACCTGCTGGATCGCCTGGCGTGACGGTTCCAGGAAGGACGACGCATTCCTGTACGGACAAATGGCACGTGGCGGTCACTTTTCCCTCATCACCCACACTTGCAATAATTGCAGTGCTTGGGTTTCAGGTATGCCGGAAAATACGAAGGAATCGATGAGGGAAAAAAAAGGGGAAAGAAATAGAAGAAAAGGAGGAACCTTTTTCTTTGAGGTATTTGCGACAATCTTCACGAGTAAGCTGGGAAATGTCTTCTTCGGTGAGCTCGTGAAGTGGTTTGTCCAGTATAGAGCGGAGAGAGGTGACGCCGGGATTCATGGCCACGGAACCCGGTCCAATGTTGGCCGGAAAACAAGCCGGAGATATGTGAGAGACAAGGGTGGGGAGAGAAATGTTTTAACAAATGGGGGAGGGAGGAACTGGAAAGTGAGGGAGTTGTATTAAATTAAGGGTTTGGTCGCATCGTCTCCTCTTTGTTTGGGGATTTAAGAGCCGCGAAGCAACCCTAGGCTGCCACGTACTATGTTGTCCGTATTCTTTTTTCACCCACTACCCCATTTTGCCCTCCCTGCTCCTTCATTATTTCCTTCTTCTTTCCCCCCCGATTGTACCTTTTCCTTTTCATCTCTTTCCCATCAAATCATCGGCAAAATTATACAATTGAGATTTGAAAACCTATGACTATGACTATTAGTTCATCTGCTTTGATGGTTTGTTAAGCATTGTTTATGAATCCGAGGCCAAAATGGCCTTTTTGCTCCAATAAACGAGTTTAAACTTTAAACTCAAAATAATTTATTTTAAAATATATATTTATATAGACATGTAGATTTTTTTTTTAAATATTCATAAAATTAGTTTTTTTTACTTTTTAAAATTGTATTTACCGATTACTATTTTAAAAATTAATCTTCTAACCGTATTCATCAATTATAATTTTAAGATATATTTTTAAAAACTGCATTATATTTAAATTTTAAACCGCAATAGCGAACGCAGCTTTAAAACAAAAATATTGCTTAAGTAAATATTTTAAAAAAGTAATCTATATGTCAATTTAAAAACAATAATAAATTACTTTGATATCAAACTCCGATAAAACTCAATTATTCAAATTTCTGAGGGCTACCTAAGTAGTAAAATCGTGATGTTTGCACAAAAAGTCTCGGATCGTTTCTTTATAAGAACGAATATAAAGATATGTGCATCAGGGCCGAGTCGTCAAGCTCAAACTTGACCTGATTAAAAAATTCAAAGCTCGAATTCAATTGAGTTTTTTTTCAAATATTTGAAACCTGACACAAAAAATATTCAAGCTATTCGAATTCGAATCGACAAATCTTGAATTAATTACAAATTTTAATAAATAATTATATTAAAACTCGACTCGAGTTAGACTTAATTAATAAAATAGTAAAGCTCGCAAGAACTCAGCTCCGTATAAGAATACTTGAACTCGACTCAACAACAACTCGGAGCCTCTCGACTGACACTCTCGAAGTTGAATTATATTTTACTACTCAAATTGAAAGTATCTCATTTATCACTTTCGATTTTTCATATCTCTGTAACATAATACTATAATTCTCAGAATACGAATAACTGTCACAAAGTTAAAAGCCTCAACTATTATTTGTTTAATTCATACTATTATTCAATGTGACAATTTTTTTTTCTCATTTCAATTAAAAAAAATTCATTTTATAATTAAGAATTCAATTTAAATCATATTCATAAAGTGTGATGAAGTGGTTAGTTTTGAATTTTTTTTACCTTCAATATTGAAGTTTATGATAAACTTATCTAAATTTTTGTTTTATTAATATATCTATCCTCTTAAATTTTAAGTTTGTTAAATAAATAAGCATAATATTTTAATATACCTTTAAATTTATTATCATATCTTAAATTTTTTGTTTTATTAGAGGTATTATAAAACAAATAAAATAAGTATAAAAATGTTTATTATAAAAACAAAAAGTGGTCATTAGATGATATGAAGAGAACATTACCTTCATCTTGTATATCTAGACTCAATGAAGTATAATATTCGATGAGGATAGGTTATTCAGTATTCACAACAAGTGATCAAACCATTAGAATAATTGGGCTTATGAAAACAAGCGGAATGAACTTAAAGATTTTATTTTCACTTCACTAAACTCAACTTTGTGAGCTTGAGATGGAGTAACTTTTGAAATATGACCTAGAAGTGTATTTTTTTTATCGACAAGCCCCTTGCAAATTGCATTAGCCACTGGCCTCAGCGTTTTACTCCTATGAAAAGCTTGCATGACAATTAAAGGTGAAACTAGTCCTTTACTTAATATAGCACTTCTACTTGGATAATAAGGTTAAGGTTGTGAATTGTCATTAGCCATATTATTGTGATAAATTAGACTTCATTGTCACTCTCTTACATTTTCTTACTACTACACCTAACTTATGAAAGGGCGAATACTTAGGAGATTGTGAAAACGATATCCCATTTAGTTTTGAGAACCAAATGAGCTAAATGATATATAACCCATTAGGATATAGCTAAAGGTCATCCTCCTATATAACACATTTACTTGCTCTTTTAAATTAAATCAAAGAGCAACAATAGGTGACATAGTATCTTTAATGGTTTGCACAAAAATGTCCATTTTACATGTTCTAAATGTTGGACGACATTCCTAAATCTCTCCATAAAATTATTAAGCAACTCTCTCTAAATCATTTTGATATGGAACAAGCTATCTAAACTCTGTTGATAATGAATGTAACACAAACAATGTATAAAGGGCTGTAAATAACCATGGATATAAAATGGAGTTAGATAGTAAGTCGTGAAATCAAAACCGAAATATGACCCTATGGATTAGATAGAAATATTTGCACATGAAAGGGTGGTCCTCTTCAATTTCTAAATCATTGCTTATTTGAATTGAAATGCAGAAAGTCTTCAAAGGGATTAGAGGATCGATTATATATAGTAAACTTTATCATGGTGAAATATTCGGAGGCCTCATGCTACAAAGTTGCTATAATTGAAACTTGAAAGATACCAACCACAACAGAGTATCAAAATAAAAACTGAAGTGTACCAACTTAATTGTGATCTCATAAAAAGAATGATAGAATAGATCAAATGCCCAAAGGGGTTAGAGCACCTATCATACATATTGAAATATTGTGAGGCCAAAATATACTAAAAAAAATGTTGCATAAGTACTCATATCAACAAGTATTCAAATGGGTATAATATGGTAGGGATGTATTATATACATGGAAAATCTATTTTAATATGAATTGTGAGAAGGATGTATTGGTTTTACTCACTATTTTATAAATGATTTATGGCATTCAAATCTTTATAAAATTATGATGTGTTGTGATTCATGTAGTTAGTAGTGATAAAATCAAATAAAAAAACAAAGAGAAAAGTAAACACACATCAATTTATATGATTTAACAATATATCTACATTCATGACAACAAAAACTAAAACTTTCATTATGTATCAAATAAATCTATACCCTTGCTCCCCTTTCAGCATTTGCTCCAATTTTCTTTATAAATATGAGTCACGTACTACAACAACAAGATGTGACATGATATAACACAAAAAAAAAAATGATGTCATAATTAAACCTAACCTAATACCATATGGTTTGAGTTGGGTACAAACGGTAATTGATGATATCCTTCCATGGCCCCATGCCCAAAGTAAAACACCTACATTCAGATGTTCTCTGTTTTTGCCATTCAAAACACGTACCTTTCTATGATTTATTTCCGTGTCATGTTGTCCCAAAATTCAATATACACATACAATTTTTCTTCCTTAAGCAAATCTTGGAGTAATTTTATCCTCAGGTCATTAAAAAAAAAAAGTTGGCACAGTAGGTTCACTAATTCTATATTTGGTTTTCTCTAAAATTTTTATATATATAAGAAAATGATTTTCTTGTCAATTATCTTAATATTAAGTTATATTTGAGTTAATCATTTATTTTTTCATTTGTTATTTAAACTTCCATATAAAATATTGAGAAAAGTACAAATTAATGAATGTCTTCAGAACCTAAAGTTGAAGGAAAGGATGGAATTGGATTTGTAATGCCACATGGAGGGTTTTTTGTTTATTTATATTTATTTTTTATATATTACATTGTAACCCTATATTCTTATATAAGGATTATATCCAAGTTTTTCGTCATGCTTATTCCATTCATTCAATTTTTTTACTAATTGAGTAAATTCTCAAACGATTAAGATGAAGTTATTAAGTAAATGTTTTTTTTTAAGTCTATGTTGGTCTTAATTTAGCTATCAATCTCATGGAACCATCCAAATTTTGGTATAGTGTTATTTGGCATTTACCATAAAGGAACAAAAAAACCATAAAAAACAAGCAACATAAATTTTGCAGGGTAAAAAGATACTTCAATTAAAGAAAGAAGAAAGAAGGAAGAAGAGAGGGGATGATAATAACAGCAGTTAATCTGGAATTCCAAAAAATTCCTCCCATTGACAGAACATGTGGAAGCAAAGAAAGTAAAGCAGCCTAACCACCCTTCAACCCACCAATTCTCACTCCACCCTCCCTTGACCACAAATGCCTGACCTTCCCCCAGCCTGGCTGGCCAGGCATCCTGCCGGGGAGCCATACACAGCTGAATGGGGCCTAGTCTGCAAGCCTACCCAGTCCTGTCTCCTGCCGCGGCCACGGCTGCCCAACCCCCTAACGCACATACACACGCAGTCCCTCCTCTCTCTAGGCCTGCACTGCAGAAGATCAGGCGTGACGGTGGGTTCATTTCAATACAACCCCCCTCCCTCCCTCCTCTTCCCCTCCCTCCCCAGTCCTCTCCTTCCTCTCTCTCCCCTCCCATTTATTTACTTTCTTGGTTTTCTTCACATTAATCCAACAGTATAACCAGCGCAGAAACACACCAGCCACTACTTTGTTCCTTCACATTGTTCTACTCGGTCTCCACACCTCCGTCCCATCCCCTCAACAATTGAATGCCACGTCCTACTCGTCGCTACCTGATTACCCGGACCTGGATGGATCGAGTAGGAGAGAGAGAGAGAGTCGCTCAATGGGCGGTGGTGATGTTGGTGGGACGGATTTCTCTCACCTTGACTCAGATGTTCGTCCCGTACGAGACAGCACCCTCATTCTCCCACACGTACGCAACCACACGGCCACTGTTCTGTTACTGCACCCCCATCTTCTCCAATCCATAGGTATCTCTATCTATCTCTTTACCCTCCTCCTCTTTCCCACCCTTTTCTCTTTTTTTACAGTTCCACCCTTCCCCCCCTTTTTCACCTTTCTCTTATGATTTATGAGTTGAGTTCTGTGGTGGCATTCTTGTAATAAATGGATTGTAGCAGGGACTGCATTGTCTGGGCAGGAAAATCAGTATCAATCAGGATTGTTTCATGGGACTCCACCACAATACTCATGGCCAAAACATAAAACAAATGAAAATACTTCCCCACCCCCACCCTAGTTGGCAATATATACAGTATATATATAAACATAAGCACATATTATTATTTTCCAGGTGTAGGGGATGTATTAGTTTGATTTGACTCCACACGCGCTCACGTAACCGGGGAACAATAGGCGCACCACCTCCCCCAGTCCCGCCCAGCCCTTCAACTCATCTCACGCGTCCCCCACCTCCCATTCTCCCTCTCCTCCCTTCGCCCTTCTTCTCTCTCCGCGACCTCGGCGATGAAGGGAAGATCAGCTGCTGCCGCATACCACCGCCACCACTGTCTCTTTACCATCCGGCTTCCTGCTTTCTTCTTCCATTTTCAAGGCCGCCCTCTGCTTCCTGTAGCCCCTGCAAACATTGTAAGCCTTCCTACATTCATTCCCACCTCCCGCCATCGTGGTGTCTTACTCAAAGACTCACCAAACCCAGCTGACTGAGTCTCACTTCTTCTTTCTTTCTTCCCTCAAGGCGGATTTGTGAGCGGCGAGCAGAGAGAGAGGAGATGAAAGATAAGCTGTGAGGAGGCACTGATGAGCTCCTAGAGTCGGGAATCAGTAAGACAAGCAGAGAATTGCGAGATCAAGTCGCCAAGCGACATATAGATTCAGGCGGTGGAGGTGCACGCTGTGTAGTTATGGTGCACAAAGGATTCAAACTGGCCTTCAGCTTCTGAGTACTACCCAGAAGCTTCGGCGCGAAATGCAGCAAACAAGTTTTTTGCTGCCCTGAAAAGAAATGAAGAATTTAACTACATTCCTTCCAAACAATCTCATCATTCCTTTCTTCTATAGAGTACTCCCTTCTCTTCATCTTACATTATATTTCTTCTCTTCTCTGTTTATTTATTTTTATTTTTTCTTCCTTTTTTCTGTGAGAGACAAATAATTTTCGGGGAATGCACATTTAGCTGTTAGGGAGAACATAGAGAGACCGCCTCTCTCTCCTCACCGAATTTTATTTCAGCATTTTCCTTTATGACTCTGACATGCAGATGGTTAAGAAGATGATTCGTAGGAAAGGTTGTAATTAAGATCCGTTTTCAGAAAAGAAAAAGGAAGTTGTAATGTTAATATTCCTTCCTTTTTTTCTTTCTACTGTGATTGCTGTTGCTGACCCAACTGGAGTGAGAAATTCAAGTTTTTTCCATCATGGTTTGTATCCATATATTGATGAAGGATTGTTACCAAAATGCGTATTAAATTCTTAATATTTCTTAGTTTGAAGGATGCAATTGAATACAGTGCCATGTCTATGGTCTCATTCTATCTACCTGTCCTGAGAACAGGGTAAAAGGGGAGCAGCTGACGGCAGGCAAGTTAGCAGGTGGAAAAATGAGGTTCAAAGATCCAAATACGCAGCTTGAATGAAGACAATCTATTCCATAATCAGAATTGGTCAGCTGAAAACTCTGGGTGACGTATATAGCTCAGAGCACAGGTGTTGAGTTTACAATATGTGTATACTCTTCCTATTTCCTTCCCTTCTCTGCAATTTGCCTTGTTCTTTTCTAATTTCTACCTCTTTCCTTCCCTTTCCTTACATATATTTTTCTGATGTATAGGTGAGATATCAGTTTTTTCTCCAGTACATGTCCCCAAAGCTTCAATTTCCTTTTAGTCTCCGTAATCTGTCTCTTCAGTCCCTCTCGTGCCTCAACTTTTGAAAGGTAAAGTGAATTGTCGTATCATGCAGTTGTAGTCTTCCTCAGAATCAAAACTGACGAGGCTCTTATGCTCCACTGGTCTTCAGTCACACTGCTTTCTAAATAAATATATGCCCTTCTTGTCTCAAATAGTATCAGCAATACAATGGCCTGCCCCTACCAACTCTATTTCCACCTTCTTCTATACATTTGGCGAAAATGAAATTATTCATGGACTCATTTAGTCGTATTGTCACTTAAAGTCAATATCTATACACAATGCTTTTGACCTTGGGTAATAGAGAAACAAGAAAAAGTTTTGTCTTACTCTCAAAACCCGATCCCTAGTCATTAAGAAATGGTGTTTTAGCGGGGAAAAAATAATAATGGTTTTTTAGGCTTAATTGAAAGGGATTTTAAAATAATTATAGATTACACCCACAAAAAAATAATTTATCTAGTTTAATTATTTTACTATACTAATGGATGATATCTAGAGATTATCTCAGATTTTTTTTTTTTTGGATATAAACTATTTCAGAATATAAACATGTTCAACATTCACAAATATTACTATAGGGAAGCAAATATATCAACAAATTGTTTAGCTAAAAATGTGTCTGTAATATTGATTCTAAATTATTTATAGTGCTACAAAGGTTCATCGAATTTAGTAGACGAGGCACATCCGCAGTTTCCAGGTTACATAAAAATAAGGGACTTTATATTTTTATACATTCTGAGGTAAAGGTAGAAGAGTACTGGGTCAAAATGACTTTGCATGAATATGAGACTTACTTTAACAAACCCTGCTCTATCGATATAAATTATAACAACAGTATCACCTCTACTTTTATAAAAATTGAGTTTGGTATCTTTTTTCTATTATTCACCTTACATATTATGAATCTGTGTCCGATCTCCCACACCAGTTCGGCCCAGTTCTCTTCATCCACCCTAGATCCTTTAAGTCACAAATGTAAAATTGTTCAGTTTTTAAAACTTTATGAAATTTTTATGGGAAACTTTTAGAATATATTTTCTCCAAAGAGCGAAGACAAATCTGAATGTGAGATTGATAGTTGAATAGATATTAGTTAAAAAAGAACAAAATACTTAATAGTAGAATTACTTGATACGGTTGGTGATAATCACAACGAAAAAGATTGTGCAGAGAGGTGGAGATGTGGAAAAAGTAAACATACCCTATCAGTAGTGATAAATTTGAAGGAAGCGTGGCTTCTCTTCCAGTGGTGTTTAGTTAATTATAATATAAAAAATCAGAAAACCAATCTTAGTATCTGGATTAGGTGAGACAGAGAGTGAAGAAGATGAGATGGCAGGGCCTGTGAATATGTGATCCTGTGACTCTTCAATCAATATATTCAAACAAAAAGGGCCTAAGCTGTCATGCCTACTCCCACCTCAGTAACTTTGGCTTACACACAATAATAAGGATGTGATAATAATAATAATAAATAATAAATATTAAAGAGAACGTGCAGATTGAAGTGATGTTTGATTTGACAGTGTTGTTGGTGTGGGTGCCGGTGAACTAGGTGGTATAGAGTCGGTCCGCTTGCTCCTGTCTATCAAACTAAAAATGTTAGTGTGGTCTTGTCAATTTCTCAATCCTCCCACATCCAAGCAAATCTCCTACTAGGCAATTCACCTTCCTGTTTATTTTGTACTTTTAAATACTTCAAATAATTTCTGAATTCTTCTTCTCAAATTCCATTTATGATTACAGTTCGTTTTCTAGTTTCTGATCAAATATCATTTGTGTTGGAAATTATTTAGTAAAACATTGGTTATAAGACATTAAATAACCTAAAATTTATAAATTTAATTCTTTTCCATGCATGCTCTACAAAAACAACTCACTTGGTATCGTGTAAAATATTGGTCTTCAAGGGCCTTGAGGTGTATTTCTACACACATTCTATAAAAATAAAGAGTTGGGATTTACAAAAACAATGAGAAATTTCTGTGCTTGAGGCACACCTATCATGTGTGTAAAACAATGATAGTGCAACCTGAAAGGACCACATTCTTCCTAAAAGATATTAGTGAAAATAATAATTTGAGGTTGGCAGATGGTGTAAGCAATACTTCACATAAATTAACCAAACCCCATGGAGCACATCCTAATTCTCCAAATTACCTCCCTAAATTCATCCTATACTAAAATACAAAGGTGAAGTGCAAACACAGGAACTTCCCTCTTTCCCCTTGAATTCAACATTTATCTAATCACTTCACTGTTACATTTTTTTTCTCTGTATTTTAGTTTGTAGGAGAGTAGGGCACTTTAGGAAGTAAGATGCCTGGTGCATTGTGGGTTAATCTATGTCATCATTACTTTTTTACTATAACATAATTATTTTTCTGCTTGAACCGCAGTTGAATTAAATTCTTGTTTTATATACTATTGATGGGTAAGTTACACAAAACACCTATACTCCAAAGAAAACTATAAATTGTTTTATCAAAATATTAATCTAAAAATTGATAAGAGATATTTAGGAAATCATGCTTTTCAATTGTACCATGCCTTTAAAAACATCCCTTTGACCAAATCGTCATCCAATACTTTAATGTGGAATGAACAAATTCATTCAAATGGATTGTAAAAACACATATTCCTGAATTATTTGCCACATGAATAAATACACGTATTTTTGATTTCACAAACAAAAACGTTGAATCTTTAGGGAATTGAAGAAACATAAAAATTCATGAAGTTGTGACCAGATGAGATTTGCCATGACTGGAAAAGTGTACAGCTTGATCCCATACTTTAGAACAAACAACACTTAATAGATATAGGATGTCAGAGAGAAGGATTTAGGTGGTTTTGTCAGGGAATTAATAGTAATAGATAATTTTTTTAGTTTAAATTCTTGCTTCATAATAAATTTAATCCAATTGCAATAATCTTATCCATTCATTAGTTTGACTTGATTACAGCTTCCAAAATTATTTAAGTTATTTTAAAATAAGACACTCTCAAAATTAAAGTTTAAATTAAACATTCGAATTAAATGGATTAAATAATAGATGTTTAATTAATTAATACATGTTTCGAACAAAAAAATCAATTAATACATGCATAAGAATACGCATAATTGCACAAACAAGCAAAAAAAAAAAAGGTTGTAGAATGGTATAAACATGCACCATGTTGCGGAATATAATGAGAAGAATTGTACGTGTTTAATTTATTCCATTTAACACATCTATGCACGTGTTTAACTTAAAAGGGGGTTAAACATAACACATCTGTAATAACTTTCTCTCACACAAAACAACCCTTTCATTAATCCATACTTATTTGACAAATAATATGTTATACTATTTTTCATGATAATTCATCCACCTAGCTATATGCACATCTATACTATCTTAGTTCTCCATAAATTTGTTTTTATTAACTCTTAATCATATAAGATAAGACTTATTGACACGTATTTTATTATTTTTTAGTCTAATGTTGAGAGTAAATATATGAAACACACCAAACTTTGATATCATATTCAACCATCAATGGTCCAAAATTGGTAAACTTATGAGATTAAGACTTAATATACATACTACGATTCCGAATTATTAACAATTTCAAACTAATTGTAATAAGTCTAGTATTTAAAAAAATGTCTAGTATTTGGGAAACACCCCACAGCCTAGTACCTAGAATATTTCCATCCTATAATTACTGTTACTATGATTTCGTGCCAAAAAATATTGAATAACTATTATGATTATATCCATTGTACATATATCGTGGACCCAAGCCACTGGACTTACTGATATCCGATACGATACTGGGTACAACACAGAAATTTTAATAGAATCTTGTCAAAAACAGACTGATTTTCGAAAGGGCAATCCTATTTGGACGCTTTCAAATTAAATGACAACCTTTCTTGGCCACGAAAACTAGCACAAAAAGGGAAAAAAAAAAGAAAAAACAAGAGTTGGGATGGGAGGAATCTATCAAGAGAGATACAAGTCCAATATTCTTTGCCTGTAGATGTGAATCTGCCAGACATTTTCACAGTTGAGACTGAAATACTGTTCAAAAGTATTCACAATTTTAACAGGGTCCCTGCACAGACTTACTGCGAATTGGGAAAAATACGTCCCACACAGTACTTCGGTACGTCTCATAAAGTAGGAGCCATTCTTTTCTAAGTCTTGGCTGTCCCAAATTTGAAAAATTTTCCTACATGGAAAACAAAATAATAATAACAATTATTGCTTGATGGGCCGATGTTCTGTACCTTTTCTTTGCTTTATCTTCGTTTTTCTTTCTATTTTCTCGGATGAGTTTCACCCCAAAAGACTAGATGTATGGAAAAGAAACATTTGTACCAAGACAATCATGGTGTTTGCAGATTACAGCTGTACATAGTTTTTTTTCTCTCTTTCCATAAAAACATCCAAGCAGTATCACAGACTGTTTGTGCCAATCTCACCACCCTACTTTTGAAACTGAGGCAACACACCAATTTGTGTCCAAACCCACTGTTTGATTATGGTAAATCTCTATTAATACCTCAAGGATATGGAAACAGGTGAGGTCTCTTTGAGGATGATAAATAGAAGGGCGCCTGGAAACTGTAAGCCACCTTATCCACTCCCAGTTCCAATCGCTGTGTTATCAATGCATCAGAACCCCTCTCTCTCCTGACTCAAACGAAAAGTTTGGGATAGGGTCATTTGTTTCAAACCCATTAACAAAAGACTAAATAATCCTGTCCTTGTCCTCCTTGTCCCAAGTAGGCGTTCATCAAACCCAGTCGTGCTTGCACATACAATGAGGGTCAATCATTCAAAAACAATATTACAATTGGCAGAGATTCTTCCAATTGACAGAAAGAATTTGTCAACAACTCAGACAACTTTTACAAACTGCTCTATTCCCATCGATAAATTATCATGAAACTAAGCTTTAAACCCAAGAAAAACCGCCTCGAAAAATAAATGCTGACATGCAAATCTCTATTTTTATCAAAATCACAACTTTACATTTAACAAAATCCGATAAAGATAACGGCCGCATCGCGATCGGGCCTTAAAATACGTAAATCACCTGTATAAAAAAATACACTCCCAATATTTTCTAAAAATCCAACTACAACCATAAAAGACTCTCCCGGTCCTTCACTTTTCAAAAAATATGAAAAATGTTAAACCAATCCATAAATTCATCGTGTATGGAATCAGTTCTTTTCAAACCACATATTTATTACTTTATTAAAAGATACTTCATATATTACATTTAAAATGAGTCTACATTTCTTAATCCTCTTTTACTACATTTCATATTATACATTATCTTATATATAACATAAATACTGGCCTAAGTGATCGGCGATCCCTTGAAGCGTCTTTCTTTTCCTATTTTTCTAATCTACACGTAAAATTATTTAAAATGCAAAACCCGCTAATGCGTAAACTGACTCGCTGCAGCACTTATGCCGTAAAATGCTGATCGTCACGCTTTGTATCTCCTTATATTAAAATCAGTACGCAAATGGAGCCGTAAAAATCGCTTAAGATAAAACCCAGCCATACAAAACCATTTCCCAAAACCGCCACAAAACCATCATTGGCCAAATCGGAGCTTAAATGATGCTGTTAATAATCAGAAGTCATATACCCAGAAATCGGCAACAATCAATTGAGGCCCATTTCAAACACCAGTCGCGGATGCCACAACTTAACCCAGCACAGAATGTCACTGAAATTACTTCCTAACATCCGCAAAATCAAAATATTCCACCGCCCCAAAATTCGGACGAATTTTTTCAGTGGTCACAAGATTTGTTATCACCCTACGGTATTAACTGCTTGGCTATCCGAGATCTAGAGAATTTTCTGCACTCCTCGAACTATTTCAAGAATTTATTATCATTTTACCATTTTTGAAATTTAATTTTTTTTCCATAATTTGTACTTTCACTCCTCCACTTTCCTTAATCGTAAAAGTCATTACAATTCTTTCTTTAAAATTTTTTACAATTTCACCTTTAAAACTAACTTCAAAAATTCTATTACTAAGACCATCACTTAGGCTTGGGCTTCCTTCACACCCATTTAATCTCGCATCACGCGTCAGTACTCACCTATCGGCAGTAAGAGCTACAAATCGATCTCCTTCCTTGGGAAAAACACTTCATCCTTCTAAATGAACAGAAAACTGGAATACAGCAGGATACTTTTGCAACTGCAAACAATCAAGATATTGACCGCGTGATTCGAGCCTAACTCCTATATGTAACTTTCTTAATCTCTATGTATTCCCTATAAAATCTTTTCGGATTAAAGAATGACCTTATTCGCAAAATCTCGCTTCCAGCTACTCCAATATCCGCATTGCCTCATGCGTCAAATTATCTCTTAGCTCTAAACGGCCACTTAAAGGGCCATCAGAGTGATTCACCATTATCGAAACACTCGATACATGAAACACATTATGAACCTTAGACAACTCGGGAGGAAGGTTCCAGTCTATATACTGTCCCACCGCAACAACTCACATATACTCTGGAGCAATTCAGTGTGCCTTAGCTTTCCGCGCCTCCAAACTGAGCAGACACCCCTCCGAAGTGGGAAACTTATAAAGACCCCACGCTCGAATTCTTATAAACCCAGATCCTCACCAGCAAGCCTATCCGAAGATAACTTCTTTCGTCCAACTCTGTCGCCCTGAGTCTCTGCTCTCGACAATCTAGATCTTATCCGAGGTAATCTATACTAACTCTCAGGTTTATCGCCTCTCCTATTTATCTCAAGATACCGTGGAGTGACGATTATCACCATGCGAATGTTTAGAATGGAAAGTTTCATGTCTATGGCTGCCGATTTGAGTAATCAGTTATGAAAGTGAATCAATGTAGAGCGAAGTGCCAGCATCCCGCCTTTCCCTGAAACTCCCATCAGCACATGCTTTGGAGCATATCTCTAGAGCATTCAATACCTCTTCAACTCCATCATCACCCGGTGATTGAAAGACGCTGCGCAATTTGAGTCCTACGGCATCTTGTAACTGACTAAAACTGACGCAACCGTGGTCTTCATCCTAGACTACCGATATGCGGGAATACCGCAGTAATCTAACCATCTCCCTCTCACATATAATTGTAGTCGAACCTCATCCAACTGCCATCATTGCTAATCGGGAGAAAATGCGCGGATTTTCGGTTAGTCTATCCACCGCCACCATATGGCATCGTGGTGTCTCCCAGTCCCTGGTCAGCAAACAAAATCCATTGTAATCTTATCCTATTTCCACAGCCGTGAACCTGGAAGGGTCAGATCTTTCCCCGGCGGCTTTGCTCTACCACCTCGCGGATGCCCTCATTCCCGGTCCGTTGACTATCCGCTTTCAACCCGCGGAAAATTTCGCAATGCCCACAACTCGACACGACTCATTTTAGTTCCAAAGGTGAGTCTCCTTATACGGAGCTCTACTCTAAGAACCACTGGCCCTAATCATCAAGATTATCGTGAGATAACATGAGTAAAACGGTCACTGGGCCCATAAACAATACCATAGAAAACACACCAAACTGATGATACATGTTAAGTGCGGCTCAGACTTCACTCTTAAGGCCACAAACACAAGGCCAGTGCACCCTATACCATCACATGGCAAATACACTACAAACCAGCCACAAACCACTTTTCTAAAGCGGCTCTATGATGAGTCGCTTCCCTCGTGCGCCTCGTACTCGAAATAATATAATTCCTCGATAAAAGTGAAGCACGCTCAGAGCTGAATCACTCCTAGTACGTGTCATTTCCACTGGCGCATATGTGCAATGTCTGAAACGTGAACACACATTCAAGTGAAATGCGTGATCCTCTACTTGAATGGTCTACATTTACTCACCCTATACCTCTGAACTCACCTACCCTCACTCCTGCCTGCTTAAGGATGAATTTATTAAAGTCGAAGGATATTTGCCTTATTTTAAAGTAGATTAAACCCTCCGATATATAAGCAGTGGACCGATTCATGATCTTAGTGGACAACCTCCTGAACAGTAAGAATAAATCGGCTTCACGCTGGGACGACATATTTTATACGACTCACCTCCACACTGTAGCAAATGCATCACACTCCCATAAAGTAATTTACACAGCCTGTCCCTCCGAAACCACTCTCTCAATAAATCCACCATGCACTCACTTAATGTCTCCAGTGCCCCATCACATACCTTAACCACTCTACGCCACCCAACATAAATTTATACAACACATGGGGAATATATCATCATAAAGCACATACTCACATTAAATCCCAAATCACACAAAACAATGTTATGCAAATTCTCCACAACCATCATAAATTCAAAAATTCAGGCTCACATGGGCTAATCAACAACCACGAACAATTCGATTTGAATTACTCAACCTAACACATTATTTCAATGTGTTCTATTTCGTGAATAAAGAAACCCTGGCTTACTGCTCACACTAATCAGCCAAACACGGCCACTTCGTGAACCCGAATTCATAGCTATTTTCGGCCTTATACACATCACAATACAATTTATTTTATAATTTATGAAATAACCATCCAAAACAGCCCTATCACAGTCACGGACTGTACAAATGGGCTTCAAGAATTAAAACAATTCGGTTCCAAGATTGGGACTGGACAACAAACCTTTCAAATGCCAAGGCCTCAAACCACCGAAACATCATAAAAACACTTACAAACACAGTAAACCTGTGGTTAGGATGAAACCCCCACCTCACTGAGTTTGTCAAACCCCAAAACCGAAGCCTACACGAGCTTCACCGTTGCAGGAACACTCTTCCTTCTGCCCGAAGAGTTCTGATGGGCCGGGACGCCTCTTAAAACTTAGAAGAGAGAAGCAGCACTCTTCCAGCAACAAAATCCTCAAACCCACGAAGACTCCCCTTTTCCTTCATCTCACGCTTTTGGTTTTTGTTTAAAGCGCAAAGGAGACAACACTATTCGCTATTTCGCCTATTATCATTTAATCAAATTCAATAATGCCAATCATGTCCTTACTGGATTTTCGTGACGCCTTAAACTCTGTGGATCCGTTGACTACCCGTCAACCTCGCGAAATAGTTAAGTGCGGGATGTCGGGTTACCCGACGCACTCAGAAAATCGCGCAGTCTCCTTATAAGTGTGAGCTCTACCCAAATGGCTAATACTGTATAAACCCGTCCCAAACAGTCCAACATATCACATGAGCAAAACCCACCACTCAAACCCACAAACAAAGGATCATACCATTATCCAGAAACATACCAACTATGTCCAATAGTTCAAGAGTTAATAATTTACTCTTATACAACACACATATATCAAAAATTAGAGAATTTAATACATGTATAAATCATCAAAGCCACAACCCAGCCTCTCGCCGTAACCCCACTGAGAGAGGAGCCGCCCCCGCACGCCTCTCGCACTGTGTGTCACATTCCGATGATTTGAAGCACAGCCGCAGTGTGAAATCGCCTCAAGCGGGCCACTCCTACCCAGCGGCGCAGCAACAGTTCCAAAATGTAAAATTACACATCCGGCAAATGCGCACGACCCGATTTGAATAAGTCTAACCTAATATCTGTGCACTGAAGCCCAGCTCAATTCTCTCACAACAGCCTCGCTTCCTCGCAGCATGAAATTCATTGGCAAAGGAGCCTGCTCAGCGACAACCCCCCGAATGTCGAGAGAAATCAATGCCTCCGACGATTGATATTATTTTGTGGACTACCTCTCCGATGTATATCAATCGGGGCCGTCTCCACGATTGATATTTTTAGTTTAGACTACCCTCCGATAATTAACATTTTATACAACCCTCCGAACCATTTTCTCTAGATCATCTCACGACTCACTCCTATACCCTGTGTGTTCTGAAGGCATATGGAATGTATGTATGCTAATTCCAATACAAGCCTAATTCATATGTAAATATATAAACATGCATATTTTCTATAAACATCCAAATTCAATCACCGCGCCATAATTATTTCACATCAAATTAGTCACTAAAGCCAATGACCCAAAACACGAAATTCAACCTGAATCACCCTAATTGAACACATTCCTCACAACAAAAACATATTTTGAGAATCGCTTTCGGAAGAAGGAACTCTCTAAGTATTATTCCCAAAATTACAAATCATCGTAAAGTTCACTTGTGAACCACATTTCCACGGAAGGCTATTCCTCGACCCTCATCCAAACCAAATACAGCGGACGAATGCGAAAATCTCTAAGATTTAAATGTTTCAAACTCCAATTATGGCTGTACCACTTACCGTCCAGCTGAGTTCCGTAAAATTTCGATCACCTGTCCCAAGGTTGGGATCCATCAAAAACGGCCTCTCACGGCCTCATTCGACCTCAAACATCATACAAAAGCACACTCAAAGCAGCTGTAATAAACCCAGCAGCAGAAACTCCCTACCTCTTTAGAAGCCCCGTATGAAAACCTCCCAATCCGACCACAAAGAAAGCCCCTCTCTCCTACAAAGTAGGAAATAGCCTTCCTTCGTCCAAGACCGCCGACGATCAGACGCGCCCATACCCCAAAAGATAGCCGACGCCTCCCCCTGCATCACCCGGCACGCCCGCCAATCGCACTCCCTCTTCTTTCTCCTCACCACGCTTTTTGCTTTGGTTTAATGAAGGAAGATAAGTCCCACCTGCTCCCTGTCTCATGACCAACAACCCTTATCACCCGGTTATGTCCCTCTCTTTCCCGCTGGCACCCGCACTATTCGCCATCCATTTTCATCGCTTTCATTTCATACCACTCATGGCACATGAGCACTTGTTATATGTGACTTTCTGTCAGATCGAAAATCGCTTTATCGCACTCGAAACGCGATGCTCAGTAAAAACGTGTCAACTCCGACCGCTCCCGTAATTCGACTAAATTTTACGTGCTAGCTAGATTTCGCGAGACGATTCCAACGCTGAAATCCGTTTCGTCATTTGAGATCTAGAAAATAAATTTCAGATTTTAAACCGAAATTACAATTTTGTAACCGAAATTACGATTTTGCCATTTTTCCAGAAATTGGAATTTCTCGGGTCTTACATTTTTTACATTTGGCACTATCTCGGCCTTCCATTTCCATTATTTCTATACTCATGCAACATAAGTAACATGAGTACATGTTATAAGTGACCTTCACAAGCTCACACATGTTGTTTACGTGAACCCGAAACGCGATGCCTCGAAAACGTGCCACCCGACCGGCCTCAAATTTGACGAAATTCTGACGTGTTAGCCGGATTTCTCGCGAGACGATTCCAATCTGGCCAACTGCTTTCATTATCCGAGATCTAGAAAATTTCGGTTTTGTCCTAAATTACGATTTTACCATTTTTCTAAAACTGAATTTTCCTTGGGTCTCACATCACCGCCAATGAAAGTTGCACATCCGGATACCAATCTCAGTAATTTCTTCTTCATGCCTCTTCCACCAACAATGCCTCTCGTAGCATTATTACATCCGGTGCCACCCAGGTGATGGCATGATAGCCGGCTATGCTTATTCTCCTCCGCCGACTCTTTTTAAAGTTCAACAACACCTATTCTCGTGGCACACATCTGACCTCCAACCACACACGATCAGCCTCCCAATTCCGGAACTGGTTTATCACCCTCAATCTACACCTCCAAATCCCCAACCATCCTAAATTTACTTCCACCCTTCCCCCATCCTGAGATCCACGAGAAGATGTGATGAACATAAAAAGACATGAACAATAAACTCAGAGATCGCCCATCTCTAATCGAACCCCAAAGATCTCTGAATTTATCAATTGGAACACAAGATACACCGTCCCATACATATAGGAATCCTCCTGTTTCCAGTTTGTTATCGACCACTACATCGCCTTTCCGATGGTACTTTATCATGCAATCATAATCCTTAATCAACTCCAACCACCGACGCCGGTTGCTCTTCGAAAATAAGATATACTATGTGCTCCCATGATCGGTGAATATCCGACAGAACACCGTGATAGATAATGTCTCCAGATTTTTAGAGTGAAAACCACTGCTACTAGTTCTAAATCATGGGTCGGGTAGTTCTGCTCGTGCTTCTTTAACTAACGGGAAGCATAAGTTATCACTCTACCATCTTGCATCAAAACACCCTAACCCTTGTCTGGAGGCATCACTGTACATCACATAACTGTCCTTTCCTGACGGTAGTGCTAACATTGGAGCTATCGTCAATCTCTACCAAATTTACTTCGCTAAAACTATGCCGTCAGTATCCGACCACTAATTCTATGATCCTTTTCAATAGATCGGGTCAACGGGGCTGCTATCTTCAAAATCCCTCAACAAATCTCCCTGTAATAACCTATCAATCCAAGGAAACCCGCCAGACTTAACATTTGCCATTCCACACTATAGCTTCTATCTTCTCGAGGATCCACACTAACACCTTTCTTCCGAATGACATGACTCAAGAAAGCTACCAGTCCTCAAACAAAACCCAGACTTACTAAACTTATGCGAGCAATCAACGCCCTGTATTGAACCGCAATAACACCGTCTGCTGTAGATGTTTCACATGTTCCTTTGAACTCCGCCTCGAGTACACTACACAAACATCAATGAATACGTTCACAAACTTATCTAAATACGGACTGAATACCCTATTCATCAAATCCATGAACGTAGCTGGGCCATTAGTCAATCCGAATGGCATCACTAGGAACTCATAGTGATCGTATCTCGTCCTGAAGGTAGTCTTAGAAACATCATTCTCCCGGACCGCTGATGCCCACCTGCATCAACTTGGGAAAGGCACCCGATCCATGTAATCAGTCAAATAGCCTATTTCATACGATAAGTCGAGATTGACAGGAGTGAGTCGTGCCTAGGATTCAAATGTCTCGTAGTCTATACACACAACCGTAAGCTCTTATTTTTCTTTTTCTTACGAAGAGAATTGAGCTCCCCACCTGAGGTACTAGGTCTGGGATGAAGCCCCTGGCTATCAGCTCCCTCCCGAAATCCGCAACCCTTCAATTATTTAACTTGCTAGCGCCCATTCCGTATCAGGAACGGATATCTACCGCCCCTCGTAACTAGTCTAATAACAAACTCAGACTGCCGAAGGATCCCAGGCAACCCGTGAAACATCATCCGTGAGTTACTGATCGAAAACCTTAGACTGCACGCCTCATCCACCATGTCCCTCTTATTCTCTATATCCACTGAAGCTAAAATGCCAATAACCTGGCAACCCCTTCTCCCAAGTTACCTTCCAGTACAAAGTCATGGCATTAATGAGACCAGGGCGATCTCTCTCTCGATCTCCTCGAATATCACGTGCTGGTCTCCGTATCCAATCTTACTCTTCCTTATAGTAATCTATGGCTCTATGTCGATAACCGGGCCTATACCCAAGACTATATCGAAATCACTCGATGCCTAGCACTATCAAGTCCTGCTGGAAAACTCTTATTCCTGATCACTAATCTATCAAGCAACTATCCTCGGATATCATAGTATCCCCATCAGGGTAATTTAAACCACCCTACGACCATCTATAGCCGACTCTATCTCTGCGCCCTTACGTTGAATGGTATCGAATAATGGGAATGAGCGTGGTCTCCCGGGTCCACTAAATGAATATGACTCATGATTTAAACCCACACAAATGAATCATCGCCCGGGCATTTATATATTTTGCCTTGATGTCGCGCATCGTAAATACCCCAGCCTCAGCACGCAGTCCCCACTCAATTCAAAACACCTAGCAACGCCCTTCGCTCCCGCACCCCCATATCATGTAATTCTCTACTAGTGTTGTAATCGCTTACCTCTCGCCGAATCCAATTTTTACTAGCCTCGACCGGGACCACTGGTGCTCGTATGCTAATGCGGTTTTATCTTAGCGTTCCCCTTTGCATAAGTCGTGGGACACAATCTCGATAAAGTGATCTTCCCGCTCGCAATGGAAACATCCCGTCATGTTCATCTCAGACTCTCCGAGATGCCTCCTCCGATTACGTGCAGGCATATCGGAAAAGATGATCCTCGAAGATCACCACCTCCTAGGGCCGCTGCACGACCCGATCCCCCCAGCTGCATTTGTGCCAGCCCGTCCTATGTGCAAATTCCAGTGTCACCCCGAAATCCTTTATAATAAAATTAGTTATATATTCCATGGTGTATAATCAAGCACCCTGTATTTTTTCCGGGAATCGTTGCATCAATACCGACAAAATGATCATCGGACCGAATAAACCCAGTGAAAAAGAGGAAAATATGGAAATTGAAAAATTTAGACCCGAGGATCAATTGTTAATAGAAGTTTATACGTCTGAAGTGGAAAATACAGACAAATGAAAATACACAGAGAACGATAGACCTGAAGAGTAAAAAGAAATAAAGAAAAAGAAGGAAAAAATAATCAAGGAGTATTAGTATGTAGGAGCGGAGTAAGTCTTTTTAAAACATTTAGAGTGATCCATAAGAAAGGTTTAAACAGCAGCAAAATAGATGTGACGCAGAGCGATGTTTTCTCACTCTCTTCGATTTCCAACTATCGGTTCGCGTCCCAAAAGCGGGTTGAAAGATAAGTCCTTCTTCTATGACGAAGAGCTGCAGAGATCAAGATCGTGGGAGTTTTTGATAATCACTAGGTGAGTGGTGGCTCCCGATTTGGGTCATTTTCACCCGGAGTTGCCACATTGCATGAAAGTGCATTGGGCTCCAGACCCAGAGCCGAATCTCCTCGCAAGAAATGGAAGAGAAACTCCAGTGAGTCCTTTCCGGTAAAGCCTTCACATCAAATTTGAAACCTGATGTTGCTAATCTCTCTCAATTTGGACCTCTCAGGATTAATTTATAGTCTCTTACTAAGGTCAGCTCCAAATAAACTGGCTCTGCCGGCTTCGCGACCTCAATTCAAATCACCTTTAGAACGGGTTTTTGAGTAAGAAATGAAGGGAATTTGGTAGTAACTCCTTCTGGGAAATTGTATCCACATCAATGAAATTGATGTTGACTTTAGATTTCTCAGTCGGACTCCTGTGGGCAAGTTATGGTCTTTTACTCACGAGCAGTCAAATAGGTGAGTTCGGCCATGGGCCTCATGCGGCAAAGCCAGGACTCCTTCAGCGAGGTCGACGGACCTCATGCAACGAGGAGGTCAGCATGCCTCATCTTATAGAGGGTGGCGAGGCTCGTCACATGGAAACTCGTCTTGTAGGCTCAGCTCGTCCTGAAAGACGGCTCGTCCTATAGAGCTCATTTCGTCATGTAGAGAATCGACTCGTCGGTTCGATCGGCTCGTCTAGGATGACTATGTATGACCTCCAGCGAAAGGTCATAACTCATCCGTCCGAACTCCGATTTGGGTGTTCTTAGACTCTATGGAAAGCCCATTGAGTCAAGAATCCATCCATATACCTGAGGAAGATAGAAGGTGTCAGACCAAGGTTTCAGACCGAGCTCGTCATGCCAAGAGGATAACAAACCGATTCGAGTCATTTCGTGCAGGTTGACTACGCATGACCTCAACGGTCTTTCCTTAAGTTTGAACTCCGATTTGGGTGTTCTTGGACTCTATGGAAATCCCATTGAGTCAAGAATACATTCATATGCATGAGACGGATATTAGATGTCAGACCGAGATGTTAGATTGAGCTCGTCACTTCAGTTCAGCTCGTCGCGGTCATTTCGTGCAGGGTTGACTACGCATGACCTCAACCCGGTCGCTATCTCCTTCGTTTGAACTCCGATTTAGGTGTTCTTGGACTCTAGGAAAGCGTGTTAAGAGCTATATTCATATGCCTGAGGAGGATATTAGATGTCAAGCAGTGTTGAACTGAGCTCGTCGCCCGAGTTCAGCTCGTCGGTTAGTCGGCTCGTACGGGGTTGACTCGCTGACCTCAACGGAAGGTCATATCTCCTTGGTTGAACTCGATTTGGGTGTTGGTTCTGTGGATGTTGAGTCAAAGTATATTCATATGCCTGGGGAGGATGTTAGATGTCAAAGCGAGGTGTTATTTGAGCTCGTCGCCGGGTTCAGCTCGTCGAGTTCAGTCGGCTCTTACCGGGTTGACTCGCATGACTTTAACCAGGAAGGTCATATCTCCTTCGTTCAAACTCCGTTTTGGGTGTTCTTGGACTCTATGGAAAGCCCATTGAGTCAAGAATCCATCCATATTCCTGTGGAGGATATTAGATGTCAGACCAAGGTGACAGATCAGGCTCCTGTCAGTCAGGTCAGCTCGTCGTGCCAAAGTGACTCGCGTATGACCTCCAACCGGAAGGTCATAACTCGCCGTCCGAACTCGGTCGGGTATTCTTGGACTCTATGGAAAGCCCATTGAGTGAGAATCCACTCTATCTCTCTTAATCAAGATTTGGAAATCATATTAATCTCTGAAAATCAATCTAACCAAAAACTACTAGATGCATACGAATAATATGTTCTTTAATGGTTTGGAATGAGGGGGTGAACGAGGAGGAAAAGCCAAACTGGGATTTGGGTGAAGGATTGGAATCGAAGTCTGAGTTTTTGGTTTGTTCTACCGACCTCCTATTCCTGGGTTTCAAGTTTTGCATGTTTGTTCACAAAAGCATATTGAATTGATTTAATTGATTTGAGAAAGAGTGATTGTGAAATGTTTGCATATAAAAATTGCATGATTATTGAAAATAAACTATTTATCTGACGTACATCTTGTACTATATTTTGCTATCTAAAGTTTGAGCATGTAATAGAATGTTAACGTTTATTTAGCATTAGGATAGTTGGTATCTAATGGGATTGATAGCGTCTTTGAACTACTGTATTGATGTGTCACTCCGATCAGCAGCCCAGCGGGACCGTATCGGTAGTATTCACTATTTGATTGTTTTATAACCGGTCGACCCGAGCGGGGCGAAATGCAGTGTTATAAAACCCCATTTGAAATCTGCGGCTGCGGCCAGTGAGGCGTCTGTGGCTGATATCATGCTCTCGAAGGCATGGGATTGAAGTCTGTTAAGGAATAACTGAATTGATTGACATAGCGAATTGATTGACATAAGCCCAGATTGATTGACATATGAATTGATTTTGAACTAAATTTGATTTTTGAAAATTTGAGTGAGTGCGAAATTTATTAGGAATTTGTAGGCATAATTAGATGATTGAGATTCTGCGAAATATTGAATATGAAAGTGTATTTTTGAGATGATCAACGAACCATGGCGATTGTATATAAAATAGAGTATATGTATTGTATTTATATTGATCATCCATAATAGTTTTTGAAAGTTTTGAGCCCCATTAAGTGCATAATTTGATTTAATAGAGCGGGAATGGATTTGTATAGAACCACTAAGCATGAAAATGCTTGTGTTATTTATAATCTTGTAGTCTTGAAGTGATAGATAGTGATCGACGGACCTGGCGAATCGAGGCGTCGGGTGTAAAGAGGAAATTTCGAATTATCAACAGACATGTGCATTCATTCATGTTTCTTTTGGATATTGATATTTTGTAAAAACAATTTGAACTCACAGACATCTATTTTGTAAATCATTTAGAAAAGACACAGATACCTTCATTGTAAATATATGCTATTAAAGTTAAAGTATATTTTTGTGTTTAAATGTTTATGGGCTTGCCCAAATTTTTATGTCAACCTGCCCAAGATATGATTTTGAGTGATTGAGTGATTTGGTGGCATCGGACTCGGTTAGGATCATTAAGCGGGTCGGGTCGGGTAAGGGAATCCATGCTTTATTGAGTATCGGGGCTGGGTTTAGGCGATTCTACCTAACGATTTTTGAAATTGTTTTAAATGATTTTGAAATTTTGTATAACATGCATTTCATTTGCATATAAAGGATGATATGACTCTGACGTGGGATCTTGATGGTCTTAATAGGATAAGCATGGGCCGGTTCGACTTCCCTTGGGTCGAGGATGACGGAGGACTCGCCCGAACAGTCCTGCTGGTATGGAAGGTGGGCGACATCCGTGCCCCCGCATGAATGAACCGAGAACAAGTGGCGGGAGGTACTATGGGTATCCTCCGGCCCCTAGTTCAGGAGCATTGCAAAGACCGAGGGCAACTAGGCGCAATTGCTCCAAGCGATTAGCCATTGGGGAGATGGCAAAGTCTGAGCCTGTAGATTTTATGGGAAAGAAAGAGGATGAGCCTTCTATAGCGAAGAGAAAATTGGCTCGAGGAAGGCAGAAGCGAATGCTTGTGCAAATGCGACACAAGCGAAGAGAGAGTTGGAATGGCCGGCCTCATTACTAGGGATGGGGCTAATCGGGTGGTGGGTTTACGTGACGGGGACCGCCATCGAGAGAAGTTACATGGGAGTTCTTCTTGGATGAGTTCGAGAAGCACTATGTGGAGTCGCATTTGCTCCCCGAACAACATGAGGCAGGGGAGTTTCACAATACGAAGCAAAGGCAGGATGAGTGTGAGATATCAAAGAGAATTCACACGGTTGAGGCAAGTATGCTCGAGATACTTGTGAGTGAGGAAGAAAAGTAGCGTAGGAGTTTGAAAGGCGGCCTTAATGACCATATTCGAGCCCATGTCACAGCATTTTTGCCATGAGATTTCTCCAAAAGGTATGACATGTGCATTGAATGTGGAAAGAGTAAGAAAGAGGAAAGAGAGAGAAAAGATAAAAGACGGGAAAAGAAAAATCCTCGTCGGTCAGTTCTAACACTTGACAAGGAAGAAGTTCGAGGGAGGGACCATAGGGTTCCAATTAGCTGCTTACGGGCTGTTAGGAATACTACTCATAGCACCATCGAGTTGCGAGTACACCGGGAGAGTCCTTCTAGAGAGACCAGGGGCACTCCCCATTGCTCAGGTGGGAGAAATCACAGAGGAAAATGTTGGAGACTTACAGTGCTTGTTTGATTTGTGGATTCAAGAGCATAGAGCAGAGATTCACAGAGGCTCGTTCATTCTGACACCTCGGACCAGGGTACAACTTTAGTGGTACAAAAGGCCTTGAGTGTTGTATCTGCGAGTGTTCGAGACAAGGGACACAAACGTTGGGTAGGCAAGATGGTCACACTCCGGCTAGAGCATATCTGATAAGCGATGGAAGATCTGGCCCCGCTCCGGATGCTTGATAGCCGATGAATTTCTAAATCCTTTGATCACCTCTTGTACATACATTGAGTTGACCGAGTCCAACCCGCTCCATATATTTGCACCGACATACCCAACTTGGGTAAATTCTAGAGAGTAGAGCCAGATATGACATCTTGGTGGCCAGACCACTCGGCCATAGTGTTATTGTGAGCGAGTGTATAGGGATTGTCCATGAAATCACGAGTATGGATTGTTAGGAGATTTGATTGAGTTATCATTCCAGGAGTTTGATGTGATATTGGGGATATTTGGTTGTCAGGCATGATTAATAGTCGATTGTAGAATGAAAGAGTAACCTTAAGAACAGAATGAAGATGAAGTAACTTTCATCGGTGAGAGGTCAAATCACCTATCTAATGTGATATTATGTCCTTCTTTGGAACAATAGTGCGGAAAGGATGTGAAGCCTACTTGGCTTATGTGATTGTCTGATAAAGGGAAAGGCCTAGTGTATCCTATATCCCTCTTTGTTAAGCGACTTTAGGACGTGTTTCCGGAAGAGTTACCAGGATTGCCCCCACATAGGGAGATCGAGTTTGCTATTGACGTTGTACCAGGTGCCACACCGGCATCCATTACACCGTACAGAATGGCTCCACTAGAGCTAAAAGAATTGAAATTGCAATTGCAAGAACTACTAGAAAAAGGATTTATTCGACCAAGTGTATCACCATGGGGAGCTCCCGTGCTTTTGTTAAAAAGAAAGATGGTACACTTGGCTATGTATTGATTATAGACAATTGAACAAGTTAACGATAAGAATAAATATCAGATTGCAATTGATGATTTGTTTGACTAATTAAAGGTGCAGTATCTTTCGAAGATTGACTTGCGATCACGGGCGGTATCATCGATTGAGAATTAAAGATGCGATGTGCGCGCCAAAGGCGGCGTTTGCAGGGCGCGATATGGACATTATGAGTTCCTTGTAATACGTTTGGATTGACAAATGCTCCGTGGCTTTGCGGAACCTAATGAATCGTGTTTTCCGACCGTATGTGTAAGATCCAGATTGTCGTAGTGTTCATAGAGCGACATTCTTGTGTATTCAAAAAGATCCACGAAGAGAGTCATGACACACACCTTAAGGCGTGTTAGAGACTTTGAGAAAGAGTAGTTGTATGCAAAATTAGGCAAAGTGTGAGTTTTGGAAGAATGAAGTGTCCTTTCTAGGGCATATAGTATCGAAAGAAGGAATCAGAGTAGATTCAAAGAAAATAAAGTGGTTGTTGAATGGAAGCCACCTAGAGTATTCTGAAGTCACGTAGTTTCACCGGGACTAGCGGATACTCTGAGAGAGATTCGTTAAGGGGTTTTCAATTGCGGCCGGAAGTAGCGAGATTACTCCGGAAAAATGTAATTTATGAATGGAGTGAAAATGTCAAAAGTTTTGATAAGTTAGAAAGCATTCTTAATCGGGGCTCGGTTTCTTACTCAAAGCGGAGCCGGTAATTAGAGAATATGTGATTTTTAGTGATCGTCGCCTAAAATGGACTTGGATGTGTCCTAATGCAAGAGGTAAAGTGGTAGCCTATGCTTGAGACGGTTGAGCTAGCATGAAAAAGAACGCTACCGCGCGTGATTTGGAATTATCACTTGGTGTATTTCTTGCCCGAAAATTTGGAGACATTATTTGTATGGAGAGAGAGTGTTTCATCTACGCGATCATAAGAGCCTTAAGTATTTGCCCTCGGCGAGAACTTAACTTGAGGCAAGCGAGGATGGATGGAATTGATAAAAGATTATATTGCGTGATTGATTATCGCGGGAAGGCGATGTAGTGGTAGGCTTTGAGTAAAGTCAATCTGAGCGCTTGACGTTGAATGCCCATTGTCATTATATGGCGATGAAATGCGTAATTAGCGAGTTGATAGCAAGGCCAGAGTTTGTTGAATCGAGTGCTAGAGAGCCTGAAAAGAAAGATGAGAAAATGGTTGCCACGATAAATGGAATTGGAAATGGTAAAAGCGAGTTCACGGTGAGCGAAAATGGAGTTTTGTATTATAAGGATGCGGGTTTGTGTACCCGATTAGCAATGAGTGAGGAAATCCATGCGAAAGAGGCACATAGTGGATCTTTTGCTATCCATCTGGTAGCACAAAGATGTCGAGATTTAAAAATGTCATTACAGTGATCAGGGATGAAAAGAGATGTGTCGGAATATGTAACCAAGTGTTTGGTGTGTCAAAGAGCAAGCGAGCATCAAGTTCCTTGAGTGTACGGCCTATTAGAATCTAGGAGTGGAAATGGGGCCCAGAATCACCATGGATTTGTAGGATTTGGGTTACCGTGAGGGGAGAAAGGCATGACTCGGTTGGGTCGTAGTAGGCCGTTGACAAATTCGATCACTTCCTACCCGGGTGAGCTAGGCTATTCACTTGACAAGCTAAGCGAGGAGATGTATATCGAGGAAATAGTTCGGTTACATGGGATTCACAATATCCATTATTTGGCCAGAGATCAGGGTTTTACTTGAGATTTTAGGGAGAGGAAAATTGCAAGAGGCTTTGGGCACTCGGCGAGATTTCGATACATCGTTCCACCCACAGACGGATAAGATGATACGGGGAGGTGATCAGTTACGGAAGATATATGTTAAGGAGTTGTGTGATCGACCTTGAGGGTAGTTGGGATTGACACATTGCTTTAGTTGTGAATTTGTGTACAACAACGAGTTTCCAATATAAGTATTGGAATGGCGCCTTATGAGGCTTTATATGGGAGAAAATGTATAACAGATTTGTGTTGGGCCAGGGTGAGCGAAAGGAAAGTAGTGCTTGACTTGATCTGGGGCGGAAAAAGTGAAAATGATTAGAAAGATTGAAGGTGGCCACAGATAGACATAATCATATCTTAGACATGAAAGAAAAGATATTCTATATGAGATCGGCGAAAAGTGTTTTGAAAGTATCTCCTTGGAAGAGGTGATGAGATTTGGGAAAGGGCAAGTTAGGCCTAGATTTGTTCGCCCCTATGAGTGATTGAAAAAGTGGGTCCGGTGGCATATAGATTAGCATTACCTCTGGACTTAGAAAAGATCCATAATGTATTTCATGTATCCATGCTACGGGAGGGTGCCGATCGGACTTCATCACATGTAGTCTCCAGACAATTGAAATTTTGAGGCCAAATTTGACGTATGAAGAAGAGCCAGTAGAGATTTTTGGCTCGTGAGAGTGAAAGAATTCGCGGAACAAGAAGATTCCACTAGTCAAAGTCTTTGTGGAGAAGCCATAAAGCGAAGAAGCCACTTGGAAAGTGAGAGCTTGATGCGGCAACAATATCCATAGCTGTTTTGAATAAGGTAATTCGAGGTGAAATTTTTTTAAGTGGGGAGAGTTGTAACGCTCCAAAAATACAGATTTTTATAATAAGGTTATTATATATTACGGGAATAATTGGGCCAACTTAGGTATTTTAAGGGTGTTAGACGAATATTGATTAAATGATTGTGAATCTGAAAAATAAACCCAAGTGAAAAGAGAAAATATGGAAATTGAAAATGAGGACCTAGGGTCAATTGTAAATAAGTTTATATGTCTAAGTGAAAATAGGAGACTTAAATGAAAAATAATAATAGAGAAATGGAGGACTAAATATAAAAGGAAATAAAGAAAGAAAAAGAAGAAAAAAAAATCAAAGGAAAGGGCATGCTTGCTGGCATGTAGGAAAGTGGGAGGAAGTTTCCTCCTTTTAAAATCGATTTAGAGTGATCCATAAGAAATGGAAAGCGAGAGAAAAATGAGGGTATTTTAGGTGAAGCTCTCGCCTGCTCTGAATTTCGGCTTGATCGAGGCCATAGGTCCCGAGTAGAAGCAAGAGGAAGAGAATCCTTCCCTCGTGACAAGAGCTGCAAGTAGAGAGGGCCAGATCGGGAGTTTAAACAAACTCCAAGAGGTGGAGTCTTCCCCCTCACTGGTCATTTTCTACTAGTTTGCCACATTGTGATAGTGCGCTGTGGACATAGAGCTGAATTTTGGGTAGAAATAAAGGGTCCCGGGTAGTGAGTCCTTCTGGTAAGTTGGCCACATCAATGAACTTGATGTTAGGCACTGAATCTCTCAATTTGGACCTCCTGTAGACTAAGTTATAATTCATTTCTTAGATGAAAATTTAAATACAGTCGGGTCGATTATGCCCGGTTAGATTATTGCTTAGGACCTTAGAATGGGTTTTTGAGTAAGAAATGAAAGGAATTTGGTAGTAAGTCCTTCTGGGAAATTGTAGCCACATCAATGAGAGTGATGTTGGAAATATGAATTTCTCAATTCATACTCTGTAGACCGTTGTAGTCTTTATACGAGCAGTCAAAATGGGTGAGAGTTCGACCATAGACCTCATGCGGCCGAGAGGTTAGTAGACCTCATACAGAGGAGTCGAGCGGACCTCATCTGTAGAGGTCAGCGGAGCTCGTCCTGTAGGCTCGTCTGTGAAACTCAACTACGTCTGAAGGCTCGGCTCGTCCTATGGAGCTCGGCTCGTCATGTGAGAGGTCGGCTCGTCGGTTCGGTCGGCTCGTCTAGGATGACCTATGTATGACCTCCAGCCGGAAGGTCATAACTCCTCCGTCTGAACTCTGATTTGGGTTTTCTTGGACTCTATGGAAAGCCAATTGAGTCAAAAATCCATCCATATGCCTGAGGAAGATAGAAGGTATCGGGCTGAAGTGTCAGACCAGGCTTTTTCATGTAAGAGTCCAGCTCGTCGGTTCGGTCGGCTCTTACGGGTTGACTCATGACCTCCAACGGGGTCATATCTCCTTCGTTTGAACTCCGATTTGGGTGTTCTTGGACTCTATGGAAAGCTCATTGAGTTAAGACTACATTCATATGCCTGAGGAGGATATTAGATGTCAGACCGAGGTGTTAGACTGAGCTCGTCACTTCAGTTCAGAGCTCGGTCGATTCGGGTCGACTCGTGCGGGTTGACTACGCATGACCCCTCCAACCGAAGGTCATATCTCGCCGTTTTGAACTCCGATTTGGGTGTTCTTGGACTCTATGGAAAGCCCATTGAGTCAAGAATACATTCTTATGCCTGAGTAGGATATTAGATGTCAAACTGAGGTGTTAGACTGATCTCGTCACTTCAGTTCAGCTCGTGGGTCCGGTCGGCTCATGCGGGTTGACTCGCCCATGACCTCGAACGGAAGGTCGTATCTCGCGTTTGAACTCCGGTTGGGTGTTCTTGGACTCATAAGCCCATTGGAGCAAGGATACATTCATATTCTTGAGGAGGATGTTAGATGTCAAACCGGTGTTAGACTGAGCTCGTCACTTCGAGTTCGGCTAAGTCGGTTAGTCGGCTCTTACGGGTTGACTACGCCTTGACTTCCAGCCGGAAGGTCATATCTCCTTCGTTCAAACTCCGTTTGGGTGTTCTTGGACTCTATGGAAAGCCCATTGAGTCAAGAATCCATCCATATTCCTGTGGAGGATATTAGATGTCAGACCAAGGTGACAGATCGAGCTCGTCCAGGTCAGGTCAGCTCGTCAGTATAGGAGTTGACTGCGTATGACCTCCAACTTCGGAAGGTCATAACTCCTTCGTCCGAACTCTGATTCGGGTATTCTTGGACTCTATGGAAAGCCCATTGAGTCAAGAATCCATCTATATATAGCTTGTCGAATTTGGAAATCATATTAATCTCTGAAATCAATCCTAACCAAAACTACTAAAATGCTGTACTTGAATAATATTATTCTTTGTGGTTTTGGAATAGGTGAAGACGAGAGGAAAAGCCAAGGCGAGATTGAGATTCCAAAGTTGGAATCAAAGTGCAAAGATTTTTGGGGTTTGTTCTACAGACTCCTATTCCTCGTTTCAAGTTTTTGCATGTTTGTTCTAAAAGCATATTGAATTGATTTAATTGATTTGAGAAAAGTGATTGTGAAATGTTTGCATATAAAAATTGCATGATTATTGAAAATAAACTATTTATACAAGAATACATATTGTACTATATTTTCTTTATAAAAGAGGTTGAGCATATAATAGAATGTTAGCGAAGATTTATTTCGCATTAAGGATGGGTGGTATACCCATTAAATTCGAATAAAGCGATCTTGCGAACTATTGTATTGATGTGTCACTCGGATCGACCCGGTGGAACCGTATCGGTAGTGTTTACTATTTGATTGTTTATAACCGGAGTCAGCAGCCAGAATTTGGACACGTCTTTGTCATTATAAAGCCATTGCAAATCTTAGGCACCTGCGGCCTAAGCGGGGCCAGTGCCGTGACTTTGATATCCTGTATATCGAAGACATAGGTTAAATTCGTTAAGGGCATAAGCTGAGATTGATTGTGGCAAGATTGATTGGCATAATTGAATTGATTCGCGTATGAATTGATTTCGGGGCCCCAGTTGATTTTCGAATTGAATTGAATTACGGGCCCAGGCCCCGAATTTGTGAGCATAATTAAATTGATTGAGATTGCGAAATATTGAATATGAAAGTGTATTTTTGAGATGATCAACGAACCATAACTGATTGTATATAAAACAAGTATATGTATTATATTTATATTGATCATCCATAATGGTTTAAGTTTTGGCTGATGATTGCATAATTTGATTTAAGCAAGGCGAGAATGGATTTGTATAGAACCACTAAGCATGAAAATGCTTGGCGTATTATTTACCAATGCGCAGTGCTAGTGATAGATAGTGATCGAGCGGACCCCAGATCGCGGGCTGTCGGGTCATAAAGAAGGAAATTTAGGGTATGCTTTCAGGCATGTGCATTCATTCATGTTTTCTTTTGGATATTGATATTTTGTAAAAACAATTTGAACTCACGAACATCTATTTTTTGTAAATCATTTTGAAAAGGCTGAATGCCTTCATGTAAATGTATTTTGTTAAAATTAAATGTATTTTGTTAAATGTTTATGGGCTTGCCCAAATTTTGTAATCGCTTTCGCAAAGATATGATTTTGAGTGATTGAGTGATTTTAGTGGCATCCCGGACTCGGTTCGGATCCGCCCAAACGGGTCGGGTCGGGTAAGGGGTCCCACATCTTGAGCCTCTACCACCGGTCCATTCCTTTCCTTTCTTTCTACTAGAATGACTAGTGCCTGGCTGACTATTGCCGGGAGCACCTCTCTTACTATCTTGCCGCCCCAGAGTTAGAACTGAAACTGTCATTTCTACCTTTAGTGCAGCCTTAACCAACTCTCCAAAGTTATTTTGAGATGCCCAGGCTAGATGAACTTTAATTCTGAAGTTCAGGCAGCGTGAATCGCTACACTTATGTTCTCATTTCTTGTATCACCCAGGCACCAATTTCACGAGCTCACGAAAACCTCTGTGATATTACATCCTTTACATCGGGGATCGCTCTAACCTGAAGAATTCTTCTATTTTTGCATCCTGATAATTGCGCGGGTAAAATCTGTCTATAAATGCCTGCCAGAACTGGTCCCAAGTGACTCATGTAGGGTGTCTCCTCTTAAGGGCCTCCCACCAGTCCTTGGCTTTAGCTGCCATCAAGAACCCTAAAAAGAGGACTTTCTGCTCATCTGAACACCCGTCAACTATAAATTTCACTAACCTATCTAACCATAAATGCGGCTTCCTCTGATGTGGAAATACCATCGCAATTTTTAGCCTAGTATTAGGCGCGTTCTATCATGCCCTCGGCTCTTCACAGAGTCTCCGTGGTGACGGGTGCCTCTTGTAACAAATCTATATAGCTTTGATCCATCATCAAAGTCTTGCTAGTGCAGCGGCCTCGATGGATTCTCACGGGGGCGATTCATTTGGGGGGCATCTTCCGATCTGGGGTGTGCTCAGGCATTTCTCACAGTGGTGCCTCGATTGTGAAGTCTAGGTCGCCTCTACGGCCTCGTCAGACATAATCTTTAATTTCAAGGTTAAAAGATTCGGTAACACTTTGTCATATTTGATGCATGCGAGATTTAGCAAAGCAGTTGTAATGAGGGAAAATCATTATAAAAACAATTCTTTAGGAAATCACTGGCAGCTTGAAAAACAGCGAACTATCTCCACAAAAGCTCTTTATGATACCAACTTGTGGGGGAATCTGCCGGCAACCACAAGTAACCTCAGCAATCTTGCTCGTGACAGTTGCCGTGAAGGCTGGCCGTTAAAGGCTATTGAATTGTCTTTTAGAAGCATTAGGTTTTAAAATTTTTTTACTTTTCTATCAAAATCACAACTTTAGATTTACTTAATCCAAACGGTATACTTGGTGCACAGTGATCAAGCCCGAAATACAATCACTTTTGTATGGCAAAAAAAAAATACCTCCCGATATTTTCAAAAAATCCAACTACAATATAAAGGACCTATGGTCCTCATCAAAATATAAGATAAGAATCAATCCAACATAAATTCATCGTAACTTGTTTTTCTCAAAACCATGCATGCATATTTTACAAAAGATATTTACATATACAAAATGTCACATTTTGACTTTTACTACGTTTACATTATACATTATCTTATATATAAATACAACACAGCGTCTAGGACTGAGGATCTTGGAAAGGTCTTTTGGCTTCGGCACTTGCACATGAAAAATTATTTAAAAGCAGGAAAAGTGTGAGCCAAATGGGCTCGGTGGAGTACTATAAGTTCTAAATGTTGTTGTCTCTTGTATGTACCTCTATGTAATGTGCATAATGGTTGTAAATTATTTTATGATAAAATTGAGTTTTTCTTTATAAAACCATTTTTGAAAACTATTTATACTCTTGAAAAATGTTTCGAGTGAGGTGGTTAATATCACGAAAAGTGCTACTTTGTAAATCAAGTACCAATCACTATGGCCCATTTAAGAAATACCTAGGCTGTTGATGCCACGCGGAACCTCGGAACTGGCATCATTAGTGAACCTCGGAACACTACCCGTCCCCAATATGGTCAGATGAACAGTGGGATCTATAAGCATGTGGACATAGGAACCAAAATGTTTGGTGATGGAACCTCGGAACCCGACACGCCGTCGCGTATGTTATTATGTCGGTCTTGTTAACTATCATATACCCCGAGATGTGAAGACTCACCATATAAATATATCCTATATCTAACCTCGATTCTTGGCCCAGGCGATATAGTTGAAATCGTAATGTCGTAACTTCTGCGTGCGATCAGAGATACATCGACCGAGAAGCGAGCAGAAAAGTGTCATCCCCAGGGGTTTTGTTAAATCGAATAAGCGTTTCTTGAAATCTGAAATCGAAATTTTCTGCTGAGTATAACAAGTGGGAGGTAAAAACAATGCTTTACTAATTACATTATATTTTCAAAGCATTTTACAATCTTGTAAATTAAACACTTTCGTTTTTGAAAACGATTTCAAGTACTCACCTTTTTCTCGACTAATTTCTTTCAATTCTTGTCAAACACGCTAGATTATCGTCGTATGCTCCAATCACCTACACAATCCGCCTAAATTACGAAATGCCTCGATTCAGCGTTTAACCATAAAACGCCACAAAGGGCTTTCTGAAGCGACTTCTCCGAAGCAGCTTGATTAACAAAGCTTTTATGCTAGTCACATTTGATAAGGACATCGATAATATGGGATGATATTGACCAAAATGCCCCTACACATGAAATGCCCTATAAAAACTATCCGTTTTAGCAACTTGTTCAAAACGACTCTATGCTATCCGATGTATTAGACTACACACGTTAGTACAACCAAACAATTTGCACACTTGGTGCTACAATTAAATTTGTTTCAGAAATTATGTGGGTACCAAATGCTATTGACAAACATATGGTTAGATTCTAGACTCAAGAGACTTTCTATAGAGTCTAAAAGCACTTTAAAATATTTAAAAAATTATGTCCCAAACTATCTGGATAAAATCACGAAATTTCAACTCATTGTATCTGCAGTCAAATTTACTTAGGACTAATGAATCTGATCCAAAATTGCTGAAGGTAAAGTTCTGACATTCGGCCTCTAAGAAAAAATTTCAAATATTACATAGTCAGGCTAAAATAATTCAAGTAGGAAAATTCTCTATCTACTTGGGGTTGTGAAATCACCAAGACGATCACACTCTGGCGTAGCTCTCGTCGTGTGAGACCAGCTTTACATAACAAAAAAGAAAAATACGATCCGATTTCCATAAATATGAGAAAATAACAAAAAGAAAAAAAAATTTAAAATCCCTCCCCCCTCATGCTCTTCTCAGTCTGTCGGAAGTCCCCCTTTCGATTTTATCATTTTATTTTATTTTATTGTATTATTATTATTATTATTTAGATAAATGAATTCTATTACTTGGATCATTTTGCTTTTCGTAATTTATTTATTTTAGTTAGACTGTTATCAAATGAACTTAGTTCGAGTTATTTCGGCTTTGAGATTTTTGTAAAAAATCTGTTCACAAAGTTCTGACAACATTACCCGAGAAAATCGTAAAATATTATGATTAATACCGAAATTAAGTCGAAATTTTTTGGATCATAGATTTTGTGAGGCAATTTACTTAATGTGATTCGTTTTGTTATCAGATATCTAGATAATTTTAAACCGGCAGGCAATTATGACAATTTATTATCATTTTACCATTTTTGAAATTTTCTATTTTTTTTTCATAATTTATACTTTCATCCCTTCACTTTCCTTAATTGTAAAAGTGTTATAATTATTTGAAAACTTTACAATTTCATACTTAAAAACAACTTTCAAAAATTTTATTATGGCACTAAAATAATTAAAGAAGCCCTTAGTGCATCTACGTGACCTTAAGATTACACGTGTCATACCACTTATCAAGAAAAAGGGCGTTACAACAATTGAAATCAATATCACAACTCTTGTACTCATGAGTAATTAGGAGCTGATAGTTGATTCACCCTTAATCAAAATTATTGTAAGATGTTTGATAAAAACATTTAATCGATTATTTATAAGCGTGGAAAATATATAAATTGTAGTTTTTCTAAAATTACATTTTTCATCTTTATTTTATCCCTTATTTACGTAAATATTTTAAATTATCAAACAAACTTAAATTCTTTAAATTATCAAATAAACTTTATGACATGATTTATAAATATATTAACATAGAAATAAAAAAATGATGAAAAACTTAAATATTATAATTAATTTTATTTATCATAAATTATGATTAATGACTTGATTATTAATATATGACATCATAATAAAAATAAAAATAATATATTTCTCATTATTTAAAAAAACAATTTGTTTTCATTAATATTTTTGTGGGATGAAAATACAGGGGAATTGAAATCAAATAAAGGTAGACACAGTGAGATTGTGAGTGCTACGTTCTTTTACTCCGATAAAATTTTAAAATCCGACATCTTTCTTTGTATTTTCTGTAGTTTTGAATCTTAATTTAGTCGAACCTTGCTTTTTTTATTCGTCTTTGCTCCAGCTTTTCAGCTCCAAGAAGTCATTGTAAAAACAACAAACAATACATGCTTCTGCGTCTCTCTTGCTCCCAGCATTATATATATGCATTATATATTGTTTTTATATCTGCTTTGTCGTATTAGATAAAGTAATCTTTGTCATTTATCAGTATATTCAATTCTTTATCGATAGTAATTCGTAATTATTCAAAACACATCTTTCTGTAACTACACCAATTAGACTGAACTGAACCAAAAAAGGACCTTAAATTTATAGCTAAACGAATGAATTAATGAAAAAAAATAGAGTAATTGAGACGAAGTTGAGAAGAAGAAGAAGCGGCGGCGGTTTTAAGTTGATGTGAGGGATGAGACTGTGGAAGAAACTCCACTTCCCATTTGCATCTAGGAATCAGTAATTGCCACGGATCGGGAAGAAGAAAAAGCCCTTTCCATCATAGAATATTAGAATTGGTCTCTACCATGGGCCCACGAATCAAGAAAGAAGAAGAAAGGTAACTCACTGTAAATATGAAAAGGAAAGGTGACGATTGGGGAAGAAGGGGAAGACGGCGGCTCTTAATGATTACGGTTAATGTCTTAAATACTAAGGTCTTTTTTTTAGGTATTTTATTCATAGTTAGAGGGTAATTTTGTAAGCATATTCGGGGCGGGGTGGACCGTGGACGGTCCAAACACGATTCCGGTTTTTTAAAATCTCCCAATTTCTATTCTTTTCATAAGCCTCCCAATAGAGGCAAGGCAGGATGGGTTACCGGATCACCCCACCAAATTGTCATCCCTAAGGCGTAGGGTCTGTAAAATACCGATTAAACCGATTCGGTTTTAAAATTTTAAAACTGAATAATTGTGGTTGGATTGTCAGTTTTAATTTCAAAATATAAAAATAAATCTGATCACTCTCTTTCTTTTGATGCTGGGTAGGAGTTTGTATGGGTTATTGGGCCGTCTGTCGTACGGATCGCCAGTCATATCTTCTGGCCCTGATGAATGGATGGATTCGATGAAGGTGTGTACCATTGACTCTTGATGCCCAAATCGGTTTCTCTCTTGTGAAATGAAAGAATTCAGTGATTGTTGATGGCGTTATGATCAGCGTCATATAATAACTTTGATGGGATTATTTTAGGCGTATAGTGGATAATCATGATGAAACTTCTTTGTTGAATGACGATCTGACGTCTTACCGATTTGATAGGAATAATCTTTATTTTTTAACATCATTGCTTGGATATTATGGGATAATTAGAGAGTCGTAATCATGGGCCTGTGGGTTGCTTTTATTTTAAGTATCATCAAAATCCAATCAATAATAATGTCAACATTTAAAATTTTATTCTATTTTGTTGGAATTGGACCTGAGTTATGAGTTTCATATGATCTTTTAAACTTTTAGGTTATTTTAAAGATTTGAAAAACTCTTACAAGAATTTATACTAAGTTTTCATATTCTTCAATATATTTTTATTTACACTTATCCCTTTTTCTACAAAATTATTTATTGACTAATAAAATTAATTCATTTAATTTGTTTAACTTTATAAATAATTATTTTAAATAATATTATTTTTAAGTTTATTAATAAAAATTTAGAGAAAATTATGGATTTATTTTGGATAATATTAAATATATTAGTTTTATTTTTATATGTTTAATATTAATTTTAAAAATAGTACATTACAATTTCAATTTTTTATTCGGTTTTTAAACCTAAACGAATCCAACTTATTTAAATTATTTGAATCGGTTATTATTTATAAAGAGAATATTAAAACCGATCATTATCGGTTTGGGTTACATTTTAATATTAAAAAACCGAATATAATAAACTGTAGACAACCCTGCCTAATAGGTCTCAAACCCTACCTAGTAGGTCTCAACCACTGGACTGGTTAACGACAATCCAATAAATTTCACCAAACACGGCATTATCATATTTTCAACCAACAAAGCATATACACAGAGTCCATTTGCATAGATAATTACGAACATTTTGTTGGGAAATAAACACAATATTGAATATTTTCTCTTTTTTATTTAACCTATTAGAAGTCAATAAAGTGCGTAGAAAAATAATATCTTAGGAGATAATGCAAAAAAAAAATGAGAAGAATTTTAACGATGGAAGCATAAAGTGAGAAGAAGAAAAACCTTGGGACCTTTGTGGTCCTTAAATATCCCATTATAATAATTTAGGTCTGAAAGCCTAAATTCTAAAGTAGGTTCAACACCTAGTTTTGAAGCCTTAATCGAAGATCTTGACGAGATCCAAAACAGTAAAGGAAATCGTCCCAAATATAGTGAATAAAATAATAGGCAAATCTGGCCTCAAAGTCAAGGCAGTTAGTGAAGATCCCACCGAAAAGCGTCCTCTAAATCTGATGCGAATAAAGAAAACCTTTACGCAAAAAAGTATACCCAACCAGTTATCTATTTGCCTCTTTTATAGCTGCAAAAAATTGGATTATCGTAGTCTTTTTCTAGCACCAAAGAGCGCAAAAGCTATTTGCTGACTTTTATTTTCTTTGCTGAATCACTTATTTGCTACTCACACCTCCCTTCGAGGTTTTATTACTGCAGCCTGTAGCCACTAATAGGCTTAAGAGAGAGAAAAATGGGTTTGCTAGAATTTGAGTTTGGACACATTACAATCTCTCCCTCCAGCCCGACATAGGGGAGATTACCTCTAACATCTCGGTTAGAGTCCATGTGAAGTGGCCGGCCTGGCTTGACTTCTGCAGTACTGACTTTTTGTCATCATATCGGAGAGTTAAAATCACGTGTGAATCTTAGGAACCGTAATTTCTTTCGATGGCATCCTGTAACATTGATATCTAGTGAGTAATAACATGCGGGAGATAGTCTGAAGTATTCTTGCTCAAGTCCATAGCACTCACATTATACTTAAGCAGCAGCTTATCTCATGCTTGCATCAAACCCGGCTCTTGGACAAATCTCTTGTCTTCTTGTCTCTTTTCTTCTTGATTCTTTGCTATATCTTACTGCGCCGATGGTAAACAAACGACCGCGAAACATAACTTAGATTGCCATGGCTTGACTCCCGAGCAAAAGTGAATAAAAACCCGTCATTTCTATAATCGAGTCCTGCCATGTCCGGCATACGCCAAAAACCTTAACCTTTGGTTTTGAACCCCAAACTCAAACACAATTTTAGTACCCTCGAATATTTGAAGATCCATTCCTTTGCTTTAATGCTCCTTTCTTGGATTTGAGAGAAATCTACTCTTGTACTAACGGCATGTGTGATATCAAACCTTATACAAACTATATACAATACATAAGACTCCCCATTCTTTGAGGTAAGGGAATAGAGGCAAATCTTTTTCCTTTAAATGCATTGTAGTAGGGCATAAACACGCTAAGCAAGTGATTTGCTAGAGGTGTGCTATTGGCTTAGCATCTTTCATATTGAACCTTCGAAACTGGTTCAACATACTTTCTTTGTGACAACACAGCTACTGCCTTCTATCTCGATGAATTCGCATGCCGACATTGTTTTGCGAGCGCAAGTCATACGTATCGAAGGACTTGAACAACCTCTCTTCCCGACTTGCCAATCAATTTTGAATCATTCCTTTATTAACATATCATCAACATAAAGTAAAGAATAATGAAGTTACCATCTGTAAACTTCTTGAAATAAACATAATGATCTTGCATCTGTCTCTTATTACTCGTGGCTGCAGCCAAAGAATCAAACTTCTTGTACCCCTTTGCCTTGGCGCTTGCTTGACCCATAAAGACTTTCTTTAATTTGCAAACCATGTGCTCCTTACCTTTACTTCAAACCCCTCGGGTTGTGACATGTAATTCTTCGTTCAAATCACCATAGAAGAAAAGCAGTCTTACGCATCCTAACTGTTCAAGCTCGAGGTCTAAACTAAGTGATCAAACTACCCGAAACAAGCTCTGATAGAAGACATTTTCACAACTGGAGAGAATATCTCATCAAAGTCAATACCACTTTTAACGCACAGAAACCTTTTACTACCAAACGAGCTTTATACTTGAGCAATTTTCCATCACTATCTTTCTTCAACTTGAACACCCATTTGTTCCTTAATGCCTTTCTGCCCTTTGGAAGTTCCACCGACTCATAACTGTCATTCTTTAACAAGAATCATTTAACTCTGCATAGCTTTCATCCGAAACACCTTATGCATGAGTATGTACTTCTTGAAAATTCTGGCTCCTCATCGATAATCAACACATACTGCGAAGGATGCTTGGATGATGGGCGACCTCTCACTAGTAAGTCCTTCTAATTGAGGTTAAATGACTTGTTGAGGAGAAATTTACTCCCCTGCTCAAGCTTGATCACTCTGGCATCCATCATCAACCACTTGTCTCTGGTGCTTCATCACGATCATCTGCTCCCCATCTATATTCTGTTTGCAAAGGAAAATGAATAAGCTTTGTAGGATCGATAACACCATCGGTGATGACACAACACTGAGTCTTCTCACAATTTGAAATAGTCGATCTTCGCAAATATCACATCTATATACGAAAATCTTCTTTTCACTTGGATCCATAATACGTACCCAAACTCTTCATTTCCATAGCCCAGAGATCACATGGAAAGGCTTTGTCATCGAGCTTTGACCTGCTCTTTAAGACGATGTCTGCTTGCCAAAAAACCTTAGCAAGATGATTGTAAACAACGTCTTTTCACTGTCCATACGCCTGCGGAATGCTTCCAGCTCAGAAGGCGGGGAGACCTATTTATCAAATGTAGCGGTCTGAATAACTTCACTGAAACACTTTGGGTGGCTTTGCCATTTTTAGCAATGCATCGGCCTTCTCGACAATGAGTGCGGTTCATCATCTGCAACCTTAGATTGTCTTGAGTGGGTCTGAGGCTGTCTTCTCATGTCTAATCTGTGTCTTTGAAGCGATGGTTTAAACTCCTTTTGATGTATACTCATTATCACGTTAATCGATGCGAAGACACTTCAAAAACTTTCTGTCTCTTTCGACTAAGGCATGAAATTTACGGAAGCGAATCACCTTGATATTTGGCATGGCAGATACTTTCTGCGCTTCTTGAATCATATTGATAGATGTAATGAAATACTCTATTCCCAGCGCAAAGGCTGCTCAAAGGGACCACAAACATCAGAATAAACCAATTCCAAAATATTAAGATTTCCTTTTGATGATTTAGAAAAAGAAACTACATGATGTTTTTCGAATATGATGTCCACTTGAGGTTAAAATCACATTTCGCTAGTAAAAGGAATGAGAGCCTTTTTGGCTAGAATATGTAACCCTTTCTCACTCATGTGACCCAATCTTTTGTGCCATAAATTTGGGGAGGAACCATCTTCAGTTGCATTCAATTCATCTCCACATATTTTCACAATTGTCCTGTAAAGTGTGCTTCTAACCTTGCCTCTAGCAGCTACTAAAGAACCTTTGGTAAGCTTAGATTTAAATTGCAGTAATTAGCATGCTCGGCTTTGATCAGAGGCAACTCGGAAATAAGATTAAGGCGTAGAGTCGGAACATGCCGCACATCTCTCGGAGTCAATGAACAACCAGCGTCACGTACGTATGCAAACATCACCCGATACCACTGATCTTGGGTGATGATGTTCTGTCTTGTGATACCAAAGTCTCTGGCTGTCACGATGTGAAACTCATATAGGAGTAACGTGATAAAGAAAACAGCGTATCGATAATTCACTTTCGGCACTCATTATTTATATGAACAAACATTCTTCATCTCAATATTGCCACATCTTCGTCGGATAAAGCAGCAGCCAGTATTTTATTTTCATCTTTCCTCGATTTTGCGTACTTTTTGTTCGTTTGACATATGATTTCTTTTTCATATGTCCTTCCTTACCACAATGATAACCACTTCTTAACTCTTTGGGCTTTCATGCGGATTCTGCGACTGCGCTGGATTCTGCGTATAAGATTATTATGCAGATATTTGTGGTTGGTGGTTTCTAAAAATGGGAGAATCGCCCGGGAGCGCTATGATTAAAATTGCGCCGTCCCAATTATTATATCACGGAAAGCGGGAATGGAAGATATTTTTATTACGAGGATTTATATGCGCTATTGATGGGGATAAAAGTAAACCCAGATATGTCGACGGGAATGGAAGATCGTCGTAGAAAAATCGTAGCTCTAATCGAGCCGATTAGGTAGACCGAGTGTGTTTCATCACGTGTCACGAGAAGTATCGCTATGAGGCTTTGGAAAAATTAGAATAAGTATGCGAACGAAAACTGAGAATAAAGCCCGACTTTGATTAGAAAAATTAAAAATGCCATCTGAAATATAAAAATGACACAGTTGTGCGAGCACACAGTGATTAAGGTGATCTTGGGCATACGATCCCAAAAATTTATTCGTGAGATGAGGTTTTCATAATGGCTTATAAAGCTCATCGCTGGCCGCCACTTGGCCAGGTGGCTGGGATAACCCGGTAATCTCCTACTCGGCGCGCCGGGCGCGGGTCGGGGAGCGACAACCCGGTTTCTGGTGGTGAGACTTGTTGATGGCACAGGAACCACGTCTGGGTTGTTGGGAATCATGTAAATCTTTTGAGATATTTCGTGCGATTTAACCTGTTAGAGTCAATAAAGTGCGTAAAGGAAAAATAATATGCAGGAGATAATCACAAAAAAAAAACATGAGAATTTTTAAGCATTGGAAAACCTCACAAGAAGTGAAGAAAGAAAAAACCCACGGGACGCTTTGTAGTCTTTCCGAAATATAAGTATAATAATTTAGGTACAGAAACCTAAATTAAGCTGAGTTAATGGCACAGTTTTAAGTATATCGAAGATCTGACGAAGATCACGAACAGTAAAAATCCTTCAAATATAGTAGATAAAAATGAAGATCTCGCTACGAAAACTGTCCTACGAATCTGATCAATAGAAAACCTTTCATAAAAAGTATACCCAAAAACAGATTATCTGGCTGCCTCTTTTCTGCTGCAAAAACTGGATTATCTGGCCGTCTTTTTTTCTGCTGCAAAAGAACTGCAAAAAAACTGCTGCTGACTTTTATTTTTCTTTGCACACGAATCACCCGCTGCTACTCACGCCTCAGCTAGGTTTTATTGCTAAGCTGCATCCTAATGGGCTTAAGAGAGGAAAAATGGGCTGCCTAAATTTGGGCTGGACCCACATTACACATTTAATAGTTAAAAAGCATGATACTAGTCTAAACTCAGATTGAACTTTTAGGAAATTTGATAGTTTAATATAATATTAAAATTTATAAAGGACTGTTAGTCGAGACTTGGATATTAAACATGATATTTATCTTTTACCTTTTAAGAAAATTGGTGGTTTAACTAACATTCATAGCATACTAGAAGCATTCACCCTGGTCCCTGAATGGATATTCAAACCAAACACTTAAAAATTTCATACAAGAAGAAACTCGACGTTTTGAAGCTCCACTGGTGTACTAACATGCCCATCTCTAATGGAGACCAGACTGCTGTTATCGCCTTCCAAATAAGCTTTCATAAATGCGATCACAACGCCTCCGACAAACCTCCTCATGGGTTCTCTACACTTGCCATTTTTACACAAACAATATGTAGCTTTCCCTCTAATTCCGTTAGTCTCATCGTCTAGCATGTCAAGATGGCCGTAGTCCTTTGCGACAAAATAACAAGCAGGTTTCCGGCATTCTTTAAAGAAGTCTTCATGATTCACACCCTTGGGGGCACAAGGAGGGAAAAGAGGATTCCTTTTCACTTCACCCAGTCCGGAACCAACCACCATGACTGCCATATCAAGATCAAATGAATAAGGAACATAGGTGAGCACCGGCGGAGGGGTTTGTTTCCCTTTGTCCATTCCGTCCACCGGGTCTATACCTATCAAGGCTGAGAATTTCAGAGAAGTGGATGATTTTCTCATAGCTAAAGCAAAAGCAGTTTTGCCTCCACGGCTATGGCCGGCGAGTCCTAGTTTGCTTAAATTGGGGCGAACATGGGGAGGCAGAAAGTGATGGAGTCCTTTGGATAACCAGTTTGTAATGGCAGCAGCGGATTTGATCTCTTCGCTTGAATCTGGTCCAGCCACAGTGTATAACTGTTGAATGGAAACAAGAAATAAGCTACATGTCAAACACAAAAGACAAAATAGTACTATCTCAGTAAGGGAAATTTTATTTACACCCCATTTATTTCTCTATACACCCCATATCACACACAACCCATGTTTACACCCCATCTCTCTAATGGGGTGTAGAGAGAAATGAATGGGGTGTAAATAGAATTGCTCTTTCAGTAATTCTCCTTCAGATTTGACACGTCATCATACACCCAAGAATATCTAATCAAAGCCATGGTATAATGCTAATTAGTTTGTAAGTAATTAGAGGAGGAAATAAAAAATTGGTTGTCATGTTGCTGCATCAAAGGTAATAAACAAATCAATAGTTGCCAAATGAGATTAGCTTGTGTTAAATTGATTTTAAGTGGACTCAATGAACATTGAGGAGTAAAGCAAAGCCAAGATCGGAACAACTAAGCAACCCCTTGGGTTTCAATCTAATAGACAATGAAACTAGAGCATGTCTTAGGTTTTCAAATTCATATCCCAATTACACATTTCACATCATAAAAAAAAAGAGTGGGTGTTTCATTTTTTGCCTTGGAGAGAGCACTAGATAATTCAAATGCTTTTGTCTTTTTGGATAGGAAGGTGCAGTAAGTTCCAAAATGGCTGTCGTAGCATGAGCATGATGTGGCAGTGATGCTATTGAAGGAGCCAAGGCTTATGGTACAAAGACAGTTCATTATTCAGACTTGGGAACTAAGCCCCCATCACACAAACCAAAACTTGTATGAGAAAAAAAAAAGTAAAGGAGGGATATTGGGTGACTTCACAATTAAGTTAACATCCCCACCTCTCAATAATGACACAACTGGAAATTAATCCCAAAATCATATGCATCCATCCAACAGTGAATTTCTACAAACATTTCAAAATCATTGAGAACAGAAACATGGGAACCAGTTTGAGCAAATCACACTTACCTGAGGAGCAAAGACAATGAAACCATGAGAAGAAGTAGCTGTTGGATGAGCTGGGAGTAGAAAGAGTTGCAGAGAAGGTAACCATGAAGGAAAAGCAGCAGGGGGAATTCCCCTGCGTCAGAGGGGCTAGCAATCAGGAGCTGGAGTGGAGGGGGAACAACAGGAAGAGATGAGTTGGTGGGGCAACCGTCTGGTTCTGCTCTTAGAAGCACAGGGATGTGCTTTCCAGTCTCAAAAACACTAGTAGCAGTAGCAGTAGCAGTGGGGAACATGTAGAAGCCATTTTCTTATCTTGTACCTATTCTGAGGAAATTTTATCTCCATGTGTGGAAGTTATGGCCTCACTTTCTGGGGGGTCGCTTGTAGATTTTTGTGTTGGCTAGATATTTTATGCCTTGGTGGATGGGCCTTGGGTTCAGTCCTGGGGCTCAGAACTTAGAGTGAATTGATATGGGCTAAATATTAATTGCCTGTACAGAGCTAACAAAGCCCAAGGAATTATTCAGATTTTCCTCTTGTAGTGCAACTATTTCTATCTGCGAGGATCATATGCTCGATGTGCACATTTGTATGATATAGTCCATTTTGGGATTAAGGCACTCATGATTGTGTTTTTGGGCTCCCTCAAAAGATCTTATGTCATTTGGATATTGTTCATTCTTATTAACTCATAATCTCCCTTATTTCTAATTGATGTGGGACTTTAGGAAGCGCAGCAATATCTCTTAACCCAAGCAAAGCGGTAAGTACCACTTCAAAGTGCAATTCAGCACACGCCTTAAGCCTTGAGTTAAGCAGCACGATTCTACTTGCGCTCGTTGGAAAAGCTATAGATCCTTTATATTGGTATAGTGTATTAACGACAGGCTCGTGATTTTGTTTTTAACCAGAAAGCCTCATAACAATTGAATATTATCTATTTTTATTAACTCATATTCCTATTTATTTCTAACCAATACGGGACTTTGGATACACACCCAACATCATATTCATAGCCCACTCTCTTGGTCAAGCCACTTTCTTAGGTTTTGTTGCACATTCATGTCATCTGATCTCATCTTTACAGAGATTAGCTTAGCTTGAATCATGTGTCTGACAAGCATTTCAATCCACTATGTCCTAAGTTAGATGCCTTATGGGATCTCATGCAATGTGGTATCTCCATGATTTGCTAGAAGCCCCTTGTATGGGCTTCCTAAAATGTCGCAAGTGTCACATTTTTATGTTTGTAGATGTGGTCTAACAATCTCTACTTCATCTTTCACCAATGCTAAATGTTGTACCATGTTGAGTTTGTGTGTCAATCACTCTATAGGCCTACATCCTTATTTCAACATTGCCTATATGTTTGTTGCAGCCAAGGGCAGATTTACATATGGCTTAGGAGGCGTTTGCCCCTACTAAAATTCTAGGCAAAAAATTTGTTTTATTAAGTTCAAACCAGATGCTCTAGTTTAGATAAGGACCAATTGTCATTGAATATTAAATGACTTATCGCTTTACTTTAGCTAAAAATAAGTCAATGTTTTTGCCTCTTCAACTTATTTTCTGTCTTTGCCATCGCCTGTTGCTGTGTTGCTATTCTTGAATCACCATCTATCATCTTGGCACTTATATATGTCCTTGAAGTAATATACTAGTTAGTGTTATGAGCATTCTTATTTGTCACACTATTTTGAACATGGTATGTCGCCCCATGTGTAACAAGCGCTCATGGGCAATGACAGACTAGTTTAAAATTCAAGAGAGCAAAAACTAACAGACAAAGCCGTATAGCTATTGGTGCAGATTCTGAATTTTCAGAAAAGGACATGATACAGAATCTTGAATTCAGGGGCATATGCCCAGCCCCCTTTAAGCCTAAGCTGGTTTCCTCAATGCTCATGGGTACAAAATTCCATCAGATGAAACCTTAGCTCAACATCGATATAATCAAAATATTAATAATTATGAAATATGGGTCAAAATAGATCGTCTATCAAACCAAATATAGGTACAAGTAAAAATACTATTTAAAGTAGCATAATTTTGTTCTCTCTTTTTTTTATAGAAATAATTTAAAAATTCAAAAAATTCGATTTGTTTAACAATTAAAAACCATGGTTTCATGTATGAGCTCTAGATACATCAAAAAAAAAAAAGAAGTAAAATACTTGTAAGAAAGGATTACCATTTGTTGCCATATTCACCTCATTAAATATTTCAATGGGGGATAAAGACGCTCAGAACTCAAACTAAAGAGCAAGCGAAATATTCGACAGAGAGCGTTGTGACTTCTTTTCCTACTTGCAGAAAGATTCACGCCAAAAATAGACTCCCCATCCTCTCAAATCTCTGCAACAAACTCTTCTCACTTCTCATCCACCTCACAATCAAATAATTCATAATCACTCTCCCACGCATTTACCCTCTAATTTTAGAAATTTCTCCCCTGTTTCTTAAAATCAGCCACCCTTAAATCCACACAACAAACCAAATAAAAAATTTCCATCCATCGCTGGAAAATATTATCTTCATCTGAATTGAGGAAAGGGCGAGGAAAAGACCCTAAAGCTTTTCCTCTCATCGTGCTGTCTTAATCCGACCCTTTTCTCAGTTCCACCAAATTCATCGTCCCTTCATATTTTTTTCTGATTTCCGACAACAATGTCGCCGGCCAAGAAAAGCAAAGGTGATATCGAAATGGGGGGTGACGGACATCTCTAACACATGATGCTTGAGAGCCTGGAGATACGGTGGGCTTTCATTCGGAAGGTTTACGCCATATTGTCTATGCAGTTGTTTTTGACCGTTGTGGTAGCCGCCATTGTAATCTTAGTCGATCCGATATCGGATTTCATGTTGCACAACAGGGCCGGAATTGGCCTCTACCTAATCATTGTTGTCATGTCGTTAATACGTATGTTTTCCAACATGCATGGTTGATTTTGAATTTCCTAAAACGAATTTATGTAGAATGTTCACAGTTATTTATTAATTTTTGTGAATGGTATATATAGTAATGTGTGCATTGGCGGCTTTTCACAAGCATCATCCTGTGAATCTCATTCTTCTTGGGATGTTTACGCTCACCATAGCCTTCACCATGGGTTTGAGTTGTGCCTTCGTTAAAGGTAAAGATTAACTATAATATAATCTTATTTGTTGGTCTGCCTTATGTTTTGGAAATTTTATCTGTTTTTACGTGTTAGAATGGATTTTTCTGTTAATCCCTTTTCTCTTGTGCTGAAAAAAGAAGAGACAATGATATCATCTTGTTCGATTTTTCCTAGTTTCTTTCATCTTGATATTTATACAAATGTGGTGAGCCATTTGTTTGGTTGCCCAGAAATAGGATGGATCTTCCATGGTAACTATTGTTTAAGAGTTTTGAAAAACGTTTTTCAAAACAATTTTGAAAATTGTTCTTTGAAGTTATGTGAAATAAATGCTTGTTGAACAATCCAAAATCATTTCCTTTGTTCCACTTCCAGAATATTTTGCTAGATTTTTACAATAAAATCTATTTGTTGAGCTAACAGAGATGTTTTTCAATAATCCTTGTTGTTATGCGGGCATGTTGAAAAATCTAATAAATCAGCAGAGTCTTGTATCAACGACTCTTTTGAATATATTAAAGTAACCAGCTCTCCTATAAGGTTAAACTTGTACAATTCGGATTTAATACGAATATAACGTATTTTAACATTTATTCTTCTCTTTCCTTATCATAATTATTTTTCATTATTTTGTTTTCAGCAGGAAGATTATTTTGGAGGCAGCAATATTAACTTGTGTAGTGGCGGTTGGTCTGACCGTGTACACATTCTGGGCAGCAAAGAGAGGGCATGATTTCGGCTTTCTTGGCCCCTTTCTGTTTGCCTCCCTCCTGGTGCTCCTTGTCTTTAGCTTGATTCAGGTTTGCCGGACTTTCTGAAACTATTTTAGTCATGTTTTCTTTTCTCAATCTTTTTCAGCTCTCCTAAATTTGAAATTCTCAACAATTTCCAAACAAACAGATGTTTTTCCCGATGGGAAAGTTGTCGACAATGATAATCAGATTGGCAGGGCGATCATATTCTCCGCATTCATCGTATACGGCGAAGCAACATGATCAAACGCTTCGAATACGATGACTACATCTGGGCTGCAGTTTCTCTTTACTTGGATATCCTCAATCTCTTCGTTTCTATCGTTAATATCTTGACTGCTACCGAAGGCTAGAATCCTAAATCTTCTTCAATGTCTTTGCTTTTGTAATTTGTATTTGTATATTGAGGGACCTAGCCAGGTCGTTGATTACTTGTGGTTCCATTGTACAGTCTTCACAGATCTTTCTCAGCTAGTACCAAATACCATTATGCTTACTGTCCCTTTTCCCATTTTAAGAAGATCAAATGTTATGATTTTCTGAAAGATTTTCGGATTTTGTTTTTCTTTGAAATGCTCCTGCAAATCATACTGATTTGTTGCTACTTTCTTCTCTTACTGGACTGCCTGTGAAATGTCCTTGGATTTTACACAAATTCACGCGCCATTCCACCGGCTTAAAATACCGATAGCTTATTCGGGCTAAAAAAACTCAAAATGGGAAAAAAAGCTAATGGTACGCTTATTATGATATCTTTTATTAAATATTAAAATTCATTTTTTTTATCCTTTTCTCACTCTTTTCCTGTCTATAGGTAAATTAACATTCAAGTGCTACTTTTATTGGACTACTTTATCTAATAGATCATTTATAATTATCTACCAATATTAAATACGAGTTATTGAACCAAACATACAACAAATGATTACCAAAAAAGGTTTTCGAAAATTGATTGTTCTTTTAAATAATAAAAAAATACATATTAACATTTGTATATAATAATATATACTAAACAATATTATTATTCAATAAAAAAAATATAATTTATGATTTTATTATCAAATTAGAATTTATTAAAAAAAACGACCAGAAAATAAGACAAAACAAGCTCATAAACTAGTAGTGCAACATCACAAAAATATAGATAAAATACTTGTAAGCAAGCGACTTGCATAAAGATTCACGCCAAAAATAGACTTCCATCCTCTCAAATCTGCAACAAAAAAATCAAATAAATGCATAATCAATCTCCTACTAGAAATTTCTCCCGTTTCTTCAAGTCCGCCACCCTACATTCACACAACAAACCAAATATAAAACATCCATCCATCGCTGGAATTTTTCATCTTCATCTGAATTGAGGAAAGGGCGAGGAAAAGACCCTGCAGCTTTTCCTCTCATCGTCCTCTGTTGATCCGACCCTTTTCTCAGTTCCACCTAATTCATCATCCCTTCATTTTTTTTTTCTGATTTTCGGCAACAATGTCGCCAAAAGCGAAGGTGATATCGAAATGGGGGGTGACGGCAATCTCTACCCCATGATGCTTGAGAGCCTGGATATGCGGTGGGCTTTCATTCGGAAGGTATACGCCATATTGTCCATTCAGCTTTTTTTTACCGTTGTGATGGCCGCCATTGTCATCTTAGTTGATCCGATATCGGATTTCATGGTGCACAAGGCCGGCATTGGCCTCTACCTAATTATTGTTGTCCTTTCAACTTTCAAGCAGTTGTGATTTTTCGTTCTGTGGTTTTATATGGGGAAAATTTTGAGTTTACAATTTCAGTTTTAAAGTAACATTGAATGTGATTTTAAGAAATTAACTTGAAAACCTCAATCACGATTTTAGGTAATTTTTTAAAAACGTATTTAAGGAATCTGATTTTTAAACATGTGGAACGCTAATTTGATTGTTATTTTAAAGAAGGCTAGTAATGTTTTTTTTTTTTTTTTTAAGTGAATTTATTTTCCCACTAAACTCAGGCAAATTCCTGATTTTTGTTTCTTTTTATGAATGGTATAGTAATGTGTGCATTGGCGGTTTTTAGCAAGCATCATCCTGTGAATCTCATTCTTCTTGGGATGTTTACGCTCACCATAGCCTTCGCCATGGGTTTGAGTTGTGCCTTTGTTAAGTTAAGGAGCAATTAGAACTATAATCTTATTTTGGGTTCTCATAGTATTGGTTTTTTGGATCTTTATTTTTATATCTCATTCAACCCTTAACAACTGGGGTTTCATTTGCCTTTTGGGTTGTCTGCCTAATGTTATTGAAATGATATCCTTTTTATTTTTCGTGTAGGAATGGATTATTTTGTTAATCCTTTTTTCCTTGTGCTGAAAAAAAATGGGACAATGATATCATCTTGTTCGGGTTTTTCCTAGTTTCATCTTGATATTTAACAATGTGAACCGAACCATTTGTTTGGTTGCTGAGAAATAGGAGGGATCTTCCATGGTAACAATTGTTTTTAAAAAAAGTTTTGAAAAATATTTTTTTTAAATTGTTTATTTGAAGTCAAGTGAAATAAATGCATGTTGAACAATCCAATATATTTTCTTTGTTCACTTACAAGAATATTTTGTTAGAGTTTTACAATAAAAAAATCTATATGTTACTTCTTGCAGGGATCGATAGTCGCCTAATCTTACCATTGACCCAATGACCAGACTAAATTAAAAAGTCACAGGCAAATTTTAATCTTGATTTATTTCTGATTTTTGGCTTGTTTTATTATAAAAGCAATAAAAACGAAAACGTATTTGGTTTAATTTTTTTATTATAAAACGCAAGAACATAAAAAACAATAAATTAAAAAAACAAGTAAAGTTTTGAGAGAACACCAAAATGGTGTTTTAGTGTTTTTAAAAAATGTCCTCAAAAATAATTTTTAAAAACAAAAATCAAACACACCCCAATGCTCGGGTTTTGTTACCAAGAAAGTGCTAAGGAAATAAAATAAAGAGAAAAAATAGGTTTAAACTTAATAAATTAATTCTATATGTTTATTCAAATCCATTTAATTTGTTTCTCTATTATATAAGACCTAAGAAATTTTAACATATGTAAAGTTTTGATTATATTTGTTTTTTAACTCTTTTCCATGATAAAACTAAATATAAGAAAATTATTTTCTAATTTTTTTTTCCCTGTAACTTTTGGGTTCCAAACTGTTAGGTAAAATAATACAGATAAAAATGGAGAGAAAAAAAAAATGAAGAAGAATATTTAGAAAAATAAAAAATGAGTTTTAAATTTTAAAATTAATTTTATATATTCATTTCAAACTCATTTTATTTGTTTCTCTATTATCTAAAGACTAAAAAAATTTAAAAATACATAAAATTTTGACGAATTTTAATTATATTTTATTTATTTTTGTATTTTTTTTATGGTGAAATCAAATATAAAAAAAATTATTATCCTTATTATTGTTATTTTTTTCTTAATACCTTTTCGGGTTCCAAACAAAGTTTAAGTAAAAAAGTTTTCCAAAAATCAACAATTAGAAGTTTTAATCAATGCCTTAGTAATTGTAAATTTGAGTGGGGCACATGGTATGGGACTTGGTTTGATTACAATAGGAAAAAAATTTCAAAAAAATTCAAGCGTGGCATTTGCGGGGGCATATACCATGGACCCATACTTGCGCAGTGCATTGACCGTCCCATACTTGCAAGTAAGTGTTTAACAAACAAAGTTCTTCGATGACTTTCAAATTATGAATATTCAAATTGTGGCTCCATGAAATCTTAAACAAAGCTCTCCCTCAAAAATCAAGTTTATAGGATTTGGGTTTAACACTTATTATTATTTTTTTCTTCCGTTATTTTGTTACGGGGAAGATTATTTTGGAGGCTGCAATTCTAACTTGTGTAGTGACGGTTGGTCTGACTGTTTACACATTCTGGGCAGCAAAGAGAGGGCATGATTTCAGCTTTCTTGGACCCTTTCTGTTTGCCTCCCTCCTCGTGCTCTTAATTTTTAGCTCGATTCAGGTTTGCCGGACTTTCTGAAGTTATTTTTTATTGTCAATCTATTTCAACTCCTCCTAAATTCGGAAATCTCAACAATTTCCAAACCAGCGAGGATGTTTTTTCGATGGGAAAGTTGGCCAGTATTCATTATTGGCAAGGGAGCGATCATGATGCGGAATCATCGTATTGACATTTACAACTGATCGGGCGACGAGATATGGCGGCTTCATACGGGAACATAGGTTTTCCTCTACATTGATATCTTCACATTCTTCGTTTCTACCGCTAATACCTTGTGATGGTGCACTTCGAGTTTTCAATCGGTGAAATTTGGGCGTATTGGGGTCGATAGACGGACTAAATTGCTTCTTGGGCTAGTCTACGGTGCATTCATTCTTCTCCACGTAGAAAAGAGACAGAGGAAGAAGGGTCGGCGGGGACTTTCTGCTGGAAGGTGACGCTCAGTGCTAAGTTAGTTCCTTTTGAGAGAAAAGATAGACTAACCCAGAGGGCGGAGATGTTTTTGCGTACCTTTCCTTGAGGGGTGGCTTTGATATATAGTGTATGTTTTCTACCCAATTTGATGGTAATAGGATTCTTTCCCCTTTGGATGAGATATTTTGTCTTTATCGATATCGGATATAATAAGGAGGATATGGAAGGAGCTGGTTTATTGGTATCCTTCTCCCCTTATTGGTGAGATCCGGTTTAATCTGAGGATAAGGCGTTTATCGTAGATATCTTATTTTCCTTGCTTGTGGTTAGTTGGATTCTGAGGATAAGATGTTAGTGAGGATTATCACTCACCATATTTGCGAGATTTAGTACGATATGTCACGAATCTGTGGAGCCTTCTCAATTACCCATGCTATCAGCCTTTGGGGCGACAATTTGGGCTTTTCGTTTTGAAATTTGTGGGGCAGGTGTTTCGTTGGAGCTTCTTTCTTATTTAGTGCAGCAGAAGTGGGCTGCGACGCCTATTTTCAAACCACATCGGTTGCCCCCAGCCCGCTAGCGATGCGGTGTGCGTGGGCAAAGGTACATAACGTTTCGTATCGAAGTGTGATTTCCACTTGTGTCGGCTTTCGAGCTGAATCGATTAGGGCTTTGTCGTCGTCATATGTCTTATGATAATGATGACTTTTCGGTTCTCGCGCTTATTTCTTCCAATTCTTTCAATTTCTTTATGTTTCTTCCGTAGATATCCTCTGACCTTTCGCCTTGTGTTCCCTTGATCCTAAAGCTTTTTCTTTGCTTTTTAGTGAGTTCGGATTTCCCTTTCCCTTAGTATTCCATCTGAACCTTCTGTGTAGAGTCCTTTTTTGGCGTCTTGCTCGAGATAGTTTTTTTCGTTTTATTCCTGGGACGGGAGCGTCTTTTTCCCTTCGGTGTCTTTTCGAGTAATACAGCGAGGCGCTAGGGCTAGATCGGCTAAGTTTTGTTCTTACTACTTGCTATCACCATGGACTCGGGTCGCTCTTCTTCTTTGCGCATTGGAGGTGACTCCTTGGTTCTTTGCCCGGTTCAAAGGCGATTTGGCGGCACCTCGATCGCTAAGTGGGTTGATCTCACGAGGCGCCCCAGGGGAGCCCCCTTTTCTCTTGAACAAGGGTAAGGAAGGAGTGACGAGATTAAGTATCCGGGATGGAATATATAAAGTCCACTTGATGCGAATGATTTAGGTGCTGTGGGACTGCAAGTCGGACCCTTGTATGGGGCCACTTTGCCAGGCGTTATAGGCCCCCTTTTGGTGTCGGATGCAGGTCCCTCGGCGTTTTAACCTCTTCGTGGTTCCCGGTACCTAAGATGGTGTGCTTCTTTGAAGTGGCCTTCGGCAATGATCTTGATTCCCTCACACACCCCTTTATAAAGGGTTTCTGACCTTCAATGTTTGTCCTTCCCGACTCGCCTAATTCTTTGAAATTACAGTTTGGGTTATTAGTTTCTTCGAGACAGGGCCTTGGTGTTCCCGGTGCTTCTGTTCCTTGATCTTTTTAGCGTGAAGGAATCAGCCGAGGGCTTCCTTTATTTTTCCGTGTCTTAGCAACTCCTCCTGATATTCCAGATCTTCCATGCTTCTCATAGGCTTTGGAAGGAGCGTTACTTCTTGATTAAGTATAGCCGCAATTGGGAATATGACCCTCTGGACAAGGATGACACCTGGGCGTTAGGTTTACTGGACCGCCGGGAATCTGTGAGTATCGGCTGTTCTTAGTATAGTCTTTGTGGTCATTGGGCATCCCCAGTGCATTGACCGCGTGCTTCTCGGGTGTTAGACTGATCGGCCGAAGATAATGTCATAGCGGGGTTGGTGAGTGTTCCCAGCATGCTCGGGCCCGATCGGGTCGGATATTCACGGACCTTCAAGCTAGTCTACCCGCTCTGTTTGCTTTGAGGCGCCGCCTCATCGTATGAAATTCTCTCGGGTTGGGCCTTCGTACAAGCCCACGAGAGAGCTTTTTGGCTTCAGTGGAAGTCTTTGTCTCGGAAGTCCCGGAGCGTGAAGCGGAAAACTTTGGATTCCGTTAAGAAAGACCGTCCGACTTGGGGTAAGGTTCCGAAACTGGGGGCATCTTCCTCTTCCCTTTCTACCCACGTCTAAGTACTGGGGCAAGTGTTGTCGCCCTCGGTGAGAGTCCTAAAGCTCGAGTTTGGCCGTTTGGCTCTTAAAGCGAGACTCATCGAAGGAAGAGTGTTGAGCGACGTTGGAAGTCATGCTATCAGCATTTGGAATCCCCCGGGGTGTTAAGCCCCCTTCCTCGAGGGCGGAAGAGTTGAAGAGGAAGGGCTCCGAAACTGATGGAGATGGCGATTCCTTGCTCCTTAATGCCGAGCTTGCGGCGGGTGCGGTCTCGTCTATCCTCAAAGATTTTGACCTCAAGAGGTCGGGCGCCTTGCCCGTTGAGGAAGCCTTGGCTCTATCCCTTCAGAGGGTCGCCTTTGTAAGTTCAGTATCTTCTTGAGTGTGCGATTCCTAGCAGGTTGGAGTGCGATCTTGTGGTGGGTGTGTGGGCGGGTGGCTACTCCATTTGAGTTTGGCCAAGGCCAATCCTAAGCGAGGCCATGTCAGCGCCCCGGGGTTTACAGGCGGAGTGGCTTCCTTGCTCGGGCGGGCTAGGCTGGGATCGGGTCAGTATGGCCAGAGGAGGCGATGAAGCTGAATCCGTTGGGAGGCATACACTGTAGGCAGCGAGCTGGTCGGGTAGAAAATGAGGCTAGAGCTTGACTTAAGAGTGGCCGAAGTCGAGGCTTCGGGAGGTCGGGATGGGCTACGAAATTTGTCTGAATGACTTCTTGGAGACTGGGACGGGTGCGTGCGCGGTCGAGCCGAGGAGTGTCGGATAGGCTGTTCGATCTCGGAGTGGCTGCGAGGGTTAGAGAAGAGGCGCGTGCGGCTAGAGACGGTACGTGCAACAAAGCAGCGCTTCTAGACGGGCTCGTCGCGAGGCTTCTCCCGGTATAAGCTCTGCTTGAACGTAGAGGAGTCTTTGTGGCGCTGACTTCGGCGCCAGGGTGTCGATGAGTTATTTTTTTTTTTCACATATGAAACTTTAAGCTAGTTCATTCATATAATGTTAAACAATTAACTTGTATTATATGTGCATGTGGCCAAATACAAAATATATATCTGAAGCTCCATATATGGAAGTGTTCAACATTTACAATATTTACATTGGTTTACAATATTTCATATACAAAATAGACCTAAGGTCTTCCAGTGAGCACCTATTGATGTGTGGCACTTTATTCTTGATGTGGATTCTTTTTGTCCTCACGGTTTCCTCTTCTATACCTACACGGATTGAACTTAGTGCTAAACTTTTAACAGTGGGAATTAATACACATGTATGACATCTATTAAAGGTCACCATACTTCTATACAAATGCATATAACACATATAACATTTACAGATTCTTATCATTTCTCATATATATATATACTTTTCATAACCAGTTTCATTTCTTATCATCTTCCATATACTTTTCATGTCATCTTGTACTTTACTTCTTGTTCTTGTAACTGTATACTATCATCGCATAGCAGTGCTATGCTTCTCATATCATGTCATTTTATTCACATTTCATTTTATATACTTGTCACTTTCTTTTATGTTTCATATGCATAAACCTTAAAGTGAATCTGAGGAAAACTATAAGGGCCCCGACGTTGTACTCAACGTGTGAAAGCAGTGGTCACATAAGGCGAAGCGTACTCAAAACGGTGGTCTATAAAGGCCCCAAGGCGTTGTTATCAATATGCGAGACAATGACCATCTATAAGGGCGAAGCGGCGGTGACACTTCGGGCCCAGTGATCCAACGGGATCTATCTCATCGAACGGCGGTATCGATATCAGAACATCTTTGCTTGAGCTTGTTTTCCACTAATAGGCATGCCCATCTATCCACTCTACCGGAACATAAGAAGACAATCAATATGTATTTATGTTCATTATATATCTCATATTCGAATAATTATTGTCATTCGGTAATCATATGTGATATATATCACAATCGACTATTCATATCTTTACATTTTCCATATCTCATTATATGCATAAATATGCTTTACACCTGTGAGACCCTCTTTTGTTTTTCATGTTTTCCAGAACTAATATGAGTTCCAATCTTATCAAGTTGTCTATTGATGAATTCTTTACTCAATGGGCTTTCCATAGAGTCTAAGAACACTAGAATCGGAGTTCGGACGGAGAAGTTCTGACCTTCCGAAGGTGGAGGTCATACGTAGTAAACCAGACAATGGCTGAGCCCAGCGAGGCTGACTGACCTGGCCTCAGTGGCTTCGATCTAACCCCTGATCGACATCTAATATCCTCTCGGACACCTGATGTGTTCAGCGACTCAATGGGCTTTCCATAGAGTCCGAGAACACCCAATCGAGTTCGAAGCAGAGGAGATATATGACCTTCCAAAGTTGGAGGGTCATGGCAGTGACTTAGGACAGCGACTGAGCCCGACAAAGTGACCTGACACGGACGAGCTCGATCTAACACCTCGGTCTGAAATCTAATATCCTCCTCAGGCATATGAATGTATTCTTGACTCGGGCTTTATAGAGTCGAAACACCAAATCGGAGTTGAAGCAGATGAGATATGACCTTAGAAGTTGGAGATCATGAGTAGTCAACCCCGGACGAGGCGGCTGAACTAACGAGCGTACTGACTGGGCGAGCTCGATCTAACACCTCGGTCTGACATCTAATATCCTCCTCGGGCATATGAATGTATTCTTGACTCAATGGGCTTTCCATAGAGTCGAGAACACCAATCGGAGTTGGCTTGAAGAATATGACGCCGAAGTTGGAGGTCATCGCGTGATCAACCCGGGCGGTGACCTGACCTCAGACGACTTTCGATCTAACACCTCAGTTTGACATCTAATATCTCTTGGCGTATGAATGTATTCTTGAGCAATGGGTTTTCCATAGTCGAGAACACCCAGTGGAGTTGGCGAAGGAGATATGACGCTGAAGTTGGAAGTCATGCGTAGTCAACCAGACGGTGACTGAGGCGATGGTAGCTCTACAGGATGGAATTATTGACCTCTACGGGGATGAGGTCTGCTGACCTCTGTTGCATGAGTGTGCTGACCTCTGTTGCATGAGGTGTCAGCGACCCCTGCTGCATGAGGTCTGCCCCGACCCTGTTGGACGACCTCTATGGGTGACCTCTCGCCCCGTTTAATTCGGAAGTAAGGACCATAACTTGGTCTCGGGAAATCAGTTAGCTTAGAAATTCAAAAGCCCTATCGAGTTCATTGATGTGGATACAATTTGAAGAACTGCTATCAAATTAAACATTTGCCACTCAAAAACCCGTTCTAAAGTCAGATTTAGTTGACCCCAGATTGCGAGCCCGAGGCCAGTTTAAATTTGGTGACCTTAGTAAAAGGACTATAACTTAGTCTACAGAGGTTCAAATTGAGAGATTCAAAAGTCTAACATCAAGTTCATTGATGTGGATACAATTTATCAAAAGGACTTACTTCCAGATTCCCTTTATTTTTGACAAGCTTCGTTCTAATGTCATTCTTTTGATCAAAATAGAGAATTTTCTTGGTTGACTTGCGATAGACCTTCCTAAAACACATATCTAAGGATCCTTAAGCTCTTCTCAACTTAATCTAACAAGATATGGGGTGGGAGTTTCCAAACCCAAACCATACAAGATAAGGTTCCAAACTATGTATCTAACCTTTCTGGAGCCAAAACAACACAAATCCTTGCTAACCAAGACATGTATCCATATTCAAATTCCATACAACCCGAAGACATGTATCCATACTCAAATTAGTAATTCCATGCACGTGATCTTCTGCTTTTTCTTTTCCTTCTTTCTTCTTTTCTTTTCTCTTCCTCTTCTTCTTTTTCTTCTTAACCTCTCTTTATGCATGTTTCTTTCTCTCTTTCTCCAGACGAAATGAGATATTCTTTTGAGTACTTGTCAGCCTTGATCTTATACTATTTGATGCTTATCCCTTTTTATTTCACTTTGGTCACTCCAACTCTTCTAACTCTTTGCAAATCAATTTATGTTATTTTACTACTATAGCCTCAAATCTTCTTTATTATTTATAATTTAACTTATGCATATTCCTACTTTTTGTTTTTATCTTTATTTTTATTCCGAGATAAATATCTTATTACTTTATTATACCCTAAACATGTTATCAAACCGTTAGGAATTTATAATTTGGGAGTGTTACAACTCCTTAAAAAATTTAGTCCTCGAAATTCATACATTCGAAGTTGCGGATCTTGTGTTCTCATATTTGCTTAGGCTTAGTAAGCTTCTTCTTTGCAAGTGGTGTTACTTAAAAGCTTACTTTCACTAACGGTGCCTGTTTATTCATCCTTCCATTCACCTCTCGAGCTAGAATGGTCTTTGGCTCCTCATCATATGACAAATCCTCTTGTACTTGTATCTCTTGCACTGGTAGTATATGCGACTCATCTGAGGCCTTATGGGCCGTGTGCCTAAAATGAGCCCGACTCTTGGGGCTGCGTGCTTTGAGGAGAGTAGTTGAGCTCTTAATGAGCTACTATGGACTCTGGGAGGCTGAGGCCTTATGGGCTAGATTGCCTAAAATTTGGAGGCGGCTCTTGGGGTGCATGCTTTGTGGTAGTTGACTCTTCAAGATATTTCTTCCCAGGCTCTGGCGAGCCTTATAAGTGGATTACTGGCGACCGACTCTTAGGTTGCATGGCCTAACGAGTAGTTGAGCTCTTCTAAGCTAGTCTTGGGCTCTTGGGGCGGCGGAGCCTTATGAGTTGTATTACTGAGGCTAAAGCCCGACTCTGGGGTACGCATGGCACGAGTAAGTAGTTGAGCTACGTCAAAGCGAGGCCCATTGATCTTCAGTAGCCCAAGGCCTTATGGAATTTGAATTGCTTTGAGAGCTGGGCGAGTATTGGGTGCATGCTTTGAACAAATAGTTGAAGCTCTTCAAATTGAGTTCTTTGGAGCTCCTGGGCGTTGAGGCCTTATGGGTTGTATTATGCAGGCGGAGGCCCGACTCTTGAGGTGCATGGCCCCCCGGGGAGAGTGGTTGGGCTCTTCAGCCCGAGCTCTTGGGCTCTGGGCGCGAGGCCTTATGGGCTGGATTGCTTGAGGCGAAGGGGCCGGCTCTTGGTGCATGACTGGCGAGTAGTTGAGCTCGATAAAGAACATTGGGCTCACAGGCGAGGCGCTATGGGTTATTCTTTGTGGCCGGGGCCAGCTCTTAGGCTTCATGGCCTGAGTAGAGTAGTTTAGCTCGTCAAGGCGAGCTGGCTGGACTCTGGCCTTTTGAGGCCTTATGGGCGGTATTTGCGAGGCGAATGACTCTTGCGGGTGCATGGCTGAGTGATGGTTGAGCTCTTCAAACTGAGCTCTTGAAGGCGGCCGATTCGACTCCCATTTCTTTGAAAGATGCGGGTGTCTTTGTCTTTGGTTTATGAAGGGTGGAGGCAGTGCGACTTCCCAGGAGTGCCCAGGCCTTCTTATAAATGGAGGCTCCTTCGTTATGGAGCCCATACTTCGAATCTCCTTTCTTTTTGGGTCGTAACTAGAATCTGCACGTAATGAAACATCAAGGCTTGGTCGTCTTCGCAGGGGATCCGCTTGGGGATTCTATTTCAGTTCTGATGGATCTCTTTCTTGTGGGAGTTGTGTTTTTTCCTAATCTCCCCTTTGTGGGAGTTATGTTATTCCCTAGCTTCGTGCTAGGGAATGCATCCGGAGAGGGCGGTACATTTCTTGTATCGCCTTTTTGTATTTTCTCCTCTTCTTTCTCTTTCTCTTCTTTTTTCTCCTTCTCCTTCTTTTTCAGTTTCTCTTCCTCTTTTCCCTTTTCCTTCCTTTTCTCTTTTCCATCTCTTTTTCCTTTCCTTTCGCCTTTCTCTTCCTCTCTTTCCCTCTCCTTTCTCTTCTCTTGAGGTTTTTCTTCTTCTCTTTCACCTGCTCTCCTCATTCTTCATCTCAGCACTACCTCTCTCTTGAGTTTTGTTTTTTGAGGAAGCGCATCTTTACATGTGCCAGAGATGTAAGGATAGCCTGCGTGTAATTGAATGTAACTGATTGGAATAAAGAAAGATTTTTCCTTTTTGAATCGCCAGACACACATTTGATGTATGTAATTTTCTTGCACATTCTGGTGGTATCAAAGACGTCCCAACAAATTACCAATAAACGCCTGCAGATTCGTCATCCGCCCGATAATACTTTATTTAAGATTACAAACCGAGGTCTATTGACGCTTAAGGTGTTCAACATTCCAAGCATGATGCATAACTTTTCCCTCCCTCAGATGCAGGTTAAGTAGTGCAGGTGCGATGACGCAAGATACGATGTAGGGGCCCTCCCAATTGGGTCCTAGTTTTCCATGTGTTGGATTCTTCCTTGTTGGCAGGAGCTTTTTTAAGACTAGGTCACCAAGCTTGTAACTCCTGGGTTTGACTTTTTAGTTGTAATACCTTTCTGTCTTCCTTTGGAAATCTTCTGTGCGCTTTAGGACCTGCTCACGCTTTTCATCTAGGAGATCTAAATTTAGGTGGAGAGCCTCGTCATTTGTGTTCACGGCTTGCGATTCAATCCTTGGGGACTTTGTCAGAGCCTCAACGGGGGCTACGCTTCAGTGCTAAAATTTAGGGCAAATGGGGTTTCTGGGTTCTGACTAGCGTGATCTGTAGGCCCGTAAAACCTCGGGGTATTCTACCCATTTGCCTTTAAGATATTCAATTTGGTTTCATCTTTGCTAAGGGTCTGATGGTGACACGCACGCCCGTTAGATTGCGGATGTGCCAGGGACGAGTAATAATTCTTGATCCAGAGCTCGGCACAAAAATCCCTGAACTTGGTGTTATCAAATTGCTCCGTTGTCGACACGAGCCTGCAGGATACCTGAGCATATTATGTACGTAAGCGCAAAATTGCGTATCTTTTGTTATGTGATTGTAGCCAAAGGTTCGGCCTCATCCCATTTGGTGAAGTAATCTACCTCAACGATGATGAATTTGCATTGGCCCTTCCCAATGGGCAGAGGCCCCAATATGTCCAAACCCCATTGTTGGAAGGGCCAGGGGCTTGTGACTGACGTCAGGGGCTCGGATGGGAGGTGAGAGATTTTGGCATGCTCATGGAAAATCTTGCATTTCCTGACTAGGTCTGTCGCAACTCTGAGCATTGTGAGCTAATAATATCCCTGCCTTAAAACTTTCCCTGCTAATGCCCAAGCTCCGATGTGATTTCCGCATACACCTTCATGCACCTCCCTTAGTACATAGTGTCTTGCCACATGATGGCAAGGATGGGTGTGAAAAACCTCGCTTATGAGAGAACCTATGATTAGTGAACCTGGCCGACCTCGTCTTAGTCTTAGAGGCCTCTTTTGGGTCGTTGGGTAGATGTCCGTCTACTAAGTAATCCCAAATGGGGTCCATCCAACTTGGCTCGGACTCGATTGGGGCGACTTCCTCGCCATAGAGATCTATAGAGGATAATAAGGTATTCGACGGTGTCTGCTAAGGTCTTCTTATTGGTGTCTCAATTTCTTAAGGCATCGGCTCGGGGTTTTAAGCTCTGGGTATGTGTCGGCACGACCTTGAACTTTTCGGTAAATCAGTACTTTTTTTGAGGTATAGGATCATTTTTTTACTTTTGGTCTCGTAGGTGTCTTCTATTTGTCTTACTACCAGCTAGGAGTCGATGCAGACCTCAAGTTGGTCAACTTCCATTGAATGGGCAAGGTGGGGCCGTTGTGCCATGACCTCATCTTTCGGCCTCGTTGTTGGAGGCTTGGAATCGAATGCGGCCCAGCGTGCTGATATCTATTCATACGGGAGGTCGAGGATTAGCTAGACTCTTCCTTGTGCATTTGTGGCCCCGTCTACAGAGAGTCTCCAGATGGGGAGGTCAATCGTCGTTTGAGCACTCTCGGCAGGCTCTGCTGAGGTGAATTCCATGACGAAGTCCGCTAAGACCTGCCCTTTTATTGCAGTTTCGGTTTATATACGTCTTGAAGACTTCGCTCGGCTCTATGCCCACTTCATCGGCCTTCACAGGAGTCTTTGGTTTGTGTAGCACTTACTTCATCGGGTATTATGTTGAAATTTCAATGGTATGAGTATGAAAGTAAGGGCGGAGCTTCCGGGCTGCGATTACTAATGCCAGGATTAATTTTTCCATCCTTGGGTACCTCTCCTCTTCTCCTCTCAGAGCTCAGCTGCAATAGTAAACTGGATGTTGTACTCAGTCTTTGTCCCTTTCGATGCCCATCTTATCGAAGGCCAAGGTGAAGATGATGTCGGTTGAACTGTAACACCCCAAATTATACCCTAACGGTTTTATAACATGTTTAGGGTATAATAAAAGTAAAAGTATATTTTTCCGGAATAAAATAAAGATAAAAACAAAATAAAAGCAGAACTTAGATTAATATAAAGTGGAAGTAAATTAATAATTTGCAATTCAGGACCCAAGGGTCATAATTTACTAAGTTCATATGCCAAAGTAAGAATAATAAATTGATTTGTAAATATTAGAAGAGTAGGAGGACTAAAGTGAAATAAAAAGGGGATAAGATCAAATAAAGATAAGACCAAGATAAATATCTCATTTTGGTCTTGGAGAAAGAGAGAGCAAAAAAGGATAAGAGAGAAGAGAAGATAAAGGAAGAAGAAGAAAGAAAAAAGAAGAAAGAAGGAAAGAAGATCGCAGTGAGAGCTATGAAATTTGAGTATGGAACTATGAATATTTGTATGGAAATATGGGTGTATGGAATTTGAGTATGGTTTTGTATGGAACATTAAGTTCCGTATGGAAAAATATCAGTGTTTGTACCATCGTGCACTTGGAGTTCTGGTTTGGGTATAGAAAGTATAAATCGTGGTTTACAGGAACATACATCTTTGTGTATGGTTTGGGTTTGAAACTCCCAATCTCATTCTTGTTAGAGTTTGAGTTGAAAGAAAGAGCTCTAGGATCCTGTGTGTTTGGGAGGTCTGCTGCATGTTGAGACAAAAAGTGCCTGCGCGATCTGTGTGCTGAGACCTTAGAATGAGTTTTGGGTCGGAAATAAAGGGAATTTGGCGGAGTGAGTTATTTTGAGTAGGTGGCAGATCAATGAACTTGATCTTCTGACTTTAGATTTCTCAATTCGAACCTATATACCAAGTTATGGTCTTTTGCAAGTTGACTGTGAAGTCGGCGGGTGAAATTTGCTAGAGAGGTTGAACTCATGACCAGTTCATTCGACAATCTGGTTAATACGTGCTGACCTCCGGTTGAGTCATAACTCCTTGATCGGGCTCGATTAGGTGTTTTGACTCTGCTAGGCCGACGGTCAGAATCCGTGATCATATCAGGAGGATAGTAAGTGGGACGGAGGTGTTACACCGGCGACTCCGCAGAATTAGTCATTTTCGAGCCGATTCGGTCATCTCGTGCGGGTTGACTTCGATATGACCTCGGAGCTTGAAGGTCCTGCTCCTTCGTCGAACTCGATTCGGGTGGACTCTATGGAAAGCCAATTGAGTCAGAATCCATTCATATGCCTGAGGGGATATTAGGTGTCGGACTGAGGTGTTAGACTGAGCTCACGAGGTCCAGGTCAGCTTTACGATTCAAATTAAATGCGTTTGGAGTTCTTACATATGACCTCAAATTCGAGGAGTCTTTAATAAGCCAGTTCGACTCATTCAAATTGATATGGACTCTCATGAAGCCATTGAGTCAGTTGTTCATAATATGGGAAGGATTACGATCATGACAGAGATTATTCATTCATTGCGAGATTAGTTAAGTACAAGTGTTCAATGGTGCAGATTAAATAAATGCGACCTCGACTTGGAAGGTCATAATATGATTGTCTGAACTCTGTTTGGAACATTCTTGAATCTGTCAGTATTGTGTAAGGATATTCATGGTGGTGATGACTTCCCAGATATGTTAAATTTAAATGAAGTGAAATTTCAGAGTGCATGAGTTATTATGTTTCATGAACTCTGATTATAATGGCTCATAAGCATGCGATGGTAAGCATAGTTATTTATGCATATAATGAGATATGAAAAATGCAAAGATATGAATAAATGATTATATATATATATATATATATATATATCACATATGATTATCGAATGACAATAATTATTCAGGAATCATGAATATATCTTGAACATAAAATACACATTGATTGTGCCAGGCTTTGTTTGAAGGGTGGTGTTCATTAGGAAAAACCATTATTAAACATGGGTTTTGTTCGATGTAGGCAGTTTGGGTCGTGAGATAGATCCGTTTGGATCACGGTGAACCAGAAGTTCTTTGGCGCCATGGACATATAAGATGATCATTGTCGTACAATGATAACGGCGCTCGGAGCTCTTTATAAGATAATCATTATCTCGTCTGATAACAAACGCCTTCGGACCCTTTATAAGATGATCTTGTCTCATTTCTAATGTCTTTCATGTGAGCCATATTAGTTCTGTATCCACTTCTGAGTTGTCAGGTACTGACATAAAAGAAATGACCGGTATATGCAAATGAAAATGTAGAGAATATATGACATGATATGAGAAGCATAACATGATATCGATGGTATATCACAGTTCACTAGACGATAAATCTATTATGACATGAAAAGTATATGGAAGATGACAAGAAATGAAACTTGTTATGAAAAATGTATATATATGATAAATGATAAGGCGTCATGATATTCATATGTGTTTATGTACATTTGTATAGAAGTGGGAGGTGACCCTTAATAGAAGGTCATCCATGTGTATTAATTCCCACTAAGCGTAAAGCAGCACGGGTGTTCAATCAGGTGTAGGTATAGAAGAAAGAAACCAAGGACAGGACGATTCATCGCGGTAAAGGTACGCATCCATAAAGTACCTTAAAGACCTTTAGTCCATTTATCATATTTTGTAAACAGTATCAATATTGTAAATGTTGAAACGCTTCCATATATGGAGCTTGTATATATATTTTGTAATTCGTTGCTACATAATATAATACAAGTTAAATGTTTAACATTATATGAATGAACTAGCTTAAAGTTTATACGTGAAGAAAAAAAAAAGAAAAAGAGAATGACCCCTCACTTGACACCCTATGTTGAGTTGGGGCGTCACAGTATCAGAGCATCCTGGATCTGGTTCGGACCCGCCAATCAGGTCGGATCGGAGAAGGGGCGTCACATGAACTCCCGTTGTCGATTAAGACCCGATGGACGTTTTATTGGCCCTGGCTGCTGCCAGTGTGCAAAGATTCGTCGCTGAGTGCTGTATCTCAGTGCGTTCGGAAAATGTTGCGGTCAATGACCGGCGGTTGGAACCTGACTTGTACTTCGTCTCTCGGCACGATCTTTGCGCCAAATGGGCCTTCTGGTGATGGATTCCCCTCCTCACGCAAATCCTCCGAGATCACATGGTTTAAATTTCATTGGTGCGAGTTGTTGCTGTCGGGGTGGTAGCGATTGTTGGTGAGCTGAGCGGTCCCGAGCTGACCTTGAGTGCTATAAAGCGTCGGAGATACCGCATGTTAAAATATTCTATTTCTTTCCACGAGTTGTATGCAATCATCAGGTCACGATGCCCGTTGTCCCTATGGAACTCACAATACTGGTGTTATCTCTTTTGGCGAAGTCGGAGCCTCATCGGATGTGCGCCAGCTGCTCATGTTGTACTTGGCGTAAGACTGCGATCTGGCGGCGTCAGGGGGTAAACGCGGGAGAATAATGTTGTCGACACCGGGTTAAGGTGGACGGATGATCTCCTAAGAGCTTGGCGCCTTTTAGGACCGTTCTCCATCTTTCTTTGGGGAGACCTCTCAGGTCATTTGTCTTTTTTGACCAGTCTGTAGCTTATCAATTAGCTTTTCTCTTTATGGGTTGAAGAGAACTTTCTTTTCTTTGGATATGAACAGCACGTAGGTAATGTATACAAAAACTGCAAGCACCTTATCCATGCTTGCTTGAGGTTTTGAGATGGAAAACATCGAATCTTTTGATTGCGCTCCTAGCCCGATGATGAATGCGGTGATCATAAACTTTTAGTGGTATATCTACCTTTGAGACTCGGCATTGAATCTCCCGGACATAGGACCTGGCTTTCTTGCGAGCTGCAGCGATGGTGTGAATGATAAAACAAGCTGCATGTTGGCTTTAATGGGGTGGGAGGCGAAAGCAGTGGTCAGCTCTGAATGGGGAGATTGATGGTGGGCTTTGTTCAAGCTGAGCATTTAGGCCTTCGCGTGTCGCGAAGGCTGTGTGGCAGGGGTGCGATCATGAGCAGTTGATTCTTTTGTAAGTGTTAAGATGATCGGCGGGATGCAAACATCAAGGCAGCTTCCTGCAGCATTGCGAACTTTCTTCGGAATAGGAAGTGGAGCACCTCGGCGTGAGCAGTGTTTCGAGTTTGTTGCGCGGGGTGTCCATAGAGTCGAGGAACTCATCTCTTACAACTTCTTCATGGCGGCTAGGTTCTCTTTGGAGGCTCTTGAAATCTACTCCTTGATCGTTTCTCCTTTGCCCAAGGGTGGCGTAGTTCCTCGTTCCCGACGTGCCCCCCGAGCATTGCTTCTTTGCCCTCTCTAGGGGCTAAGTGTGGTTCGTGCCCCTTGGCTCGGCTAGACTCTGCTTTTGTTTCAGCAACTTGGGGAGTGTCGAGATTATGTTGCCCTTCATGAGGGGTGATGTTGTATTGCGGTTGTAGTGCCTCGGCATGCATTTACTCCTGGTGAGTTGCTCTAACTCTGTCAGTGTTTGTTGGTGAGGCGGGTGCCTCGCTCCATGAGTGTTGGCTTGCATCGTTTCTTGGCGGGAGGTCTCTTTGTCTCGTCGTCTGGCGGGTCTGCATCCTTAACGTGGGATTAGGCGTTGCCATAACGTGTTAGAGTTGATCTGTCGGTGTTGGGAGATCGGCTTTTATTTGTAAAGGTGTCGTTCTCCTGGCAGCGCAGATGGTGCTTGGGTTTCAATCGGATTGAAATTTGGAGCGTATTGGGGTCTGGGCGGACTATGGCTATTTGTCGAGAGGTAGTGCAGGCTCTGTTGTTGCTCTCCTCTGTAGAAAAGGACAAGAAGGAAGAAAGGGTCGGCGGGGGCTTAATAAAATTGACATTCCAGATCTAAGTCAGTTCCTTTTTGAGAGAAAGATATGGAAACTTGATAAATGTTTTAAATCCTTTACCATGAGGGAGTGGCTTTGATATATATAGTGTAAGTTTTCCTAATTGTATGGTAATAAGGATTCTTTCCCACTGGATGGGATATTTTATGTCTTTATCGATATCAGTTTAATAAAGGATATGGAAGGAGCAGTTTATTGAGAATTATCATACCTCACTTTATTGTGAGATTGGTTTGATCTGAGGATAAGCGTTTATCGTGAATTATCTATTTTCCTTGAGATTTAGTTGGATTTGGTATAAGGTGTTATTGGGGATTATCTCTTGTATTGACGAGATTTAGTCGGTTCTGAGAATGTGAGCCGCTGTAGTCACCGTCTTATCGGCGCTTTGGGGCGGCCGGCCCAGAACCGTTTTGGGTTGGCGTCGGGGTTTGAGTGTTTAATTAAAACCGCCTTTATTTGGGCGACAAGTGGACTGCGTCATTTTTAAGCCTGCTCGCGTCACGATGTCGGGGCTAGAATCCTAAATCTTCTTCAATTGTATTTGTGTATTCAATGTCTTTGCTTTGTAAATTGTATTTGTATATTCAGGGAACTAGCCAGGTTAGTTCGTTGATTACTTGTGGTTCCATTGTACAGTCTTCCCAGGTCTTTGTCATCTCGTACCTAGTACGATAATGCTTAGTACTGCCCCTTTTTCTTGTGAAGGAGATCGAGGCTCCTTTGGGTTATCAAGTTAATAGAAAAAGAATAAAATAAGTTTAACCATGAAAAATTAATTTTATATATTTACTTAAACTTATTTTATTTATTTGGACTAAGAAATTTAAAATATGTAAATTTTTGCTTATATTTGAATTGTTTTTATATTTTTATGGTAAAATTTAAAATAAAAAAATCGTTTCTTTTAGTATTTATTTTCCTATATGTAGTATTTTCTGGTTCCCAAAACGGAGCCCAAATGTTATGATTTTCAGAAATTTGTTTTTCTTTGGAATGGTGCTGATTATCAGCAGTGATTTTGTTGCTACTTGCTTCTCTTACTGGACTTGAACTGCCTGTGAAGTATCATGGATTCCACAAGTCTTTAGTTTTCCACACAATCCATACACCGGCTGCCTCATCACTGGCTCAAAATATTAAATCACGGGCGCAAAATTTTAAAAATATAATATATCAATATATAATAATATATACTGAAACAATATTATTATTTAATAAAAAATATATTTTATGATTTTATTATCAAATTAGAATTTGTTAAAAAACGAGAATAGAAAAATAAGACAGATTTACATGAAAAATCTAAATAATGAAAAAAAACCCATGGAGAAATTCTACTATCTTATATATGCTAAAAATCCTGACCTCAAAATATATAATATCTAAAAAAAAAAGCCTTATTCTAGTAGGGTCATAAAACAAAACAGGCTCATATTCTAGTAGGGTCCATAATATAAGCCTATCAAGCTAGGAGTATTTCCTTCACTAAAATATCTAAAAATTCATAATGTTTTGCAACATTATTTCAGGATAAAATTGATAAAATTTGATCATCAACTTTATATTTTATATACCAGTTAATATTGTAAAACAAGTTTATTTTAATTGAAAAGACTTGGAAAAGGCTCATCTTAGCTTGCGTCATAGTTATATGCATGAAGAGGCTCATATTCTAGTAAGGTCCACGGGATGATATATCATTATTCTTGGTTAAAATCTCTAAAAATTCATAACGTTTTAGCATAGGCCTTTTGGAATTAAATTACATTATTTTGTTCATTCAATATATTGTTATTTATTCACTAGTTAAAATCATTTTAAAAACAGTTATTTTGTTAGAAAATGGTTTACAAAAGAAAGGGCGTTAATAGGGTTGATGGCATTTTGTATTGTGTGGGGAAAAATGAAAATGTTGAAGGCTTATCCCCACCCTACAAGTATTGAGTGGAGTGTTGATATTAATGATTACGAAAGAAGTATATTAGTTCACAGTCATTATCAATCTCAACCTTGCCTTCATCTCTTGCCAGTCACCATTATCTATAACAAATTTTAAAGCCTGACATTGCCTGACAAGAATCACTAGTGGATTTTTCTGAGTGTGAAGCTTCTGGGGGTGCTTCAAGATGCTTTCCATAGTCCTTAAACATGACAAAGTATCATGCAAAACTGTTCTGTCATAACTTTGATAAATGCTGTCAAAAAATTTTTCAGTAGTATTGCTGGTCTAAAGCTGAGTAGGAAGGACCAAAACAAGAGTCTGTATTGTCACTTTTGGGCCCATGCGCATCATCTAGTGTAAAATCCATGCGATCCTCAGATATCGGCTTGACTCAATCCTTGTAGCGAAATCATTTTTAACAATAATATCGTGGTATTCTATTTTATGGAGATTCCTTGTCTTGTACAGCCCTTACCATTAAACCTGGCCTTATTGGTACAACCATTTTTAATATAAATCAGATTTTTGATATGTTTTTTACATATTGATTTGAGTTTTTTTTAAAGAAAAATATGTTATGATTTAAGCAATAAATCGATATATCCCAATATATAGTAGTAAAAATGGCTATATGTATTGAAATAATATGTAGAGTTAATAACATCAGCATATAAATTTAATAATAATGGCTTCTGTATTTATAGGCTAGTTATGTATCTGCTTGATTATAATTTGATATATTTAGTGTCAAATATAGTATCACATGCGAATCGCCTTGTAGCATATAAAAGCATTCTGGCAAAGATGATGAGCAATATATGTCGATAAAATAGCAACAAAATCAAATGTCGTAACGATGACAATAAACATCCCGATAAAATAATGACAGACCAAACGTCGATAAAATGACTTAAACATAAAAAATAAAATAAAACCTAAATTTTCATAGAATAACCACTTTATTAAATAAAAAAATGAAATAAATAGATTTAGATAAATAATTTGAATAGAATAACAAAAAATAAGCTGTATTGCTTGTAGAAAATGTATTTATAAAAGAAAAAATAGAAAAAAAAAGAAGGATGTTAGGTTTTCTCATACAGAAATTTTTTTGTTTTTGTGAGTTTGAGGATTGAACTCTCGGTTTCAACATGAATCTATTAACTATTTAAATTTAATATAAAAATTAGCTCAAATTTTTTAGTTTTTTAGACTAGGATCCTTACGGTAAGTCCATACTTATGTAAAAAACCATCTCCTAAGCTACGTGGGATGTTTGGATGTGACAGATTTTGGTTTGAGTTCTTTAAGCGGGTTGTATTGAACTCAAGCTTCTTATTGAGGTTGGGTTGAGTTGAGTAAAACTCAAGTTTACCATCAACCCCTCCAAGATGCCACGTTATAAAATACTGTTCTTGTTTTTAAAAAGAAAAAGAAGCATTATGTGTTTAGATTATGTAACAACTTATTACAGACCTTGATAAAGGAATTAAGTTCGGACTAATCTTGAGTTGAGTTCATGGACCACGGAAGGAGATAAATTTGAATTAATTACTTTTTATTTAAATTGGATTTAATTATGAAGAGAGCAGGTTTAGAAAATTAGAAGGCAGACGCACAACACCCAAGGGTACGATCTTTCTGGAAGCTCTCCATTTAATGTATCCAAAAAAGAAGTAATCTACAGAGATTACTGATCAAGACAAGAAGCGTCTCTCCGCCTAATCAAAATGTTAAAATAAGCCTAAAAAATATAGTAAAGGCAGAAGAACAACACTCACATGAATCAACAAAGCACATAGAACAGGGGCATGTCTGTATCTTCTTCTGTATTACCCCTTTCTCAATATGGGATTCCTTTCTTCTCTTTTGACTGCCTAGCCCCAGTCCAAGATACTCCTTTTCTTTCCTCACCAGAAGCCTGAAGCCTTATGCACATGGGATCCTCTCCTCGCTTTGTGATCCACACCCACTTTACTTTTTCAGTTCAAAATTAAGAACAAAATCCAATAACATATCCATCCTCATCAAAATTAAAAGAAACCCCATTTGGATAACTTATCTTTAATTTCTGCTTTTTACAGTAGAAGCCCAAATCAAAAGATTAAAAAGAAAAAAAGCACAGCCCCACAAAATTATATAACATCTGGAAAGTTCAAAGGGGGGCTGGCCATAAGGCTCTTTCCCAATATTTATCACGAACCCCAAACTCATATTCCTTCACCTCAAATTATATGTCTGTTGTTTCTTTCAGCAGCAATGGTGAGGAGCCTGGAAACACCTTGAGTCCATATATCATACTCCCTCTGGTTCCTGCACTCGAACTCTACGACTCCCCGCTGTATCGTCTTCAATCCAAAGTATCGCCGGTGCTCCCCGCCATCAGCGGGTGGCAGCCCGAATAACAGGCATATCTTCTGAACCTCCAACACCACATCTGGAAATTCAAAAGTCTTAAAGATGACGATCCCTTTAGATCTTGCCCTCTTTATGGCCAATTCCTTTCTCTAATCCGAAAATAGAAGAATAAGACCCACCTCCATTTCCGTTCACATTATGAGAGAAAGACAAAAGTAATCACTTACTCTTTTTCTTTTTTGTGAAGGTCCCAGCGACATGTCTGCTCTTCATCTTCAGCATCACCTGCCCAAAAAAGCAAGTTTCAAAATTTTAAAGAATGCAATCAAAAGAAACCCATTGTTTGCTTTAGAAATTTAGCTTCCTGAACTTTACTTTGCGACAACAAAAACAAAACAAACTTCAGCCATTTGCATTTCACTTTTGACTTCCTGTACTGTTCTTTGTGGAAAATCTCAATCCACCCAGGTAAAATAAAATACCAAGCATCAAACGTGGACCCAGACCAAGAAATTTATCTTCATGGATTATGCATTTACAGAGCAATGAACATCGTAATTACAAGAACAAAAAGATATCGATGAAAATCGATTAAAGAAAGCTAAACGAATACATCAAAAGTAAAACCCAAACAAATTTTGATCAAAATCAAAATGATCTTAGCTTGAATTAGAAGAATTTCAATATTACACACCTGACCCATTCTGTTAATGTATACTGAGACAACTTTCCAATGAAAATCCTTGCCTGCATTATCAACAATGACAAACAATTATTTGACTTTTTGGTAGATATGATGAGAATTAGAATTATGACTATAAGAGAGAATTATGAAACAGGTAATTTAGAATCAGATGAAGTGGTTATACCCTTGCGGGTGCGTTTGAGAAGTTCACATCCTCTAGCAAGTAATTCTCTGCTGCAGATTCCTAGGAAATTTTCTTCAGGAACTAGCTCACCGCTGAAACTACTGTTAGAATTACCATTGCTGCCGGTGCCACCACCGATCGCCATCCCTTTCTCCACCGGAATTACTGCTGCTATATTCCAAACTTCCTTCAATGCCCTTGCCTTCAATGTGGCTGCCCCCCGAAGAGCTGCACCCCCAACAAGGGCACTTTCGTCAGTCAATAAACTGCACTTTTTTTTTTTTTCTGAAAGCGACATCATTGCCTATTGAACCTTATTCTATTAAAAATTTTTACCTGTGGCTGCGGCAGCCGTCAAGGTCATGATATCGCCGGCGGACCGGACATTAACGGCAGATCCAACCACCGAGGCCAGGTGTTCCCGCTCGGCCCCCATTGCCTCAGCAGCCTCCACGCACTGGGCGGCGACGAGAGTGGCGGCGGAGGCGACCGCCATGTCAGTCTTCGCCATGTTCTCGTCCTTGCCGGCCCCGGAGAAGCAGCGGGTGGCGGCTGCTATTGCGGCGATGGCGGCCGCGCTCGGCGACGAAACAGCAGTGGAGCTGGGCATTCCTGGGGCTCCTAGTCTCCTCTTTTTTCTTCTCCTTCCGGTCCTTGAGCCTCCGGCCGACGGTCTTACCAGTTGCGGGAGCCGCGGGTCTGTACTGGGTGTTAACAGGGTTGTTGGCGCGGCAAAACTGCATCGAAGAATATGTGTCGGTCAATGATGAAGCCAAGACTATGTCCTCTCAGAATTAATGGATATGATTAAAGAAGGCTTAACAATTTCTAAATCGTACGGATAGATAAACGGATGTTTGTTTCTTGGCTTCGTTAATTACGAGAGTGCAAAGTGGGCTTCTGCGCCCCGTGCGCACTATAGCCCGCGGGCGCATTTTTGGGAAGAGCAGGGATTTAGATTCAACCCCCCCACCCCATTATCGCCTGAAACTCTAAGGACGCAAGCGTGGTAATACAATAGTGAGGAAACAAAAACTGAGGCAAATCGTAGGGGATTCGCAGTGACCATCCCGGCATCCTCAGTCAGGTATCAGAAGGTAGGGAAAGGACCATTATTGTTCCATCCTAATATAGAAGACTTGGTCCATAAAAGCAGTCTTTGCTTCTTCCACTGGGGCATAAGCGAAGAAACTCTCACACTCTCTATGGGGTGTAATTATAGGACGTTGGTTAGAGAGAAAGCTGAGATAATGCGCTCCTCCCCTTTTCCCGACCCACCCAAACGCCCTGTTCGGAAATTCAACTTGTGAGTAACCGGCGGTGGCCGGAGAAAAAAGGGTGGTCAAAACAAACCTTAATATCCTCGATTTCGGAGGGGGAGACCGGGGGGCTGTCGGTTAAGGAGCCACAGCTCTGAGCTCCGTTGAGAGGGCCGCTGCTGTGAACGGCCTGAGTGCGGGGACACCTCCTGCTGCAACGGAGAAGAAGAGTGTTAATGATGGAATGGGATCGTGATAATTTGTATGTGGGATTATAATAATCATATTACTTGAAAACCGAGGACCCAGTTTCAAATAAAAGAAGAGGAAAATGAAAGCATGGAAGGGCAAAATTGTTGCAGAAGAAACCAAAAAATAACGATAAAGGAGAGTATCACATCACATCCCTCTGTTAGTTTCAGAGATATCTGGTGTTCATCTCATAAAATTGGCAGCTCAGGTATGAATGAAGTAAAAAAGACAAGATCCCAGTTGGGGGATTGAAAGGAATTTGATTCTCTGGAGTCGGCTTCAAGCCCAAACAGAGCGAAGAAAACCAAAGTAGAAAACAACAATTCGAGCAAGAATACAAAGTTAAACAACAAAACAAAACTAGGATCCATTAAAAGTTCGACCCAGCTTCTTTCAAAAAATAAATAAATAAAATATTTATTAAAAATATCAAAAGGAATTCCCACAATCCAGAAGCCAATCCATGGAAAGAGGGGCAAAATATGAAGGAATTTCTGAGGGGAAAAAAAAAGCTGCTCGTCCTACCGGCAACCCATTACATCAACTCACCGATCAGACATTATACGTTCCATAACGAGTAGAGATCTCTGAAGATGCAAAGGAAAACGGGTCTCTGCGAAACCGTAGCTGCCTTCTCCACCTCCCCAGCGATGTCCTCCGGTATGGCGTGCCGCCGCCGCCACCAACGTCAGAGCGGCAGCTGGGTAGGAGCCAGAGCCTTAGAAACTTCCAAAGCCGACACGCTCCAAGAGCGAGAAAGAAATTCCATGGGCTCACGAGGAGTCTCCGGCGGCCGATATAGGCCGGAGTCCGATTTCCAAGGATCGCCGACGATTTTGTCCATGAGAGGGGGGGGCTTAGTTGGTGCGCAGGTTAAATTTTTGAGTAGGGGTTGGCGCTTTATAGAGAAGGACAAGAGCGAGTAACACCAGAGAGCTGATTTGTCAGTGTTGCCAGACATTTATTATAGACTTCTTAAACATTACTAACAAAATAATTACATTCCTAAAAAATTAAAATAATAGTAAAAATATAACAATATGTTAGAGAGTACATAGTACAGTATACACTCCATTTAGAAATGAGAATTAAATAGGAAGTTACGCCTCACGCGCTGCTGTTGCAGATAGTATTGATTTACATATCATCCCAAAAGTACAATCCAAGGAATGTTTCCCCATTTCCCACCTTTTACACCTCACTACAGTCCACTGACTCCACTTCCATCTATAATAATAATAATTATTCTTATTATTATTAATTCCACCTAGATTATTTCCACCTTATTCATTTAAGTTGCCTTATTAGCTAAACTTATCTTCTTACCATTTAAACTTCCACCTCATCATACTTAATGTGGCTTATTTTTTTGTTCTTAAAATTAAAATAAAATTCCATATAAAAATAAAAAATTTACCTTTATATCGATAAAAATTACTTATAGATTTTGTAACTTAAGATATAATAGTTCTCTTAGGAAAAAGTGTGTTATCTATTCTCATTTCAATTTATTTAAAAATTAAGATTAAAATACTTGAAATCAAGATTATATCTCATAATTTAAAATATATTTAAAAAAGGTTTTAATAAATTTTAAAGTATCATCCTTAATAAATCTTGAGTGATATCATATAAACTATTATGTACTCATTTCATCTATAAAAATTATATCTTCTATTTGTTGGATATTTCATCACATATTTTACTTAATTATTAAATATTTTGAAATCAGGGACCGACTTTGATTTCGGATCTTTTTGGTTAATATCATTTTTCAAATAAATTGGAAATCACGATTGCACAACATTGTTTTCTCCCCATTTTTAATTTTTAAAGCAATTATTTTTTAAAAACAGACGGGATAAATACTACTGTTCTAAAGTACAATGTAGGAAAAACTATATTTATCCTCTGAACGGTTTGGTATTCCATCACACCAATAGGCAAGAGGAAGCTAGGCCTTAGAGTAGACTAACATTGCCCCATGATTCCATTATAATGAATAACATTTTTATTTATTGACTTAAATAATAGATGTCGTATAAATGATACGGAAATTAATTTCATTTATTTCGTACAAGAAATTTATAACATTTTTAAATATTATAAGATAAATGTGGAGTTAGATTGGATGCGTTTAGACTTATACTTGTTAAGATGATTTTGACAAAATGAAAAGCTTATTTAACCTACCGCCAAATCACAGCGAGGATTCGATCCAGTGACCTTCTGTCAAACCGCCGATAATACGTTAAACGACCAACTCCTTCAAGCCAGTTCAGAGATTCTTTGCCATTACGACATCACGCTCAAATAAGAGAGGACATATAAAAAAAAATAATAAAAAGATGACTTAGAATTTGTTAGTGTTTCACAGATTTTTGAAATAATTTATTTTATATTTAATATGGTTTGATTTTTTAAAAATATAAAATCATATGATAACTATGGTTGTAACATTGTGGAAAATTTTCAAATCAGAATTATGATCTATAGTTTAATGGATATGATACTTACATGTGAATAAAAAACATTAGTTGGAGAATTGATTTGAAAGATGATTTGGTTTATAGAATTTTTTTAAAATAAATAAATTTACTCAACACTCCTAAAATGTTGAGAAAACTTTACTCATGCCTTTCATCTCTTATTCAAGTGAAAATAAAAGGCTTACCATTGCATTTCAAATAAACCTCATATTTTTATATTCGATATAAGAATAATAATAAAATAAAATAAAAATGATATTATTTTGGATAAAGATGACACAGTTGTCAAAATAAGAATAATAATCTGTTATATGAAAGCTGTTGTCCTTTTTATCAGAAGACATGGTGGGGGTGTGGCATTAAAATTCCAATGGCCCAACTTATCTGGATTTGAACAACAGAGAAAGCTCACCAAATGCTTACCATTACTGTAAATTCCAATACTCAAAAAAAAAAAAAAAAAAAAGACTACTAAGGATTTGAAAATTGGTGTAAAATAATAACATAAGTAAATTTTAAAACAATTACTAATTCGTACGTAAAAAAATTAGCATATGATAGAAGATAATAGTGAAAAAAAAAGAGATAAGAGGGGAACACAGGTGCATTATCAGAAATGACTATATGGAAAAATGTTATTTTATGTTTAATAAAGGTTTTGAAATGAAAACTATTCATAATATGAGTATTTATTTTTAAGAGTCGACAATAATATACTTCAGATCAATTTCATAAGATATTATAATATACTTAAACTTCTGATATATGATTGTGCATATCGATTCCACGTAATATTATAAAAATGATGCTTAAGTTAAAATGATAATCTTAATACTCTATGAAGGTTTTCTATTAATAGACTTTTATTGATTTAGTTATCTATCAAATGATTAAGGGTTTGATGAAAAATAAGCAAGTTACGAGGTTTGAATTTTCAAAAAACAATATACATAAAAAAATAAAAATAAAAATAAAAAAAAGGGGGGAAGGCGGAGGGTGGAGGTGTGATTGGGGTGAACTGGCTACATCTGGAGAATTTAATGAATGGGCCAGGTCGAGGCAGCGGAGGAGGAGGAGGAGTTGCCTGCCAAGGAGGTAATCTCTTCAATCATTGGGAGACATAATTCCACGTGTAACCTAATCCTTCCTCATTTCCCCACTTATTTATCATCTATTTTTTAAAATCATTTTCTATTTCAAAAAAATAGCATAAATAATATGTACTTGGGGCAAAAACAAATGGGACACTGTAGAGTCTTACTACCATTTGCTCACGTATAGTAATGTTAGTCATGATTCAAATCATTATCTCCTATGTGACCGCAGTTGGTGCTCGTGTTCTTATACATGCTATAAAAAGATTGAAAATGTCTTTTGTTTTTTAAATTAAAAATTAAAATTCAAAGAAAAATAATCTCTTAAAATTTCAAAAGGTTCAAAACTAAATGAAAAGGTTCAAGCATTTGTTTTGCATAATCCTCTAATTAAGAATGACAGAACAATGGTGCGTTTAGGAGTGGACAAATTCAATCCTAACATCACCATCCATTTGAATCAACAGAGGATATGGGAAATTCCCTTACTTTCTCGTTAACTTTTTATTTTTATTTTCATATATTTTCAATATTTATTTGTAATTATTTATTACACGAAAGTTAATATATTATATAAATAAATAAAATATTATAATTTATTATTTTTGTTTACATCTATTTAAGCATTCAAAATTAGAATATTTTAGTTTCTCATTCATTTCATAAGACTTAAAACTCTATTACCTGTATTTGAATGACACAATTTCCAAAAAAAAATCAAAATCATTAAAACCTGATTATATACATATACTTGGTCCATTTGGAGTAGAGTGGATAATAAAAAACTCATAACATTGACATCCCTACTTTCGACCTCCTCCTACCTAAAATTGATAAAATTTGACATTATTTATCAACATAACTTGAAATTGACATAAAATTTATAAGTTTTGATTGATTATAATAAGAGTTCAATTATAAAAATCTCATTTTATGATAACGAATTTTTACAATCTGTTATTTACATTTTATTTATTTATTCAAGAGATTAAAATTTTATCAAGAAAAACACTAATCTCAGTTAAATAAAATCATTATCTAACCATATAAAACCTGCTTTTATACGAGCAATAAATTTTTATAACTCAACCCTTATAATAATATTTGGATTTAATTCATGTCAATCCGTTAAACAAATGAGTTATTTTTGTATCAAATCGTTTAACAAATGGGTTATTTTTATGTCAACTCGATCCCATAATCCAAATTGATCGACTAATTATAAAATTAAACTTATTAAAGTTTTGTAAATTATTCAAGTCAAAATTAATAGATTAAACTTAAATATAATATTAATTAATTGTTAATAATCGGTTATATGTATCGTATTGAAATATGTATTTTTAATAATATTATTATTCATGTCATATTATAACCTATAATATGATAATATGATAGGACATAAACACGAACCATTAACTAGAATAGGAACCCCTACTCCTTCCAAACAAAAAACAGCACCCACACTCAGTCATGGCCACCAAAATTTAAATGGAAAATCCCCCATGTGAGCAGTGGAAGGAGACAAAAGAGAGGACGATTCACATTCCAAATCTCAAACCCCACGTTCCTACATGTCTCACCGTAGTCTGATATCTTCCTCTCCCCTCTGACATACACAGCCATGTCAGATTGGACCCCACTCCAATCTGCTTACTTGGCTGCCATATAAGATTAAGAAAATAGAAAAAGGGGGGCCGAAGTGTTTGAGATACTGGTGAGTGGAGTGATTGTGTTGGTGTCCTCCTAGTGAGTGAAGCCACCGGCCAGGGGGGCAGAGCTCCGCAGGCCATGGCTGCCCGTCTCTGAGCCAGACAAGTACACAGAGAGAGGAGGAGAGTCCTGACAAATTTGGCAGCGATTCTACCAAGTACTACTACTACTAGGCCTTGTTTGGCAGTGACTCTTTGGCGTGACTGCCAAGTGCGAAACCTGATCATCCTCTCCTTCGTCACTCTCTCTCCCTCAGATCCCGAAAAGCTTGTTCCTCTTTAATTTTCACTTTCCATTTTCCCTCCCACATTCCCCCGTATGCCTCTTCGGACAAAACAAATGGGGTTGCGCCGATCCGATATTAACGCATTTATTTAATGTGGACAACCCTCTGAAACTGGCATTCCCATATGGTCAAAATATGTGGGGCTGTTTTATGTTTTAACCACTGCAGAATGTTTGTACTTTGTTAATCTCTACGCCAACACTTTGTTGCTTACCATACAATAACAAGTAAGAATAAATCATTTTGTTTATGTAGTATTCAAGGGGAAACCCAACATTTTAAATTGCACCTATGTCTCAAAACTTAATAAATTATCCCAAGTTTTCTTGGAATTAAGATAGTTCCTTCATGGGTTCTTGTGGTTCACTATGATGTGAACATGTATTAACTGCAGGTATGTCTGCCGCGTACATATATCAAGGGAATATCTTGAGTTGTTTCATTTAAAAAAAAAAAAAACCTATGCTACGGTATTTAAAAAATTATGAACAAAATACTATAAACTAAAACTAGGTTCTTAAGCAAATATTTGATAAATAATCCAATAATCCTTAAATATACCCAACACATATAATAATATTCAAAATTTATTAAGATCATAATTTAAAGTTTATTAAAATTTGTATCAAATATTTTATTCTATTTATCAACATTTTTATTTCACTTTTTTTTTGTCCTAATTTTTTAAATAAATTGAAATATTACCATAACATAGTTTTTCTTTTTATTTTCTTGCTTAAAAAACTCATAGCTCGCCCTACATTTCAGTTGTGAGCTGCGGCCTCTCAAGGGTATTTCTTGAAACTTTCAAATGTTCCCTTTCGAGAAAACGGAAGACTCAAAAAGTCGCAACTGTTTGACGATTTTGGGGAATTTAGACTTCGGAAAAATGGCGAGTGGAGATGGGGATAGGCTGCATGGGAAATTGAAGGAATAATATATCCGATCTGTAATTCCTAACTGGAAAATTGGAATTTTCTTAAATTATATAGTTTTTTATTTTTTAATTTCCTTAGGGGGGATGAAATTGGACCTCACATCCAATGATAAATTGTGATGGTGACTTAGCGGACCCATAAGGTTATCAAGAAGTCCCACTTGGGTTGTGTCATTGACTCCCCAAATTATGTAGACCCTTTTAATATATTGATATCCTAACTGAAATAAATGGTGAGCATGACTTGTTCCTTTCTTTTCTCAACTCCTTTGCCAAATTCTACTTTAAATGGTAACGCTAGCTTATCCTTAAAATTCCTTATATATTCATATATCTAATGTAAATATACCCATTTATCCGTATCAATATCATTATTACACTTTCCATTCTTTCAAACAATTTGTTTACCTTTCCTCCAAAAAAAAAAAAAAAAAAAAAAATTTACCATTGGAAGGACTTTTTTTTAAAAAAATAATGACCAATAGTATGACTACAATTTTTTCCCGGATAAGTGTGGATGTTTATATCAGTTTGTATTAATTTCATGATATCTAAAATTAATGATCGATAACATCTAATGCCATTGAGGAACTCGGTCAAATACCATGAGAGAAAAGCTCATGACCAAGAGTTAACTTGAAATACCATGGGTCTCTAGAATTAAAAACAAAAATAAGTAGCCAATAAATCTTAAGTAAAGTGGTTACATAGGTCAAGTAGATATAAGGTAGGAAAGGGATTTTAAGGTTTGTGTGTGGATAAATTTGTGAAGAATCATAATACATTATTAAGATGTAATGCAAAAAAAGTAATTTTAAGGAGGGGGAACTCAAAGGACAACTGAGTTACTCTCAGGTTATCATTAAAAGAATTTTGCATTCACAAAAAGAAAAATTCGAAAAGCAAAAACTAAAGGCATTTAGTTAGGAAAAGCTGTTTTTAAAATGCGAAGGTGGTACCGATTAGAAAAGCTGTGCTTAAAAATTGTAAGGTGAAATAAGAGGCAGTCATCCAAGGAATCAAAAAAGAAGCAAGTCGCAGTTTCTGGGCCAAAGCAACTTTAGCTTCCTCTGCTTTCACTGAGAAACAAAGAGAGAGAGAGAGAGTGAGTGTGATTCTTTCGCTTGATTCTTTCTCGGATATTATTAAATAAATTTGCATGATAGGATACATGATTGGGAGTGATTACTTACAAGGAGAGAATGCAGACATACAAAGCCTACACATAATCGTGGAGGCTTCCTATTAAATATACGAGGTGGATGGGGTGAAGAAAAAGAAAAGAAGAGATTAAAGTTGAAAGGTGGGTTGGTAGGAGTAGGACAGAAGAATCTCATTTTCATCATTAAACTCGATACTACGTGTACCTCTGCTAATCCTCTCTATGCCTCTGAGTCTAACCCTAGACTTAAAAAATCCCCGGTTTAATTAAACAAATGTAAATCTCCACCCCCCGGAGCTTGTACTTCCGGCTTTGTCTGTCCCCATTCCCATGACCCCATCATCTCTTGGTTTACACTAATGACCCTTTTTGTCTTGTTTTATGTTAAGGTTTATCATCTTCGGGGAAATTCAAGAAGGAAAAGATTATTATCCAAATGGAAGGGTCATTTCTGCCGCTGATTATTGGTACCGGAGATGATGGGGCCTAATCGATTAGCTAGGAGTTACTGAGACATGATAAGATGGGAAACAAAAGTTATGTAAAGAGGGCAAAACCAAAATTGGAGACGGAACCGTCTCCACCAACTTCCAAGGTCATGGTGGGCGATGCGCACCGTCGAATTTGGTTCCTAGACTTTCATGTTTTGGAAAAAAAAGGTATCTAATTTTTGGGCGTGGAGGACATGACAGGGTAAGATCCACTAAATGTTTCTGAGATGGAACCACCTGACTCTGATCTTCTTATTTTTCATTCCATTCTCAATGGAATCTTTGATTATCACCACCACCGGGATTGACTAATGTTAGCTGCCCTACACCATCTATGCCTGATATACATGGAGAATTGAGAGGGAACGATTCTCCCCCATGGATGATGGTATGTCAACTTGCCCATCCCTACCATTTCCCAGCTTATAAATGAATATTGCTCTGGCTGTATCTATGATCCTCTTTAATTCAATCCTGGGTCCAGATCTAATATACGGAATTTCTTAATTTTTTTTCTTTATAAATATGACATCAAATTCACTTACCATCGAAGATCTTGATCACCTGTTCATCCTATGATCACATACCAAAACAATGTTGGAGAAGGAATGAAATCAGAAGTAATTTTGTTATTTGACGATTGGGGGCCAGCCATCCTAGTCAGCCGGAATATTACAGTGGAGTTATGAATTGGTTCGTCACGGGGGAGCAGAGGAGATGTCTCAATAAATTAGAGCAGTGAATTCAATTTATGAAAGATTAAAAGCGTGTTGGAACTTGGAAGAGAAAACAATGGGCAATAAATGAGGGTGGGGCAGTAAATGAGGAACACCACAATCTATCATAGAGATCATGAAGATAATCTCATGAAGATTCACAACAACAACAGTCAGCAATCACATTGCCATCGCCTTCACATGAAACATCATCCATTACAACAACAACAACAACAACGGAGGACACATCAACCCCAATTTCCAAAACCCTCCTTCTATTGTGTGGAAAAGAAGAAGAATCAGAAAAATAAAAGAAAATGAAAAAGGAAAAAGAAAAAAGAGGAAGCGATGATGGTGGACTGTGGTGATAGTGAATCAGTGATACAGAAACAGAGCAGGCCAGTGGGAAAGGACTAAGGAGGGAGGGGGGCAAGGTATTAACAAGAAAGGAAAGCTTTTATGAGGAAGCGAAAACCGAGAAATGCAAAAGCAAGGGCTTTAGGAGGGAAAAGCCAGCAATAATTCACACACGAAAATCAAAGACATGAGAGAGAAGAGAGAGAGAGAGAGAAAGTAACACTTGGTGTGAGCGGAGATAACGAGGTGGGAGAGAGGTGCGTCGCAGGCAGGCCTATCGTGTCCCCTACAAGAAAGTGCCGTACGCCGCCGATGGCAACGACGGTCCGCACAGTGAGCTTGTAGAGTTTTTCAACGAGGTGAGGTGTTTTGATTAGCGGATCGATTGGTGGGCGTGGCCTAACAAGAGACACTATCAATATGAGTAGGGGGCTTGATGGACTACAATTTGTCATTGACGTCTGAGAGATTGAGACGGCTGCTCGTGCAATGATTCAACCTTCCGCCCACGCCCCCGGATCTAGCTTCCAGCCAGAGGATGGATTATCATATTTTGTGACAGAATAATTTAAAAAAAAAGGTAATAAAAATGAATCGATTTTTGCGTAAAAAAGAAAGAAGCCAAAAAGAATACAGTGAAGTTTGGTAATGGTATTAAGGCATTTTTCGCAAGAAAAAGGGGGGTAATGATGGTTAAGGTCACTTCACGGGCATCCCTAAGCGCCTTCCACTACGAATTATTATTATGTAAAAGAAAATTGAACTGTGTTTCACCTCATTCACTTAAAAATAAAATAAAAAATGAAACAAATTTATGATTTGATATAAAATAATTATGTTTAAATATAATAATAACTTCTATGAAATTATTTTAATAAATTATATATATTATATGAATAAATCAAAATAGTATCTATATTTATTAAGATATTATATAAAAATAATATTATGATTGAAATATAATTATTTTAATGAAATCATATTAACATGTATTTTATATATATATTTTATGTTTTTTAAAGATTATTTTAAGATTTTGTTTGATAGTATGATTATTTTTAAATTATATTTAAATTAATAGACTAAAACTCAAGTTTTTTTTTTTTAAAAAAGCTTAATTATAAAACTTTCAGATGAATAACATGAGTTTTATATAATTAGACAGTAATTCTATTTCTTAAAATCTATATTTATAAAACTGGTTTTGATACGTGAACCTTTTTTTTATAACTGAACCTAAAAAAAAAAATTAAAGTTGATAGACAGGTCCAATTCAGGACCCTTACTGTCTTCTATTATATGGCAAGAAGAGAAGTGTTAACGTCTAAATATAATAAAAAGCTAATAAATCTAATAAATCCGAAGCATCCGTGTATCCAGCAGGGGGCAAGCCGCCCCTTCCACTCCTAGTTCCAAGGCTCGGTGCTCAAGACCTTCTTTCCCACCTTAATCATCAGATACGTCTTACAAAGAAAGGGCTTCAAATCCGCCGTTGATTGCATGTCATGTGAGTTCAATTTTGTGCTATTACTTTATGTAGATTCTTAATGGGAATATGAACTTGCATCTGCTCTTTCAATGGACATCGTCGTAACAACTAACAAGCTTTGAGTTCAGTTTTCCGATCAGTCTCTTAACTTAATATCCACCACATATTATATTATTAAGATGACGATGTTATTCATTTATGGCAGGACCAAAGATGTCAAATCATAATGCCGATCGAAATATGTACAAGACAAGGAAACGTTTGAAGTTTGAGTTTGATTTGACGCTTCCCAAACATGATCCATCCTCATACTCTCAACCGTAGTAGTAAATTCTTCAGCATTATCCATGGGAGTGGATATAGCTAAAAATTGGTAATTGGGTTTTTGAATTAGCGAGTAATTATCAATAATAAGAAGCGCTTCAGGAGGAAAAAAAAAAGCTCTAGAGTGCTGCACAAATTTTAGGCTACTGCACTAGAGACCTATGAAAAAATTTGTGGGGGTACTAAAAGAGAAAACCAGATCATAGAGTAAAAAAAAAAGGCTAAAAAAGTACATGGATAGCACATGCCTGAAAGGGGGTTGTGTTACATAAGTAGAAGACAATAATACGATCCGTCCATGTACCATTGCCCCCAAGATCATTCCCAGCGGTTAGACTTAGGGTTAGGTGCATACTTCAATACTAGACTTAACAATTACTTCAATACTAGGCCCAATCGACCTAAACTGGACCAATCTATTCGCCCATTCATAACCAGCGTTACAGCATTAGCGATGGCCCAATAGCAAGCTTAGGCTATCTGTCAATCCAAGTTTTTTCACTTATGCTTCACACAAATTGATTTAAGGGGTGTTAAGTATTACTTGTCAAATTATATTATATTATAGAATATAATATATTCCTATTAATTGTAAGTATCTTTTTCTATTTTGGTAGATTTTTTATTTTTAACACTTTAAAGTTTGTTTCCTATTATGATTCTTCTAGTAAGTCTATATAAGGATTTTTGTTATGTAATTTTGATAACGATTATTCACTATAATAAGAATTTCAGTTTTCTCTCGTTATCAATTTGGTTTCCAAATTTTAAGAGGGTATCATAGCAAGATTATTTAATCTCATTTGGTTTAGTTTTGGGAGCACGTCCTACAACCACACCTCTGCAGCTGGGGCTTCCAAAGTGAATCTCTATAAATTCTTCTCTTTAGGTTCTGGAACATCTTACTTCTGCTCAATGTATGATTTTTAGTTTGGCAGAAGCCTTTAACTTTTCAATTTTGATTATTTTTTCAGATTTTGTTGATGGGTTTTTAGTCTTAGACCTTTAGTTCAATTTCGATGGTCGTTGGATTTGATGAGTCGGTTATGGCGATTATTTAATGTTGCATATTGGTTTTGTAATACCCCAAATTTTACTATAACGGTTTTATAACATGTTTAGGGTATAATAAAAGTAAAAATAAATTTTTTCGGAATAAAATAAAGATAAAAAAAGAAAATAAGCAAGAATTTGGAATTAATACAAAGGTTAAAGGTAAATTAATAATTTACCAATTCATGACCTACGGCCATAATTTAATGTTCATACGCCAAAGAGATTGATAAATCGAATTTGGTAATAAAATGAAATTGAGGATCAAAGAGTAATAAAAGAAAGATATTACAAAATCAAATACAGTTAAAATCACTACAGATGCTGGCCATGAAAGAAATGAGGCCTTCTGATTTGGACACAAGGATGCTTCAAAAGAGAGAAAAAGTGAAATAAAAATGATAAGATTAAAAATAAATATCTCATTTTTGGCTCCCGAGAAAGTGGAGAGCAAAACTGACAAGAGAGAAGAGAAGAGAAAGGCAAGGTTACAATAAAGTTAAAAAGAAAGAAGAAAGGAAAAGATCACGTAGCTTTAACTGCTTAATATGCGTATGGAAGTTGTATGGAAACTATGGCTGCATTTAATGCACGATTTTGTATGTAGTGCCATGGAACTTGTTAAGTTATATATGAAAGCGAAATGTTTAGTATGATTCTATATGGAAATGTATGATATTTGTCTAGTTTTTGGTATAGAAAGTATAGATACATGGTTTGAACCTCTATTTAAGGTGATGGTTCAGGCTTAAACTCCCAAACTCATTTCCCTGTTAGTATTGGAAATGGTAAGAGCCTATGCTCTAGAGAGTATGTGTAACGCCCAAAATACCCTAGAATTTTCATAATAAAATTATTATATATTCCGTATATCATTGAGTTTCACCTCGGGTATTTTTCTCTCAAAATTTTAGATGAATATCGATTAAATGATTATTGATTCCAAATAAACTCAAGTGAAAAAGAGAAAGTATGGAAATTGTAAATGGTAGGACCTAAGGTCAATCAGAATGTTTATATGTCAAGTAAAAATAGGAGACTTAAAATGAAGAATAACAGAACGGAGGACCTAAATAAAAAAAAAAAAAAAAAGGAAAGGACAGGCATGTAGAAAGAGGGTAAGCTTCCTCAATGCTTAAAGTACGATTGTGGAGTCATCCATAAGAAAGAGAAAACAGAAAAAAAAAAAAAAAAAGGAGAGTTAGAGGGAGGCCCCACCTTCTCTCAGATGACGATCTGACCACAGTCTCAGAAGCAAGAGTAAAGTCCTTCCTAGCCGACAAGAGCTACAAGCAGAGACCGGAATCAAGAGTTCGACAAAATCCCTATGCAGTCTTCCTGCTTGGTCATTTTCACCCTACAAGACAAAAATACATCTTTCCTGGGGGAAATGGTTGGTTGCATTTAAACTAAGTGTCAAGATTCATGAAGAAATACAAGCATTAACTCTGACCCAGCCTATTTTGGGAGAAGAAATGCGACTGGGTAGTGGTCCTTCTGGTAAATCAGAGCTACATCAGTGAACTCGATGTTAGGCTAATTTCTCAACTGGACCCTGTGGACCAAGTTACAGTCTTTTTAATTAATACCGTTAAGTGAGAGGTCGTACCATAGAGGTCGCTGCTGCAGGTCGATGACCTCACGCACACAGTAAAGGTCAATGCACTCATGTACAGAGTCGCCAGATTCATGCAAAAGAGAGGTCGCCAGACTCGCCCGTAGAGTTTTCACCGTCCTGTGAGCCCTACCGTCCAAAGACAGTCAACTCGTCGCCAGCCAACTCGTCGGCGTCGACCACGCACGCACCTCCAACTTCTAAGGTCATATCTCCTTCGCTTGAACTCCGATTCGAGTGTTCTCGACTCTATGGCTTCCATTGAGTCAAGAATACATTCATGCCTGAGTAGGCTAGTGGCAGATGTCAGACCGAGGTGATAGACCAAGCTTCACTGAGGTCATTCAACCTTCGTCGGGCCAGGTCAACCTTCCGTCGTGCTGATTACTTACGACCTCCAACTTCTGAAGGGCATATCTCCTTCGTTTGAACTCCGATTTAGGTGTTCTTGGGCTTTATGGAAAGCCCATTGAGTCAAGAATACATTCATATGCCTAAGGAGGATATTAAATGTCAGACCGAGGTGATAGACCAAGTTTACCGAGGTCATCTCAACTAGTCAGTTCATGTCAACTCGTCAGGGTTGACTACGCATGACCTCCAACTTCGGAAGGTCATATCTCCCTTCTGCTTTGAACTCCATTAAAGGTTCTTGGACCTATGGAAAGCCCACTGAGTCAAGAATACATTCATATGCCTGAGGAGGATATTAGATGTCAGGACTGAGGTGATAGACCAAGCTTGTCGAGGTCATCTCACCTCGTCGCCCAGTCAACTCGTCAAGGTTGACTACGCATGACCTCCAACTTCGGAAGGTCATATCTCCTTCGTTTGAACTCCGATTCGAGTGTTCTTAGACTCTATGGAAAGCCCATTGAGTCAAGAATACATTCATATGCCTGAGTAGGCTAGTAGATGTCAGACCGAGGTGATAGACCGAGTTTACCGAGGTCATCTCAACTCGTCAGTTCAGGTCAACTCGTCAGGATTGACTACGCATGACCTCCAACTTCGGAAGGTCATATCTCCTTGGTTTGAACTCCGTTTCGGGTGTTCTTGGACTATATGGAAAGCCCATTGAGTCAAGAATACTTTCATATGCCTGAGGAGTATGGGAAGATGCTCAATTAAGGCGCATAGACGACTGCCTGCGCCAGTCACCGTCGCTCAGATTTGACTGCGCATGACTTAATTTCTAAGGTCATAACTCCTTTATCCGAACTCCGACTTAGTGTTCGACTCTACAAAGCCCATCGGAGTCAAGAATCCATCTATATATCCTATTGAATTTGGAACTCAAGTATTAAACTCCAGCAAATCAATCCAACCAAAACTACTAATACACATGAATAATATTGTTCTTTAATGGTTTTGAATGCGGACCGATTTATGAGAAAACCAATCGGTATCGGTATCTCCATGACGAATCAAAGCGCAAAGATTTTTGGGTTGCCTCTATTCCTCGTTTCAAGTTTTGGCATGTTTGTTCTAAAAGCATATTGAATTGATTTAATTGATTTGAGAAAAGTGATTTGTGAAATGTTTGCATATAAAAATTGCATGATTCAGTGAAATAGTATTTATCTAGCGTATATATTGTACTATATTTTCTATAAATGCCAAGACCGAAATTCAATTTCTGGAATAAGGAGCAAAATAAGTAATTTGGAGTTACAAAATTATAATTACAGTTAAAAATCCGTAATTAATTCTCTAGCTATCGGATGACGTGGTTTTCTTGAAATCGTCTCATGAAATAGTTAAGCGCGTAAAATTTATGATTCTTTGAGGCAGTCGGGTCGACCACGTTTTTCGAGGCATCGCGTTTCGGATTACCGTAAATCTTTTTCCCGATGCGACGAAGCGCATATAACAAATACTCATGTACCATAAGTGGTAATGAGTAGAGGGGGAAATGATAGAATGGACGGCCGAGATAGTGGGAACCTCGAATCTGAGAAAAAGAGGGACATATAATCGGTATTATGGAATTGATTCAAGTGACTAAAGACAAAATAGCTAATAGTCCTTCATCTCTTACATTAGGCAAAGACCAAAACGTGGGAGGCCATTTTTTGATCACGATAGCTTAGGTTTTGAGAGCTTTTAGAGAGAGTGCTTCTCTCTAAGATCCGACGGTCATTTGTTGGCGGTCGCCAGACAGAAGGGAAAACGTTCTACGCGGAGCAGGCTACGCGTGGACCGAGGTTTGCGAGTTTTTGACAACTCCAAGAGGTAGGATTTTCTCCTACTTTAGCGTTTATTCCCATTTTTAAGGGTTTTCGATGTTTCGGTGGTTTGAGGCCGTGAGGGGCAGTTTGATCGAATCCCCAAAACATAGGGACCGGGTGATAAAGTATTAAAGTTTTCACCATCCAGTAATGCCGAATTTGTGGGTTGTTTGTGTTGGAATTTTGTATTAAAATGTTGCTTTAAATCATGTATTTATAGGAAGAAGGTCGGGAATGGGCCGTATGATCGGTCCCAAAACATGGGACAGAATTGTGGAATTTTTAGACTTTACGGATAGGCGTGACCGATGGGTGTGGGTATTTAGAGCTTTGTATCATAATTTATTCAATAAATTATGCTTTGGTGTTATAAGATAGAAATGGGTAAGAGATTCGGTTCCAAAAAGGTGGAATAGGAGTTGAACATAATGGGCTGCCGGGTAAGACTGACCCAGCTAGCTGGACTGATAATCGATCCCCGGGTTGTGTAAATTAGATAAAAATCGTCCATGTGTTTTGGTATGAACTTGTATGAAATGAATGGCTTGGTATGTGTAGGAATTAATTTTAAGGAGAGTTGGTTGATCAAAGAATTATTAGGTTAATGCTTAATGAGGATTAACATGAGGTCACAATTATATGGAATATAATTGTGTGTATAGGATATTGGGAATAAAAATTGTGGTTGCTCAATTATATAGAATATAATTGAGCATAAACCATTGGAAATGAAATTATAAGATTGCTCAATTAGGCTAAATTTAGTGATACTTGATGTATTTGGAATTACATGTGTGTAATTATAGTTGATTGAAAATATGCGTAATGACATATTGTATGTAAATGATTTTAAGAAAATGGCCTTAATGCGTTTTCGTATGCCCCTTTAGGTAGCCTAGAATTAGGTGTGAGTGCATGACATGGTATTTTTTTAAAAACGGATATGGTTGCGAAAGGAATTTCACAGGATGATATTCCGAAGAATTGGGTTGGGAGATGGGCCAGCGGTCGTTTAGGATGGCGTAGACTGAGCTCACCAACCAATTCACCTCGGAGGAGTAGTCCATATTTTACGAATATTTCGGTAGTGTATTTTTCAAGAACAAGCGGGTTTTGTTTTGAAATTGATTATTTTCTCATACATGGCTTAGGCAAGTGTGAGTGAGTCGGTGAGGACTCGTGACATGGGGATGACATGTAGACGTTGAAATGGGATCATGCCATTTACTTGAGTGTGTGTTTACTTTGGAGCATTGCACTGCACTTAGGTGGTGAGTAGCCCACTTAGGGCGATTCTCCTACTGAGCTTTAGCTCACCCCGTCGTGGGACCCCCTTTATTTCAGGTACAAGGAGCGCTCGAGGAGACATCTCATTTTGAGGTTGATTTTGAAGAAGCCGGTTTGTGGCTTGATGGTTTTTGGACATAACATGTGTATTAGAATTGCCCTTAGATTTTAATATGTTTGTGTATAAAACAAAAGTGTTATCAACTATTGAATTATTGGGAATAATTGAAGAATAGTTATGATAATTGATTTTATAGTATTGGTTTATGAGCCCAGATGCATTTTTACTCATGTTGAGAATATATTGCACATATTGGGTACATTTGGGACCAATTAAGCGAGGTTATTTCAGGAGTATTGTAATTGGGTAGGCTCGCCGTGCAAAGGAGACTCGCCAGTTACCTCTAAAGTGGCGTCGGGTAACCCGACCTCCACTTGTATTCCGCGGGTGTGGGTGATCAAGGACCCCGGAGTTTTGGGGCGTCACAATAAGGATTTGAGCGCCCTTAATAGAATGTGCCAGTTTATTTACCGCATTAGGATAGGTGGTATACCAATAGGGTCAAATAGCAGTACTGCGAACTATTGTATTGATGTGTCACTTGATCGTGACCCAAACGGGACATGTGACGTGTTAACTATTTGATTGTTTATAACGGTCGGCCAGTAGGTTCCGTCTTGTGTTATAAAACCATTTGATACCGGCACCGCGACCTAAGCGCGGGGTGTCTGTGCGACTCGATATCCTGTATATATCGAAGACATAAGTTAAATTCGTTAAGGGCACTCACTTGAATTGATTGGTTAGCTTCTTGAATTGATTCGCATAAGCGAATTGATCTGCATAACCAGAATTGAATTTGAATGAGATTGATTTCTGGCCGAACTGAATTTGTGAGCATAATTGAATTGGTTTGAGATTGCGAAATATTGAATATGAAAGTGTATTTTTGGGATGATCAATGAACCATGACTAATTATATATAAAACAAGTATATGTATCGTATTTATATTGATCATCCATAATGATTTGCAAGTTTTGAATTGTTAAATTGCATAATGTAGATTAAAAGCAAGAAACCGAGGAATGGATTTAAGATAGAACCACTAAGCATGAAATGCTTGGCGTATTGTTTTACCAATGCGCGGTGCAGAGTGATAGATAGTGATCGAGCGGAGCCGAGATCGGAGCGTCGAGTCATAAAGAAGGAAATTTCGGAGTATGCTCCGACATGTGCATTCATTTCATGTTGTCTTTTGGATATTAATATTTTGTAAAAACAATTTGCTCTCTGAACATCTATTTTTGTAAATCATTTTGAAAAGGCTTGGATGCCTTCATTGTAAATTTATTTTTTAAATGTTAAATGTTTATGGAAGCACCCCGAATTTATAACGCTTCCGTAAAGATATGATTTTGAGTGATTGAGTGATTTTAGTGGCATTCCGGACTCGATTCGGATCCTCCCAAATGGGTCGGGTCGGGTAAGGGGCACCACAATATGTGTTTCGGGAAGAGTCTGGTTGCAATTTGCACCAAGAAAATTTCCCTATTTTTGATCATACGCATTAGCCAGACCTTAGAATTGGTTTTTGGGTAAGAAATAAAAGGACTTTGGCAGTGAACCTTTTTGGAAAATTGTAGCCACATCAATGAAATTGATGTTAGACTTTTGAATTTCTCAATTCGGACCTCTGTAAACCAAGTTATGGTCCTTTTACCGAGGTCATGTCAACTCCGTCAGTTCAGGTCAGCTCGGCTGGGTGTGACTATGTGTGACTTCCAACTTTGGAAGGTCATAACTTTTTCGTCCGAACTCCGTTTCAAGTGTTCTTGGACTCTATGGAAAGCCCATTAAGTCAAGATTCTATTCATATGCTTGTGGAGGACAGTAGGTGTCGGGTGACTCGGCCGTCAGTCATTTCGGTTGGGGTGTATTCGATGTGACCTCTAACCCGGAAGGTCGTAAGCTGCCGTTCGAACCGTTTTGGGTGGTATATGAAGCCCATTGAGTCAAGAATCCATCCATATATAGCTCGATAAAATTGGAACTCATATTAGTTCTAGAAATCATGAAAAATAGTAGGCTCTACTGGTAATATAGTAAGTTCCTAAAACATATAATTGTAGGACTACGTAAGACCAGATATTGAATGACGCGAGCACGCTGATGCATTGGGCGAGCGCGTATGATATACGATTACTCGATTAGTGCGGCACTCCTACGATTAGTGCGACGACACTCTCTGATAGTGCTTTGACACATTTAGTGTGACACCTCGATCCCCGGGGGTCCGTTGACTACCCGTCAACCCGCGGAATACTCGTGAATGTCGAATTTGACCCGACATTTTCATGAAAAATCGGGCGAGTCTCCACATGCGAGGGAGCTCTACCCAAATACAATACCTGTATAAACCTATCCCAAACAGTCCAATATATCATCACACATGACTAAGCGGCCTCTTGGGCCCATAAAAGCGATACTCATAACAATATCATAAAACATACCAACTATGTCCGATAGTTTCTAGAGTTAATAATTTACTCTTATACAACACATATATCAAAATTAGAGGAATTCTATTACATGTATAAAATCATCAGAAGCCACGACGGCTTTCTTCACAACCTCGATCTACAGGGCTGGCGAGTCCCACACTCGCATGCTCCACGTACTTGTAAAATAATATCCCTCGGCAAGGGAGTGAGCTAATGCTCGGTAGTGGAATCACCACTAAGTGGGCTACTCTCCACACAAAAGTGCAATGCAATGGTCCCGAAATAAACACACATTCAAGCAAATGCATGATCCTACTTGAATGTCCTAGCGATCATCTCGTACTCGAGTCCTCACGAACTCCCTCACTCGCCTAAGCCTCGTATGAAATTATTATATTTATTTGTTTGTGGATAGCATAAGTGTGTATATATCAATTGGGCCGTCTCCGACGATTGATATTATTTGTGGACAACCCTCCGATGTATGTATATCAATTGGTAGTCTCAGACGATTGATATTTTTAGTTGGACTACCCTCAGATGAGTGCATTTTAGACAACCCTCAGAACCATTTCTCTAGACTCATCTCATGCCTTCGCTCATATAGTCTTTAGGGTATTCAGGTGCGTATGGAATCTTTGTGTATGCGATTCAATCTGAGTCTAATTCACATGTAAATATAAACATGCATATATTTACAAAACATTCAATACACACAATCATGTCATGCAGAATTCTCATTTCATACATCAAAATTAACTCACTTGGTCTAATGATCAAACACGAGCAATTCTACTTGAATTACTCGACCAAACATATTAATTCACAAAATTATTTTGAGAATACTGTTTCGGGAATAGTGAAACCCTCGGTTACTATTCCCGAAAAATCACAAATCATCAGTTCACTTAGTGAACCCGGGTTTCACGGCCATTTCCGGCCCTATGCATATCATAATACAATTCATTTCATAATTTACGAATTTAGCACCCCATAACAGCCCCGACAGTCACGGACTGCTCCATTTTTGTTTCAAAAATTATATCAATTCGGTCCCAAGTTTTGGGACCGATCAAATGACCGTTCAAGGCATCAAGCTAACCGAAACATTGAAAAACACTTAAATAAAATGTAAAACCAGTAGGGGAGAAAGCGCCGGCGCCGGGTTTGTTAAAACTCCTCGAATCCTAGTGTCCGCAGCGTACTTTGCTTAGCGTGAAGCGACTTTCCTTCTTGTCATTTACTTAGAGCGGTCGGATCGCGGAGTATTACAGAAAGTTTCTCTCTCTCTAAAAAAAAAATATCCCACAAACCCAGCCTTTGCCTGAAACTCCCACACGTGCAACCGTATTGACCTCATTTTGAAGGAAGGGAAGAGAAGGCAGTCCGCTGTTCATTTTTGGCATTATTCTCATTTAAACAAATTCTAAAATGAACATTATGTCTTTCTTTTCCCAGTTTTGACATTTGGCACTATCTCGGCCGTGCATTTTAAATCGTTTTTATACTTTCATGCAAACATAGCCACGTAGTACTTATTTATATGTGACTTTAGTCTCTCATCGAAGTCGTTTCACGGCACGAACCACGATCTTACTCGAAAAGCGTGTAAATTAAACGTCTCTCGGGTCGTGAAATTTTACGTGCTAGCTAGATTTGCGAGAGGCGATTCAACGGTGAAATCTGTTTCATCATCGAGATCTAGAATAAATTCGATTTTTAACCGAAATTACAATTTTTGTGGCAGAATTATGATTTTTCCTTTTTCCGAGAGGTGGAATTTCTGGGTCTTCACATTTAGTGCCGGTACTCTTTGATTAGTGCGATGACATACGTAGATTTCGAAATTCCAATTTATGGAAAAATGACTTTATATCGTTTCGGTTACAGAGTAAGTCGGTTAAAAATCGAGAATATGCGAGATCTCGGATGGCCAACGGATTTGTCGTTGGAATCGTCTCAGCAATCCAAATTGGCATGTCGGGCCCCGATCGAGATTGAGACAGTCGAGGGATAATACATTTCTGGGCATCGAGAATCAGTGCCTGTCGCTGGTACCGTGCGACGAGAAATCGCACTTATAACTGCGTAATCATGTGTCATGAATGGCATAGTAGAGAAAAAGATGAAAATGGGCGGCAAGATAGTACCAAATAATGAAAATAAGAGAAGGGACATAGTGGACATTTTTGGAAAGTTTAATGAAGGAAAAAGACAAAATTACCCAATAGTGCTTCTTCTCAAATTAAAAGACAAGAGAGATTCAGTGGGATGGGAGACAGTTTTGTGCGAGAGAAATTTCAGTTTTTATGGTGTTTTAGAGTGAAAATTGTACCTTCTCTCTAAGATCGGCAAAATCCGACCGTCGAATTCTTCGAGCAGAAGGAAAACTGCTCTCTTGGCAGCCCGAACAGCAGTGACTCCGATTTTGGGAGTTTTGACAGCTTCCGTGAGGTAGGGGGTTTCCCCACACTTGGGTTTCATTCTTTATTTAAGTACTTTGAGCAATGTTTGGGTTGAATGAGGCGTGAGGGAAATTTGACTGATAGTTCCAAATCTTGAACGGAACAGTGTTAGTTTTTGAAACCATGTGGACAGTCCGTGGCTATCTGAAGGCTTTAAATTGGGTTGCTAGTTGTGCAATCATGTGTTAATGTGTGCTTTGATGTGAAAAGGCCGAGGAGAATGGCCGTGAAATTCGAGTTCTGAAGTGAACCTGTGATTGGTGATTTGTCGGGAGTAGTAACCGGGGTTCAGTATTACGAAAAGCTTGATGTTCACAAATAATTTTTGTGTGAAAATATGTGTTTGGTCGAAGTGATTCAGATTAGTACTTTCATCGCTGATCATTAGCCCAAAGTAATAATTTTGGTGTATGGAAATGTGAAATTACATGAGCATGATGTGTGAGACTAAATTATGTGATATGCGCTGATTATATATTTGCATGTGTTATAGAGTATTTAAATGGAATTGGCATCATGCATTCCATATGCGCTAGGGCACCTTAGGGCGATAGGGTGAGTGCATGAGGTAATTCTTGAGAGAATGGTTAGGAGGGTTGTCTAAAATAAATATCGAAGGGTAGTCCCAATAAATATCAGTCGTGGGAATCGACAATTGATATACATCGAAGAAGTAGTCCATACATAATATCAATCGTGGGAGTGACTTTTATTGATATGTATCCCATCAGAGGGGTTGTCCACAAACAGGGAAAAATAAAACTAAGGTTCTCATCGCGTGAAGCCAGGTAAGAATGTGGAGTCGAGGAGAAAGGGCTTTCGGGTGTGAGATGATTGGTTGGGCATTCAAGTAGAATCATCCTAGCTTTGGAATGTGTGTTTATTTGGGCGACCATATGCACCTAGGTGGAGAAGCGCCTCTTCATTTAGGAGTGATTCCTGCGAGCTGTGTCCTGTCAAGAAGGCTGCTATTTTTAGTCGGGGGTACTACAAGATGGCTCGTCGTGGCGACTCACTTTGGAAGAAAGCTGAGGTGTAGCTTTGTCATCAGTTTATATACATGTATTTAAATTCTAAAATTTTAATATATGTTGTGTAAGAGTAAATAATTAACTCTTGTAACTATGATACATAGTTGATATGTTTATGAGTATGGTTTTATGGGCCAAGTGGTCGTTTTACTCATGTTACGGATTATATTGGATAGATGGAATATAGGTTGTGAGTATAAATGCAGGGGCCCAAGAGGTCATTTTTACTCTGTATAGTTGTATATGAGACCCTGTGTGGTCATTGATGTTGATTGGGACAGGTTATATACAGGTGATGTATTTGGGTAGAGCTGCGTGGGGACTTTGCCGATTTTCGTGGCCTGTCGGGTCACGGGTGTCCAGTGTATTTCCCACGAGGTTGGCCCAGTAGTCCAGCGGTTTGGGGCATCACACTGCATCGATCAACCGGCACTCTGCTTTGTGCTCTGGCGCCGATGCTGTGCATTTTCCTCAGGGTACCTATTGTGTTGTGTCCTGCTCATTTTATTATTCTTTGGAGTAAGTAGTGAAGCAGAGTTATATGATAAGGGACTGAATAAGAATAAGAATAAAACAATGTACATCGTTCTGCTCTGAAAGTACCTACGGGTACCTCTATATAAGTATAAGTTCTGTAGTACCTACGAGTACCTCTGTACATGTATAACCTCCGTAGTACAAGTATAAGCTCCGTAGTACAAGTATAAGCTCCGTAGAACAAGTATAAGATAGAAAGAAGTACAAGTACGTGTATAAGTACCACCGTATAGGTATAAGCTTTGTAATTCCTACGGGAGATCTGAACAAATATAAGATAGATAGAAGTATAAGTACGTGTATAAGTACCTCCGTATAGGTATAAGTTCTGTAACTCTTACGGGAGATCGGAACAAGTATAAGTTTGATATATATATAAGTACAAATATGTATATAAGTTTGTTATATGTGATGATATATGTAAATGGTAACTTAAGAAATTACATGTTGATATAAGACAAAGAAAGAAAAATGTAAATGACTTCCAAATGAACCATGATATGATAAGAAAGTATAAGATTGCATATGTTTGTGTAAATTATATGTATGGAACATATATAAGCATGGGTATATGACAAGTATAGAATATGACATAAGTATATGATATGTTATATGTTTATGTAAATGTGTAAAGTGAGATTTGAGATATGAAAAATGCAAAGATAAGAATAAATGATTGTATATATATCACATATGATTACCGAATGACAATATTATTGAATATGGGATATATCTTTGAACTTATAAAATACACATTGATTATGCTTAGAACACGGTAGGGGGTAGAGGCATGCCTATTAGGGAAAAACAAGTCTGCAACATACTGATCAGTTGGCCCCGTTTGAGTCATTCTGATGCGCCGGGCGCTATAGATGGTCGTTATGCTCGCGCCAATGTGCGCCTTCGGACCCTTATAAACCAACTGTTTTTACCGCCGGTGAAGTCTGTGTGATGCTATAGTTCCTTTATACTTCTAAAGGTTTATGCAGACATAAACGTAAAAAGAAAAGAGACAGTATATCACCAATCATAAATATAAAAGAATATATGACATAATATGAGAAGCATAGCATTGCTACGTGATGACAAGTATACAAGTATAAGAAGTAAAGTTTCAATGACACGAAATGTATATGATAGATAAAGTATATGAAAAGCATATGAAAGTACAATATATGAAAATCATAGGAAAGTATAGTATATGAAAATTACAAGATGAAAATATAGGGAAGTACAAGAATATAGATGAAAATATATGACAAAATATGCAAGTATATGAAATCACATTGCTACGGAATGACAAACAGGATGAGACCTCGAATCTATCGCTGATCATCAATTTATAGTCAAAGTGAATCATGAGTTAAATGTGAAATCACATTCTTCATTGGATAATGACATTGTAAAGTTATATGAGATGCATGCGTGAATGTGACTATAGTCAAAGTAGTCATCTTATTAAATCTGAAATCGCATTCTTCTTGAATGGCAAACGGAATAGTTCCTCTCGAATCATCGTGAATCTGGTCATAAATAAAGTGAAAACACAAATGCAAAGTATATGTAATCTGAATAAGTATAAGAAAGGTATGTGAAAGCCCACTAGTATATGAAAGCACATGAAAGTATATGTGAAAACCTATGACCAAGTATATGATATGATAGTAAAAGTATAACTCTACACTCCTAAGGGAGATATGAAGATGCGATAGAAATTCATGTCACAAAATAATGGTATGATATGAAAAGCAATAAGTTATAGAATGAATATGGAATATGCAAAGTATAGAAACATGAATACAGTAAAAGTATAGATAGGAGATATGCCAAAGACATAGAACATGTAACGGAAAAGATTGATATGTAATAGAAATGTAAAGATGATAAGTAATAAAAGTTATATGAATATGTATAGATATATGAAATGCATATGTATAAGCTTGTGACGGTCACCATTAGTGATTTGTCCCTCCATGCTTATGTTCCCACCTAGCGTAAAAAACATACGGAGTGTTCAATCCGTGTAAATGCGAAGATGAGGCAAGAGGACGAGGATGTTCCAACTTGGCCGGTGCGAGGTCATCTCGGAGATAGGTGCTCACGGCCACTTTGCCATGATATCGATGTTTGGATTAGACATGTATACGTATAAGTGTTTGTATAAGTAAATGGGACTCAGTATATGTGTATAGATTTTGTAGCGACCCCCTAGCTTGGCCCGATCCAATTAGTGAGTCCGAACCGAAACCCCGGGAACCCTCGTTTAATTCATTTTATTTACATTTTATTTCGTTTTCTTTTTCAAAAGTGTCGCGGCCGAATCCCTGCTTTCGACGAAGGAGCGGATCGGCCCGAAGCCCGGTTTACTCAGAAGCGTTTTGCAAATTACCTTAATAAAACATTTTCTTTATGTTATTTCTCTTTAGGTTTCGATTTTCGACGTTTTTTGAATGGTAGTATGGCATTTACATTTCATAAAATGCAATTACAGTGAAGACATTCTATGCCCTTTCAAAATGATATACAATACAAAACATTTCTTTAGAGTTCAACTATTTGTTCACAAAATATTCCATGTTCAAAAAGGAAATGATATGCATATGGCGGGGTATACACTTATACGCCGCAGCTTGCTTTATGACTCTGCACTTCACTATCTTGTCTTCCTTCCTATCTACTAAAAACCTGCGCATAGATAAAAACTATACGCTAAGCATTTTCATGCTTAGTGGTTCTATATAGTTATATTTCAATATTCAATTTAACTTGGCATGCATTAATCATTTAAACCATGCCTATTATATCAACATATACTGTAATGACCCGTACCAAATAATACAAGTTTACGTGTTTGACCAAGCTTGATTAAAGTTTATTGCAAAGGATTGACTAGGTTTGACCCGACACTTAGTGGAGTTGACCCAAGTTGACTTTTTTCAAGAATGAATAATTTTGGGTTGACTAAGGCACCCATTTCGTAGGCCTCGTCGATGCGAGTTCATAGACGGCGGAGCGTCTGTCCCGACTTTGGATAAAAAGTTACGGCCATTAGAAGTTCAAGCAGTAGCACTTTATCGGTGTCAAGTTAATGGGATTTTTACGTGCCTAGACCCTATAGAGCATGGCTTGTGATACCAAATGAAAACCCAAGCCCAAAACAACACTTGAGCTCCCAAAACCCTAAGAGAAAACTCTCCAAACAGGGAACACCTTTTGGGCCAAGTAGCCACCTACGTAGTGAGATCGGACCCGGACGAGACACCACCCGGCCACCCCAAAGCTACACGCGCCGGACGGGGGAAGGTGCGCAACCTCCGGGCCGATCCGCGCGGCCAAATTCCACGGCCACCGCGCCCGGGCCCAGCGCGGTCGAGCTGCGGGCTTGGCGGCTTCACCGTAATCAGCCGGTATTCTTGACTTTTCCGGCCATTTCCGGCCACCCCATAGTTCATTTCCACCATTTTTGGACCCCCTAAACTCATTTTCGTGGTCCCTTTTTGCGGTCCGCGTTTGGAGATTCTGGCCAGCGAAATCGTGAAGGTTAGATCGGGTTCAGGCCACCCTGGCGTTGGTGGGGTAATGGTACCCGATGAGTTCCTGGTCTCTTGGGCTTTCCATTGATAATGGTTTATAGAATTTTGGGCGTCGTTTAGTTGGTTTTCCATTTTAAGTTGTTTAGGGTAATTCACCCAGAAATGTCGGGGCTTGAAATAAATGCAAATTGGTCAAATCTGGCAAAATTGAAGTTGTATTAGTAAGAAATTGGATGTTTTTAGGAATTATTGGGACCAGTTCAATTTGAAATTAATCGGGTGAAAAAGCCCAATTTGGTTATCAGACGTACTGGGCTTTGTGCTATGTTGGACTGTCCCGGTTAGTTGGAATAATTCTCTTATGATTCTAGAATATGTTGATTTCTACAGATGCTTAGGATATTCCAATGTCGTTGGTTCAATTATTGGAGCCTAAGTGGTATTTTATTTATATTACAGGCACTCACGCATTCCACCTTTGTAGGAGAGAGGAGGCGACCTGGAAGGACAAGGCGGCGTCTATGGTCGAGTGAGTGGTTTATATGCTTTTAAATGATTTGGGATATTATGTCGATATATCTATTATGATTTAATACTTTACATATATACTGTTTTAATCAGATGGTTGGTTGCATATAAATGTGGTTATCGGTCTTATATAAAACAAGTTAACATTTCATGTGAATTTTTGTCAACATTTTCACTGTTTGGAAGTTGTACTGGTTTCTTGGGTGATTATGTGGTATTTAGATATTTTGGGCATGTAGATTGGGTTTTATAACCCATGAATTATTGATTTATGAAATGGATTTTGAAATATATGTGTTTTAATAAATGGATTTAAGAATATGAATTCATTGAGGTATTAACAAAATTCGACATGAATTAGAAACTAAAGATCTTGATGTAGTGGATTGAGTTGTGGAAAGTAAAGTTAATAAATTCTTAACCTAAGATGCGGTGGCGTTGGGAAAGGCACACATGAGTAAAGTCATTGAGTTGGAGGTTATAAGGTGATGTACCATGTACCGGATATTGGGTTCGATGATTATATTGTAGTATATTGGGATTGCCCGCGGTGTGATGAGGTTGGTTCTATCCAGCGGTCATATATTAATTCCATGGCCGAGTGAGGAGTCGGTTTGACCAGACGGTTTACTAGTTGCCGCGTTGAGTGAGTCGGTTTGACGAGCCAGTTTATTAGTTGCCACGTTCTTAGTGAGGTCGGTTTGACGCGAAGCGGTTTTGGTGATACGGGTTTTGCCATGATAGCGTGAGGTCGGTTTGACCCAGCGGTTTGGTGATACGGGTTTGCCGCGGTAGCGTGGTGGGTTTGACCGACGGTTTGGAGTGATACGGAACTTTACCGCGTTGACGTAAGTCGGTTTGATCCGGCGGTTGGGTGATACGGGTTTTTACCACGATTAGCCGTGAGGTCGGTTTGATCCCGGCGGTTGGATGCACAGTTTTTTCCATAGATGCGTGAGGTCGGTTTCGACCCCGACCGGTTTGGTAAATGCAGGTTTGCCCGCGGTGTCATGAGGTTGGATTCATGCATGGTTATACATTATTTCCGGCCAGTGAGGTCGGGTTTACCGATGGTTTAGTATCGCGAGATTGCCCGCGATTGTCGTGAGGTTGGTTACATCCGAGCGGTTATATATTATTTTTGCGGCCGTGAGGTCGGATCAAACCGGTTCATCATTATTATTATTACCGCGACACCTTTCGAGGTTGAGGTTGTGGTGGGGTGTCCCGATTTATGAAGAATTTATATGATGCGGTATATGATGGGTATATAGTACAGTATATGATGGGTATATGATACGGGTTATGATGAGTATATTTTATGGTATACGATGGGTATATGGTACGGTATATGATGGGCATATGGTACGGTTTATGATGAGTATGTGGCACGGTTTATAAGGATATATGGTACGGTACATTGTGGGTACCCGGAGGTTTATTAGTTGTCCGTGATGGCCGAGTTTACCCGGAGTTTTATTAGTTTCCACGTGATGGCCGGGTGTAACCACAGGTTCATTTGTTGTCACGGTGTCATGAGGTCGGGCTTATCGACGGTTTATGATGGGTATGTGGTATGGACGATATTGATTTATCTTTACACGAATGGTACAACTATTTGATACTCGTGTTTATGGTGCATTTCATGGTTATTTTATTACATGATGACTATACATGCTTTATGCTTGGCTTTATGTTGTGTATAGTTCATAGTATAGTTTTCGTAACTTTGTGTCGGCTAAATTGTTGAGCATGGATTGTATATGTTGGACTTAGGGGCCAAGTTGGGTTTTGTAGAAATGTTTCCTAAAGCAGGGAGACACAAAGAGTGGAAGTGAGGTCTTGAGAGAAGAAAATTTCGAAAACAAAAATATTATTTTCCTTATAATTTATGCCACTCACTGAGATTTATTTCTCACGTTTATTGTTTAAAATCACACGTTTCCTAAGGTCGGGCGGGTTTGTAGGGCCTACCTCGCGCGGTCGACCTTTGCTCTTCTGCGACAACTGCAGTACTTTATCCCATCCATCTGTCTTTGAGTTGTTGGACCTATTTATTTTATTTTGTAACCCTAATTTCGCAAATACTCTTAGAATGCTCTGACATTAGTATTAAACTCATATGAGTCCTTATTATGTATGTTGTGGTTATGACCTACATTTGGATAGGTTAATTAGTGGATTTTTTCCTATATATTTGAATTATTGTAGTGCTGCGGGTATTTACTTCTCTTTTAGATGGGGCCCCTTTTAGTAAATTTCACACTGAGGATTGTACAATGGGACTCCTTACGTGAGACCACAGGGTACCACGGAAGGGTATCGGGTCGAATCTGTCATATACTCATGCTATTCACTTCCATGCTCATTTTACAATTCATTTACTATATCACAACATGCATTTTCAATGCAACAATTCAATTATGAGATTTAAGCATATACATAAAAATCCATTTACACTTTCAAGTGATATTTGGTTATTCTAAGCCAGTTCCGTTTGATGAATCCCGCCCTTTTTATCATTCGGTAATGTGCTTACACATTTAACAATTCGATCTCCCATCATGACGGATGCCGTTTGGTGCACCCCGACATGTGGTATCACTTAAATGCCATACGCCATCAAGATGGATGCCGATTGGTGCATCCCGCCAAGTGGGACATTTCTTCAATGCCATACGTCATCATGACGGATGCTGATTGGTGCATCCTGCCAAGTGGGACATTGGACAATTTCGGGGTGCCTTCGTGACGGATGTCGATTGGTGCATCCTGTCAGGCGGTTCATTCGATATATCATTCAATTCACATTTATGATGGATTCCGTTTGATGAATCCCATCCTTATCATCGTTCACATTCATTCGGTTTCAAATATCACATTTCAATTCCATATTCACTTTCGTATTATCTTTTCAAAGATATACTCAATCTATGTACTTATTTCATATACTCATTCACGTACTCATTTCATATACTCATTCATATACTCGTTTCATATACTCATTCATGTACTCATTTCATATACTCATTCATGTACTCATTTCATAGTTACTTGGTAAACTACCAAAATACTTGAAATAAGAATAGAGTCAGAGAACAAACCGAAGTTGTCGGATCTAGCTTCCTTCTCTTCGATCACCGGTCTAGGTTAGGCGGTCATCACGAATCCTAGTCAATAACAATCTCGTCACTCTTAGTGGATAATTAATTGTTAAACAATTTTAGTGAATTACAAGTTTATTTTCTTTAACGGTCTTGGGTTAAGACATTAAGTTTGCCCGAGAAGAGCCGAACTTCATGCGGCGGTGCGATAATCGTTTTCACTTAGTTCTATTCTTATTTGAACCCCCATTAATCATTTCTTAGGGTCCTTAACCATCGGTATACGAATACGGGACTTAACGATGCAAAAATTTGTCAAAACAGGGCTGCTGGAAGTAGTGGTATCGGTACCACTTTGACTAGTACCGGTACCAATCATCCAACGCTTGTGGGTAGCCGGTCTGACTTTTAGTAATCTTGGTACCACTTGCCCACTATCATGAATTACTTAGTTACCACTCTTGATAAGGCACCTCTGAGGTTTTGCCCATAAAATGCGGGATTTTGCATTTCTCACCCATTTTTCTTCCGCAAACCTTCTCCAATTCATCCTATATCAAAAACCTACCATGGAATCCATCCAAATCAACTCCAAAGGTGGTTTATAATCAATAACAATCCCTTTTCCTCAAGTTAGGGCTTTTTCCCCAAATCGAAAATCACAAAAAGATGAGGTTAGGGTTTGATTTTCTTACCTTAGCCCCTTCAAATCTTCCCTTCCATGTTGCTTGGCCTCTTAGAAGCAAAAAGTGGGAAAAGGTCACACCAAAGCTTGATCTCTTGCGAAGCCACTATTCTTCTCCCTTTTCTCCTCTCCACTTCTTTAAGCGTGGTTGCTCAATGAGCATCTAAGACAGGAATTTGTCTTTTAAATCCCTTGTAAGTGTAAGGCCATGTTTGGCCTACACACCCATTTCTCATTTTCATTTTTCTCCTTTGTCTTAAGTCACTTATTCTATATAAGGCCTTGTTTGGCCACTCAATAAATCCATTTTCCATTTTTGACATTCTAACTCTTTATTTTCACTTTCCCTTATCATTTTTATATTTATTTCACATTATTATTTAAGCTATCATTTTGACCCTTAGGTCCTCATTTTACAATTTCCATTTTGTCTTTTTCACTTGGGTTTTATTTTCGGGTTCAATCAATTTCTCTCAATTTAGCATATAATATTCAATCATATGTACTCTTTCAATTACATTTACAAGTTATCAATTTATCAAATTTCCACGAAAAACCAAGTTTGACACTAGTCATACCGAATATATAATAAAATTATTATAAAAATTCTAGGGTATTTTTGGGGCGTTACAGATTTTGATGGACACCACTTCGGTGTTAGTTTTTTTGTATATGTAAATGATTTTTGTTATTACAGAAATTGTTTGTATACCCACAGGTACAAGTTCAACCTTGATACAGAACAAATCAATGAGTCTTAATATATAGTCTCGCGCCCCGGACTCGGTTCGGATCCGCCATTTGGGTCGAATCCGGAATTGGGAATCGGGGTGTGACAAGTTTTGATTTGATGATTTTTTGAATTTAGTTTGGTTGGTAATTATTGTAGGGGGCTTATTGGTTTTTTGTTGAGCTTTAATTTATAGGTAGGTACATCTTCCACTTTCTTGGTGGATTTCAACTTTTTTCAATTTGGGTATTGATTTGGTTTGAGGATTAAATTGTAAAGTTGGGTGTTTTTTGTTTCAATTATCATTATTCCCATTATTTGAGTGTTGAGGGTTTGGTACAAAAAGTTAGGGTTTATTGTTAGGATTTATGAGGTGTGTGAGGATTGGTTGTGGATAAGGCCTTAAAGGATAGAGGGATAGGATAAATGATTTTTTTGTTGTTTTAGTTGGCTTTGGGATTTGTTGTTGCGTAGGAGGTGGAATTTAAGGTTTTTGGTTGGAATCTGACTGTAACACCCCGAATTATACCATAGCAATTTATTACATGTTTAGGATATAATATAAGTAAAATTTGTATTTTTCAAAAATTAAGTGTAAAGTGGGAAAAACGTTAAAATGATAATTTGTAAAATAAGGACCTAAAGGTCATAACGCAAGAAGATGATATGCTAAGTTAGAATATTGATAAGTTAATTTGCAAATAATAGAAAGATAAAAGACCAAATGCAAAGGTTAAGGAATTAATAAAAAAAAAAGGAGGTAAAGCCAAACATGGCCTTATAAGAAATGGGATAAGACCAAACTTGTCTTGGGGATGAGACAAGTTTCATTTTGATTTTGTTGCTTTGGAAAGCTAGGGTTATGGTTGAAGGAGAACAACCATTCTTGGGTGATTTGTCTCCGTCCTTGGGAGATTTAGCCTTGTTCAAGTGAAGAAAAGAAGCTGAAAAAGAGAAGAAATTAAGGTATGAAAACTATCACAAGCCTTACTTGTTTATGGGTTGTTAGGAAAAAGCCTAACTTCCATTATGAAAGTGTTGTTGATTGGTTTTTGTGGGCTTTAGTGGTTTTGGTTGGTTCAAGTCAAGTTTTGAAGTTGTTTTCTTTTATTTGTTTTGGGTTTTGGGTTTTGGTTGGAAATTTCGGGTGAAAATAAGAGCAAGAAAAACTGTAGAAATCGCAATTAGTCTGGTCACTCAAGTTATTTTTAGTCACAGAGGATGTGAGTACAGATCTTTGAAGAGGATATCAAATATTAGTACTCAAAGCTATTTTTGGTCAAGAGGATATTGAGTACCAATACTAAAGATTCAGTCTTAGGTGCCAAAGGCTTGTTTTGGTCTAGGAGGTTAAGTCTTTAGTCTTGAAAGTTGATGCGAGTGCGAAAGTTGGTACGTAAGTACTCAAAGAGTGGTTTAAGGTCGGAGGGTGCTAAAGTACCGATCTTTGAAAGTTAGTGCGGTACTCAAAATTGTTTAAGGTCCGAGTATCGGTCCTGCCACCCTGTTTTTGCTTTGTTCTTCCGTTATTCCGAATGAAAGGTTAGTACATGTATACGAGTTATATGAAAAATGCTCTGTACATCGCTGCCTTGGCGATCTTATCGTTGGGCAAACATTGTTTCTTACCCCTTATTTGCTAATGTGATTAAGAACAAAAATAATAAGCTCGAAAACACATATAATTGTATGTCTGCCTAAGATTAAATAGAAAATGAATAGACACGTTTGTTCAGTGCGACGACACTCTTGCATTGTGTTACGACACCTCTGTTACGTGGGTAGGCACGTCTCTGTTTAGTGCGACGACACTCCTGCATTATGCTACGACACCTTTGTTATGTGGGCAGACACGTATTTGTTCAGTATTGTACCGTACCTTTGGGTACCTATTATGCTGCGTTCCTATCATTCATTGTTACTGGTCTATACAAGCAAACTTTTATATGATAAGAATCTAAATAATGAACAATAAGAAAGCATAAGAAATAAGTTATGTTCTGTAATGTACCTACGGGTACCTTCTGTACCAGATCTTTGTTCAAACTCTATGGGAGATATGAAAGTGCATTTACTCAGAATTATGTTATATGAAAAATCTATTATAGAATTCTGTTATACGTAAACTCTGACATATACCCTATGATATATGTATCCTATAATTGTGACCACTTCAAGTGTTGTATTTTATATCTTTGTTTCACGAATTTAAAAGCATAGGCATACGGGATGTTTCATCCATTGTGAATCTTGAAGAGGACATCAGAAATTATTCCGCATTCGCGAGAGCGACCACCGATGTCAGTCCACGATGTAGGTTTTTGACTTTGTTTTGCATTGTAAATGTAATATTTTTGTAATAGTGAGGTTTGTGTAAGTACAAGTAAATAAAACTCAAGCATGTATATACAGGACTTTTAAACACCACTACGGTGGTTGTATTACAAGTTGTTTTTCGTTATGATTTATATATATATATATATATATATATATATATATAATATATGTATATATGTATATATATTAGAACAACTTATGCAAAGAGTTCTAGGAGTAGGAAATGTGACCTGCAGGCTTGGGATTAGCATCAGCATTGGTATTGACATCGACATTGGTATTAGCATTGACATGGACATCGGTATTGTCATTGTCATTGACATCGACATTGATATTGGTATTGGTATTGGTATTGGCATTGACATTGACATTGATATTGGTATTGGCATTAGCATTCACATTGATATTAGTATTGACATTGGCATGGCATTGGCATTGACATCGATATCGACATTGGTATTGGCATTGACATTGATATTGACATTTGCATTGATATTGACATTAACATCGACATCGACATTAGTATTGACATTGGCATTGACATTCAGATTTGTTTATGCGTTTTCAACGTTTGAGTTCTTTTCTTTTGAAATTGTTTCTCTTTTTGACGATCTTTCGATTTCTCCTGCTTTCTCTCTCTACAATCTGATATCAATTGACATTATGTTTTTTGGTTTTGTTTTCTAGTTAACAAACTCTCGATGCTTGTAGCAATCACATCATGAGTTTGAGGTGGCATGTTAAATTATATTATATTATAATATAATATGTTCCTATTATTTGTAAGATCCTTTTTCTATTTTGGTAGATATCTTATTCTTAGAACTTTAGAGTTTATTTCCTATTAGGATTATTCTAGTAACTCTATATAAAGACATTTGTTATGTAATTTTGATAAAGATTATTCATTCCAATAAAAATTTCGATTTTCTCTTGTTATCAATTTGGTTTCCTAATTTTAACATTACCTTCCTTTTAGAATGGATTTCTAGTAGGGGTTAGCAAAAAACAAAGAAACCAAACCGATCGAAAAATAGGTTAATTGAATCGATTAGTTTAGTTTTACTTTTTATTTGATACAAATCTTGATTTTGGTTTTGATTTTGGTGTCAGCTTAGAAAATACAAAAATTGTGGTTTTGATTAAGCGATTGAAAAAAAAAAAAAATACTAATATTAAACTAAAATTATGAAACACAATATATATAATATATATTATGAAAACATATAGTAATATATTTATATTAGTAGCATATAGCAATACATAATATAAGATAATTTCATATCTAATTTCGACAAACCAAAGCAAATAGGCTATGCTTTTTTGGATGTAGTTTCTTTTTAATAGTTAAAACAAGTGGTTGATAAAAAAAACCCGTGATTAAATTATCTAATGCTATGCCATTATTTGGATGTATAATAGAAGTGATAAGTGTCATGAGATTGCAAATTGACGACGACACTTATTAATTATTTTAATTATTAAGAATCTTTAATGATGATGATGACTCTTATTAATTATTTTAATTAAGAGTCTTTATCTTTTATTTGTTTTATTTGATTAATTATGGTTAATTACTTTTTTTTGTCCATCAAGTATTATAGTTTCCTTGTTTAGGCAGAATTCTTGTTTAGCAAGGGTTGAGCCTCTATAAATACTTAGTCATTCTATATTTGTAAGCAATTTTATTTTTATTTAATAATCAAAACCTTGTTTCTTAATTGAGACTTTGCTTAGACATTTGTTGGTTTGACGATCTTCACTCGTCACAGACTGCGTTAGGTGGTATCAGAACGGGTTTCTCCCAATCGATTACTAATACTGGTGCTAGTGATGAAAACTAGTCCCAAGATGGTGATCAGGGATTACAAGCTCTTTAGAGATCTATAAACAAGTAGCAGCAATCAATCCAAAATTTAACTCAATAGTTGGAAATAATACAATCCCAATTACACGCATTATTAAGGATTAATGGACAAGGGTGTAGGAATAATGATGAGGAACAAGGCTGAGGAATTGGCTCCGCTAGACGAATTTTTAATCACAGTTTAAAAATACAAAATGAAAGAAGTCAAATCATAAGATTTGATGACACTTCAAATGAGGAGGCCGACTTTGGTGAATTTGTATATGTGGCAAACAAAGAGAAGGTAGGCAGTGATAACCAAATTACAGAGGAGACGAAGAATACAAACTAAAGGTAGATATCCTTAACATTAGTGGTGATTTTGATATTAAAGGGTTTTTAGATTGGTTGATTGAGGTATACAGGTTCTTTGAATGAACCGAGTTGCCCGAGGATATAAATGTTAAATTTGTTACTTATAAGTTAAATGAGAGAGCATCAATTTGGTGGGATAGATTGACGGAGATGAGGATGAAAGAGGGGTGTGGTCCGATTCAAACATGGCGTAGGATGAAGCAATTATTACGAAGGAGATTTTTGCCTTCGGAATATTAACAATACATTTCTTATGCTTATTAGAAATGTACACATGATAGCAAGAGGGTGAATGAATATATTGTTGAATTTTTTATATTAGCATAGTGGAATTAGTTACCAAAAAGTGAGAATCAACCTAAGACTTTACAAGCGGAGGGAAGAAACTTTTTAACTATTATTCATGGCCCATCCTCACTTATGTGCGAAGTGTAAGGGGACCCAAAAAGTGCATTTGATGGTTATGAAGGAAGAAGTAGAAAGTAGAGATTTAGTTATGGCTCACATTCCGATTGAGGTGTAGACTTTGTTGGAGGAGTTTGATAATGTGATTCCCGAGGATCTACCAACAGAGTTACCTCCTATGCGTAACATATAACATATAGATTTGATTAAAAGTGCTTTGCTTCCTAATGTGCCTCATTATAGTATGAGTTCCAAAGAAAACAAAATCTTGAGAAAGAAGGTAGAAGAGTTGCTAAGCAAGAGGCATATTTAGGCTAGCATGAGCTCTTGTGCAGTTTCAACTTTGGCACTGCTTGATTGAGCTGATTGGGAGAGCTATCAGGAGCTAATAGATGATTCACCCCCAATCAGCATTTGTAGCGTGCTTAGTAAAGACACATAATCAACTCTTGATAGCTGATTAAAGGTAAAAAACTCATTATTGGAAAAAGTTATAAATTGTAGCTTTTTTTGAAACGCTCCTAAAAAATATTACCTTTTCAATTTATATCATTATTTCCTCATATACCTTAATCTTTTAAGAAATTGGTTATATGGAAAAAGATCGATCAGAAAAATTGGTTTCACAATTTTTTTTTATAATTAGTATTAATTATTTTTAATAATGTTTTTATTCTTAAAAGTAAAAATATAAAAATATTGTTTTGATAATAGAAAAATAATTTTATATTTTTCTACTTTTACTAAATAAAAAGGATGTTTTATACTATTTTTTAACAATTTTTTTATTTTACATCAAAAACGATTATCTACGCATAAAAAAAATTAAGTATTAAAAAATTAAAATAATAGTATACAAACTATGTTTTAAAAATATAAATATATTTAAAAAATTTTAAATTCTCAAATAAACTTTTATTTTTATAAACTATTTATGTTATCTAATTATTTTATAACATTGAGATAATATTTTTATTTAATAATTTTATTGTTAAGTTTATCTTTGAAACTTTATCCTTATTTATTTTATATACACATAAATAATTTAAATAAAAATTTGTTTCAAAATTTATTTTAAATTTGATATTAATTTTAAATTTTAGTTATTTAATATGATAAAATCATAACTCAAATAAACTCTACTTCAAAATGAATTTTTTATGACATGATTATAAATATATTGACATAGAAATAAAAATAAGATGAAAAACTTAAATATTTCAATTAATTTTCATAAATTATATATTTAATAAATTGTGCTTAATAGCTTGATTATTAATCTCTAACACTGCAATAAAAAAAAAGATCTATGATTATATTAAAAAACAATTTGTTGGATAAGTGATTATAATTTTTTTTTAATTGTTTTGGTCTGATGAAAATACAGGGGAATAAAAAACTAACCAAATGTGAACAAAGTCTAGGGTTATAGATAGAAAATAAATATGATTTTGACATATAAAGGGTGTGGTCTTGCCTTATTTTTCTACAACAAAATTTGAGAATTTTACTTGAGTCTTAATTTGTGTATTTGCATGGTTTTGAGCAATATTTTAAAAACTGGACCGGTAATTGAATCGAAAAAGTTACCGGTTCAAGGTTCAACGGTCGAATCGCAGTTGAAATAGTGACATCATAAATATATAATTAATATTTATTAAAATTTAAAATACTTTAACATTTAAAAAAATAAACTTATAATTAAAAATAATATTTCATATAAGCATATTAATATTTTAAATTTTAGTAAATAAAACATCTATGATATTAGATTTATAAATATCAAAACATATTGAAAATTGAAGTATTATATATATAAAATTCACTTTGTAAATTATATTATACCACCGTGTTCTTATTGAAGTATCATATATGTTTACATTAAATCTAATTAATTAATTATTATTATTATTTAATAGAATTAATTAATTATTATTATTTAAAATAAAATAAAAAGATATTGTTATCTATATAACAAATTTTTTAGTATTTATATGCTAAAACTATATATTAATATCTAATCATTTAATCTTTGAAAATGTTAAGATAAATGTTCAATGCCAGGTAAGGAGTTTTGTAAATAAAACTTGAAAAGGAAATGGATACAAAATCGATTTTAATTTTCAATTTTTAATAAACCTGAATTCTTTAAAAAAAAAGTAAAAATTTTGCGATGATAGTGAAACAGAAATTTTTTTATTTAAATTAAAGATAACATTTTTTTTTTTAAAATACATGTTTTTTGGGAACCAAAAACTGGATTGATCTAATTTTGTAAATGACTTTTTCTTATTAGAAATAATTTTACTAATAATATGGATTGAAATTTATTATGATATTTTTGAAAATGTACTGAAAACGAGATTAATAACAAACTGGAAGTCCCTAAGTGAACATATCGGATGTGCAAAAGGCATCACGAGCCTTTAAAAACTAAATCAACACAACATTAGGATGTAGCGTGTTGGGCCAAGCTATATGGACCTTCAAGGGATGCTGTGAGTTGTGCTTATGAATTGTGACGCATTTTAATTTTCATCCTGTGTGGGCTTGGGCTTTAATTTAGACCGTCCGCTAAAACGGTTCTTTGGGCTGAGCCAGACCCGGAAAAGCGGCCGGTTCGCTTTTTAAAACATTGGTTTTGATTGGGATTTTGACCGCTTCTTAACTTTTTTTATCAATCTCTATCATTCTCATTGCAAAAACAATAATTATCTGGCTATCACCGTTATATATGTTCATTGTTTTCCATTCTCATTGCAAAAACAATAATCAATTATCAACACTAGCTATTTATTGTTTTTATATCTCTTTATCATGTTTATATGAGTAAATTCACCTTAAATCAGCTACCAATACCAACTATTAATTACAAGCTATCAGCTGAACCAAACAAGACATTTGTTGATGCCTAAGAAAGATGGAAGTTAGTGGATGTGTGTTGACAGTATGACAATCAACAAAATTACTGTTGGATATAGATTTTTTATTCTAAGGGTGGATGATATGCTTGATGAGTTAAGTGGAGCAGTTGTGTTTAGCAAGATTGACCTGAGGGGTGGCTATTATCATATCAGAATCCGTCTAAGTGATGGGTGGAAGACAACATCCAACAAAGGATGACCATAACAAGATTTAAGAAAGAAAGTATGGATCGTACTAGATTGTTAAAAAGATCAACAACAATGCTTATGTGGTTGACTTATGAAGTTGGATGGGGATTTCAAAAACTTTCAATATTGTTGATCTTACTTTGTTCCAGCCATATATGAGTCTTAGGTATCTAGAAATAACTTGAGGACGAGTTCTGGAGGTAAATAATAAAAACACATTAATTATTTTAATTAATTAAGAGTCTTTAATGAAGATGACTCATTAATTATTTTAAATAATTAAGATTTTTTAATGATGAGGACACTTATCAATTATTTTAATTAATTAAGTCTTTAATTATGAAGACTCTTATTAATCATTTTGATTAATTAAGAGTCTTTAATGATGAAAAGACCTATTAATTATTTTAATTAAGAATATTTATCTTTTAATTGTTTTATTTGATTAATTATGATTAATTACTTTTTCTTATTTGATTAAGTATGATTAATTATTTGTTCTTGTCCATCAAATATTCTAGTTTCCTTGTTTAGCGGGATTCTTGTTTAACAAATATACTTGTGAGCTTCTATAAATACTTAGGTGGCGTTTGTTTTTTGAGCATCTTTGAAACTAAATAGGCTTTCGGCGTTAAGTTGTTTCTTTTTAAATTTTATGAGCTTATTCTTTGAAATTTTTTTAAAGTTCTTAATAGAAAAGTGAAAATGTTGACTTTTTCTATTCGAGCAAAGTCATTTTTCCACAAAAATAAGAAAGACTCGATCGTTGTCAAACCAAGAGAAGAACTATGATATACATTCGCACCCATGGATGTGACGGGAGGGTTTGGGATTTGGGCGGTCCATCGAGCTCGGCTCGACTATTTTTCAATTCCTAAACTTGTCTTATTTAAAAAATTAAACAGGGTAGGACGGAGATGGAAAAATTACTCCAAGCTACTTGTTTACATTTTATTTTATTTTATTTTTTAATTTTAATTTTTATATTTACTTTTATTTTTATTATATTAAAAATTAATATTTTTTCATAAAAATAAAAAATATTATGAATTTTTATAAATTATTTATTAAAAAACATTATAATAATAATTATTATTTATATTAAAGTATGAAAATAAAATATGCATTAGCATTTTTCTACTATTTTTTAGTCAGATGACAAATGGTTTGTTGTTTTGATCCTTCCTGAGCATGCTATGATGACCTCTTCAAACATCTAATTAGTCCCAGATAACAGCTTAAACTCACTCCCAATAACATAAAGCAAAAGATGAATAAAATTAACTTGAAAAAGAGTCAAAAGAAGTCATCACATATTCTAGAAAAACTAGTAAGCCTGAACAACCCCTTTGGATTATTTTGTCCTGTCTAAACCTACACAACAGCATTATACATTTATACTTCAACCTCAAACCTAGACGTAGTGAGTTTCTAAGTTTGCTATTTTCTCATGGTAACAGAAGCCTGATTATCAATATATCAGGCTAAAGCCAGGATTTCGTGTAGGTGTAATTGATTCGCAACACCTTTGATGAAGATTTATTCAGGAATTACTGTAGAGAAGTTCTGGCTTACTTCATCAATACAAAAAAGGAGTGAAAACTAATGTGAGTCAAGGATTGATTGAACTATTAGTTTAACGCTGGAAACTCTTTTTATGAACAACTGCTCAAGGTCTATGAAGATTTAGGGAATGAGCATAACGGAAAAGATAAGGGAACCAATCCGAGTCTCATAAATAAATAAAATGACTAATAGAATGGAAAAAAGAAAAGGTAAAATGTGATCCATGCAACAAATAAATAATTGATTACCATAGTCGTGGCATTTCTACAACATTTTCTACAAAAGAAATTAAACAAAAAATGAGGAAGAAAGACAAGTGTCCCTCCCCCATCGTATGCCTGTTCTATCTAATTTATTCATGCCTGCATTTTTACACTAAGAAACTAAAAGCTGATTGAAGCTGCCATCAAACAAAAAATGGAGGGAAACTCACCATATAATGAAGAAATCAACATGATCTATCCCCAATGCAGAGACAGCAACCTCAGACAACTACTTCTATTTCCACAGAACCATAACCCATGACAGCACGGGGATAATCAACAAATAGAAGTTTCCTTGTAAGGTTGCTTTGGCTGTAAAAGACAGAAGATAACCAAAGAAAAATGGCATTTCAGTTTTATGAGCTGAAACCACTATCAATCTAAATATTGGAATATGCATAGTGTTCATAAAAAAGAGTGACATATCTCTAGCGAATTGGAAAAACAGTTTCTTCTTGTTGTTTTTAGGTTGAACAAATTGAGAATCTTTTGAGGGCGGTTATCCAATTGCTGATAAAGATTTAAAACATAAAAGAAACAGATTAGTTGGTTGTCCATCTCAGAATCCAGAATTACAGTTCAATCAAACCAAATTGAACTTGTTTTTCTGTTTTCCACCTGCTGACAAAGCTTATCAACCAATATTTTTATGATCCAATTTTTAGTATAGCTGTTTGGAAGCCCAACCACCAGAATAAGTTCCTAATTCCCCCCTGTTAGACCACCAATACTCTTGACTTACCAAAGGCGTAAAGGCAGTGGGTACAGTCAATTAAGAGCGCTAAGGTGTAGAGCATGTTGTTGAAAGTTTGCTAGAGTTGTTAATCAATTAGACAGTTTGAAGTTAGTTGAGGTTAGTATAAATAGGATTGAGGAGAAGGCATCGGTGTGATTTGTGTAATTGAGCTTGGCTCTTATGAGAGACCTAACCTCTCGAAAGTTGGGAAGAATCTGTGTATCATTCTTGCTACTAAGTAAAGGAAATATTTTATTTTTTTCAATTGCGTACCTGGAATTCTGATTGGAACCTATCACCCCCTTGGGCAAGGTAAAGAAAAGGGGGGTTGGGAAATGCTGAATTAATGAGGTGGCTATAGCATGTTGGGATTTCCTTAAGTGTTGTTCATTGGGTTAAGAACCATGGTTTGATGGCTAAAAATTCTTGTTTCTCTCATTAATAGTGACAATAAAAGATGTCCTAAGGACTGAAGACCAAATCAAGACAATACGATAAAAAGGAAAAAGTACCATAAGAGTTTGAACTGCCATCCTTACCTTGGTTCTTGTCATTACCAGCCACACTAGGAGTTGAAGAAGTTGATTTGTTTGATTTTGCAATCCCAAGACCCAAACAATCCAATCCAATTGAACCTAATAATCAAACGCCAGAGTTTAGTAACAGGAGACATAAAAATCCATGCATCATGAATTTGGATCATTTTTTTTAATTTATGCACACTAAACTTAGAATATGATTTTATTTCCAACTTTAAGATTTGATCTTATTCCCTATGAACCTAAAAATGAGAAAAATTGGCATTCATATTCTTTCTATTTTTAAGTTAGTGTTCTTACATTCCCTCAAGCATGGGAAGGTAGTGATGTTGAGAAGATTATAATAGCCCTCTCTACATTCACATTTATGTAAGAATTTCGATGTCTTGTTGCATGACCCTCCTCCACAATCCGTCCAGCTGCAGGCTAGAAAACCAAATAAAGAAATAAATATGTTTAGAAGATAGTATCAACTGACAAAGTATGTAACAGAGCAGTGATACTTACGATCGAAAAATGACAAATTAGCTTGATTCTCTTTCTCTTGAACAGGGGAGGGAGCTTCCTTGCAGGAGTAATCCAGGGTGCCTATAAAACCAGAAATTATCAGTACCATCAAAACCAAACTCAGCAATCAATTATTAAACTAGCATAAAACCACCTCTAGACCTAATATCCAGAATTTATAAAAATAAAAGAAAATAAAATGTTTCATCCTAGTTAGCTACAATATTAGCATCACAAGTCTAAAAGTGTTCAGTTTCTTTAACAAAGCAGGGCACACTCAACTCAACATCAATCCTCCGGCAAGATGGCGTCATTAATTGAAAAATCCTCTGGCAACATCTTGAATTGAAAAATAAATTCATTCTTGGTCATATCTTAATGACATATAAATTCTATTGTGGGTTGATGCTTCCACTTCATTTTCCTCCCTAATTGCTCCACAAATTTTTCTGGGCGTCCACCATTGAGCTAAGGTTTATCCTCCAACAGCCATTTTGAAGGTTTATCTCTGTGCTTTAAAAAAGCATAACGACCTCTAAATTTTCTCATTCACCTCCTCAATCATATGTTGTTTATATTGGTGACTAAATCAACAAGGGCATATTGGTCTTTCAGAATTCCTCCCCCGATAAGGTTTGAGTGAGGATCAGCCCCACAAGCCCCCTTCATTGAAAGAAACCGGCTGAATTACCTTAACACCCTCACAGATATCATCAAGCTAATATAAATAAATAAATACCCCTTGTTAAGAAATGAACTCAAAACCAAACGCAGCACTATTTCATATCATAGAAAGGAAAGTGGTATATGCACAGTTGATTTGTATAGGAAGCAGCTTCAATTTTCAATTCTGAAAAAAAAAAGTAAACATGAAGAGAAAGAGAGTCTCACAGTTGGGAACCACACAAGGGAGGAACTTGAGATGATCATCATGGGCAGGGCGAGTCTGTATCCAACCAGGATCACATTCACATACAAAAAACAGAGAACTGTCATTAGAAGGCTTGCAAGTGCCTTTTCCACATTCCACTCCTTTGCACACCTCATCTGTTGCCACAAATAAAAAAACAACATCTCATCGATGTGATAAAACCCTTCAAAATCTCAAACCATTTGCAACTAAATCTGAAATTCATGCAAGACCCAGTGAATCAAAAGTCATCAACCCTCAAACCCCTCAATAAAAAATCACAAAATAAAGAAAACCCAGAAGACAAAAGGCAAACGAGGATCGGTAAATCGAGGATCAGAGACTAATGGGTCGGGAACATACCGTAAATAGGGGAGAGGATAGGAGGCAATATGTTGCTTGTAGTATTTGTAAGTTGCAGAGCAATAAGGATTGCGAGGAAAATAATAACATTGGCGGAAGCCATTCCTGTTCTCTAGCAGAATGGAAGAGAGAGAGAGAGCTGAAGGTGGCGTAAGGTGCTTGGAGTTTCTTTACTTGATAACTTAATAAAAGTGAGCATTAGGCAGGAGGTTGAAAATGAGGGTGAGGTTGGACGGTGAGGGGTCAACGTGGTGCAGTTAAAAAGTCTCAAAAACTGGGTTAATGGTTGAAGTTGGCGGTTGGGGACTTAAGGCAACTGTTTTAATGCACCTGCCCTTTTTCCCTATTCACACCCTCATCACACTCTCACCCTTTTTTTTTTTTTTTTTATCCATTTGCTTTGTACAAGGACTCGAACCGGATCTTCTCTGTGCCCTTCCCACCCTTCCTACCTCTTTATCATCACATGCTTATCACGCTCTTCCTTTATTATTTTCCTTTTCAAAGGATGTGGATGAGAAAGAAGAAAAGATGATGCATTAAAAATAATTAATCTTTCTAACCATATCAACTTTAATAAAGATCTTAATCTAATAATTTATAATCTTGTTAAATAAAAATGGGTTAGTTTGTCTTTTTATTGTTTAAGGGTAGAATAGTCTTCTGTGTTATATTATTTTCTTTTTATGTTTTTGGGCTTTTGTATTAAAGATATTAATTAGAGATATGACTTGCATTCTTCTACTCATTTTGTTCTTCTCACATGGGATTAAAGCAATTAGGTATGATCTTTAGTAGCAGGAAACGAGTGGGCTTTGAAGTGGTATTTGAGGATTTTTTGATGAAAATGGGGTGGAAGTTGTTGATAGAAGCCATTTGGAGGAGATGAATGGTGTGACCTTGGTATTGCCATTGACATTAGTCGCTTTGAGGTGGTTTTAGGATTTGTTATTACGTGGGAGGTGAAATATTGGCTTTTTGGTTGGAATTTGAATGTGCCTTTGGCTTTGGCATTGACATTGATTGCTTTGAGGTGGTTTTGAGATTTGTTGCTACGTGAGAAGTAGAATTTAGGGGTTTTGTTGGAATTTGAATATGGCTTTAACATTGGCATTGACATTGGTCGCTTTGATATGTGGAACCTGACATTGGCATTTGGGTTTGAATTTGAATGTGGTTTTGGTTACTTTGATGTGTTGAAGATGATTATCAAGTGAATGATGAAAATTGAGATACTGCAAATTAAGCGGTGCAAACTAAAACAGTTTAATGAAGACGATACAATTGGCATTTCAGTGATTTCGACATTCGGATTTGCTTCTTTGTTTTCGGCGTTTGGGCTATTTTCTTTTGAGACTATTTCTTCTTCGTTGTAGCTTACAGATTTATTTACCAAGTCGTATTCTTTTTATGTTTTCGTTTTCTAGTGATAAACTCTCGATGCTTATAACAATAACATCATGAGTTTGATGGGGATGGTAAATAAAAAAAGGAATTATTTTATCTTTTTATCATTTAATGGTAGAATAGTCTTTTGTGTTATATGCCCCCCTCTTTATGTTTTTAGGTTTCCTTCTTTCTATTATTTATTGCTTTTGTAATAGACATTGTGAATATGTATTGATTAGAGATATGACTTGTATTTTTCGTCTCCTTTTGTTCTTTTCCTTTCTTTTTTTTTTTTCTTTTCTTTAAAAAATAATAAAAGGTTTTGTTCTTCTCACAAATGTTTCTTTCAAAAATAATAAAAGGTCAGCAACACTCTTCTCCAAATTTCCACAATGAAGAATCAATCCTTATCCTAAGGAAGAAAAGTTCATCACTCCATTTAATTAAATCCTACGCCAATGCCTTGGCCTTTCTTTCCACATCATTAATTACCTTTCTTTTCTTTCCACTCAACTTCCTCCAATTTTCCTCGTCTAATTTATTTCAATAATTCAGAGAAACCACATGTAACCTTGTCACATGCTGCCCTTAATGTCAAAGTGTTTCCATATAGCCTTGTTGGTAGGCTGGTACCTATGGATATTATCCCACAATATTGGGCATTCTCTCGTCACTGTCATTAGACAAATACATCTTCATCTGTGTTTTAATAAAGGTGAAGTTGATATCCAAATTATTCTAGCTTAAACCCTGGTCTCTAATCACTCGAAATACAGCTACCTAAAATGCAATCAATCAAAACCACCTAAACTTTTTTTTTATATATATATATATTCACTTTGCAATACATGACTCCACTGCCGAATTTTTTTTAACTACTTGAGCTAGAACCACCTAAATTTAGAGAACCCACCTCCAATATTAATGAGTTGACTAATTGGACAAGCTCATTCGAATTATAAATGCAATCACACCATTTGTTGATAAAAAGACCAAACTTTTAACCTAACCATGAATCCCATATTCGAGAAAATTAGAAATGCAATTAACTAGAACCACCTAAAATTAATAACGCCGAATAAGAGTATCCGTATATAACCCACCTTTAATGGGTTGAGCAATCGGACTAACCAACTCGACTCTTAAAAGTAATCACATCATATTTTTACAAAAAATAAGCCATAGAATCCTATGAGAAACTTACCATAAAGATCAATTCGTGTCATAACTGGAATGGGATAAGCCGTACGTCATATGACAATTACGTGTTGTTGATCCGAATCTAGCCAAAATCCAAATATAACCCGACGAGAATCGAATGACCGGGCGAACTCGTTGGGCAATGACTCATAAATGGACACGCATCGCCTCAATAACCTCGTATTAATGAAATTAACGTGTAAACGGCTGGCTTGATTTTTATTTATTTCTAAACGGTTATGCAATTAAATGCTTAAATACCATTTAAGGATATTTGATTCTCTTTTTTTTTTTTGTTTTTTGGTATGGCTAGACGATGAGTCAATAATTTGATCACCGTTTCTTGCTTGAATTCTATTTAATTGGAGTTTCAAGCTCTCTTTGAAAAATCAGAAAAAACTTTCCTCTGTTAAATTCTCTCCTTTTGGCTTACTATGTGATAGAATTACAAACATTACGTCCAGTTTATCGGAGTGATTGCAAATATGTTGTTGCTGTCGTTTTAAGGCCGTTTTATTCTAGAAAGTAGACGTCTGTCGAAGTCTCAAGTACTCTCGAAAGAAGACAAATCTGCTTTTAAGGAGATTGTGTTGCACAAGACTCGATATGATATTGTCTTTTATTTTTCTATATCTTTGTAATTTTCCTCTTCTCTTCTTAATTTTCATTTCAGGTTGTATTATGTACTAATAGTTTAAAGAAGACTCAAAGGAGGAAAAAAGAAAAGAAAAAATAACCAGTAAGGTCTGTGGTCGGAAAAGAAGTGATTAGATAAGGAAAAAAAATAAGAAAAAAAAAAAGGAAGAAAAAGGGAAAAGGAAGAAGTTTTCAAACTGAGAGAGTTTCCTTGAAAGAAAAAAAAAAGAATTTATTTTGGAAGAAAAAAAAACAAAAAAGAAGGAAAAAACTGAAAAGCTATCTTTCCTCCTTCATAAGGGATAACATTTGAGAAAAGGAAAAGAATTTTTTGAAAAGGAAAAAAAATCTCAAATGTGAGACTTGTTTTTTATGGAAAAAAAAATTCTAACAAATTTTTTTTAGGTAAAACCAAACATACCTTTTAGCTTGTTTGTTTTTAGATTGAAAATTTTAATATTTTCCTCTAAGGGAAAATCTCTGTCAAACTTTTGGAACTTTGACAATTTAAAAAAAAAAAAAAAACAAAGGAAAAAAAAAGAATTTTTTGTTTTGGACCCCCCACTCAAACAAATTGGTTTGTTGGTTTCATAGTCAGGAACTGCAAATTCTTCAACCCATTTGCTAGAATGGTAAAATGCATCAACTAATCCCACAATTTTTATTCTAGGCCATTGACAAATTCCAACCTACTTTATGTGTTGTAGGTTAAAACGTGGCTAAAATGGCCAAACCATAAAAATGCTTAAAAATAATTTTACAAATTTATAATTCTTCAAATAAAATAAATAATATACAAATATATAATAATAATTAATATATAAAATGATTGAGTATAAACAATCTAATAATAGTAAACAAATTTAAATAAATAAACTAGAACACTGTTATAACCAAAGAGCTAAACAACTAGCTAAATAGTACCAAAATAATAAAGTAACAACTTAATAACATATATAAGAAAAACAACTTCAAAGTATTAAATGAAATCTCATATGCATATAATCTTCATTCTCATCCTCATTATATCTAATAATAACATGTGATTTCATATTAGAAAGATGTATATCTTCGATGTGTTTGAATTATCATCCTCTATTAATTAATTTAGAATATTAATAACAAAAATTTCATTTATTTTTGGAATAAAAAAATATTTTTTCCAAAAATATTTATAATCTATATTGCTAAAAGATATAATCATATTATGAAAGAAATTAGTATATAAATTTGTTAATTATTTTAAAAATCAAATTATTTTGTTATTAACACTAGTTTAAGTAATAAAATTATTTAAAATATTATTTAGTTATTCAATTAAATTTAATTTATAAACTAGTACAACTACATTTTTATAAAAAAAACATATATGATTGAATAAAATCTAAAAGATAAATAAAAAAAATGAAATTGAAAATATTTAAAATAGGATTAATTAGATAAATAAAAATATATTTAATATTAAAACTGTAATTTATTTAATTCTAAATTTTCATACAATATTTTTTAAATATTAAATTATCATATAAATTATAGATATATTTAGAAATTGAAAATAAAATAGTTTTTAAAACAACAAAGTTTAATATATTAATTATATATTATAAATATTATTATTTTTAAAGCCCCTATGCTACAAAAGTGATAGCCAAAATATCAAATTTTATAGATGAATCATTGAAAATCTCTATTACTTAAAAAATTTAAATAAAAAATTGCTCCACTAGTTAACTCCCTGCTAAACGAAGACAGCTACTTCTGCCAAAATGGGTCGGGCCAAATTGACCCGATTTTATTCTTGTCTTAAATTTTACAACACAACCCTCCAAAAATTTGGGATAAAGCTGGCTAATTCCATCGAGCCTCAAATGCCTCATATTGTTGGGCCTTTTTAGCTTCAAAAAGCTGGCGTTTTTCTATATTGGACAAATTTTTATTGGGAAAAAAAAAAAAAGGCTAAAGAAGGGATTTGAATTCAAGGCCTTGAGTTAAAGGGCCAAGGCTTAAACCACTAGGCTACACGCTTTAATCAGGCCGAAGTTATCGAGGCACAACCTTATAGCGGGTGTGCATCAATTTTCTTTCAAAACTGAAAATTATCATACAGAGAAGTTCCTGGCTTCACAGGTCAGGTTTTAACAGTTTTTCCACTTCAAATACTCTTCTTACGAATACTCTGTAGAAATAATTGTCTTTTTTTCCGAAAGAAAAGGAGAAGAAAAATATTGACATTTTGGTTGGGTTTTATAGGAAAATGAGTTCTTAATCCAACATTGTCGGTGTGCCTAAATCTGGCCAAGTGGCGACCCCTACTGTGGCCCAAGTAGCTACCCCCATTGTCGTTGCCCAAGTACCAATGGTGCACACTTCTAGGCTTGTTTCTGTTTCTCTAGGGGAGAAGCTCGAGAAGTTCAATGGACTCAACTTTAAACGGTGACAACAAAAGATGATATTCTATTTGACCACCTTGAATCTTGCGAGATTCTTGACTGAAGATGCTCCGCAGCTCAAGGAAGATGGGCATGATATCCAAGTCAATGCTGCATGTATGCTTAGAAGCATTTAGGACTTCTCCGTAGGAAATTATGTCTCACGGGTTAACCCGATACTTTGTATAATGTTTATTATACTAAGAATTCAGCAAAGGAGCTATGGGAATCTCTAGATCGAAAGTATAAAACCGAGGATGCTAGGGCTAAGAAATTCATCATGGGCCGATTCCTAGACTTCAAAATGGTAGATTCTAAGACTGTACAATCATTAAGTCCAAGAATCCTATGACCATCCATGAAATACATGTCGAGAGATGGTACTACAGTGAAAGCTTCCAAGTGGCAACCGTTATCGAGAAATCGTTTCGCTCGAAAGACTTCTGCGCACTACTCTCAAGCACAAACGAAAGGAAATGAGCAATGGAAGACCCTAGCTTGAGCCAGCTTCGCATCAAGAAGATAAATTGTATGGCCCGTTAAAGGGTGCACACTTCCACTTGGGTGAAGGCAAACTCTTTGTGGAACATGGCCAAAGTTCCAAGAAAAACACAACAAAGGAAGGCCCAAGTCACCTAGAGGAGGGGTTGATTCGTGCCACAATAGGTGCACCAGAATCAACAAAATTTGTATCCTAGGATTCCTATTGTCGTGAGTGCAGCCAATACAAAGATAAAGGGCCTAAAGTCGAACTCAGACGCTTTCCATGCCAACACAGCTGATCGAAATAGTGTTTCCACTTCGACTGGGGGTTTGGTAAAAACAAGGAGGCTGATGGCCGGGTAAAACCCAGAATCACAGAGAAATAAAGTAAAAGAACTCCTGAAGTTTCGACCACTCAGTGTTGTGGTTCAAGGTGGAACCGTAATGGCCTCGCTTTTCCTCACACTCTGAGGATGACCTATAGTTATTTCCTGCCGGATCTAGGTTTGGCTATAAAAACCGAACCCTAAAAGTTTCCCTTCCTAGTACAACATTTATGACCCATTAATGTTTAAAAGCAATTATAATCATCCGGATCTAACTTGCGTGAGTTTAATAAAATGGCAATCCACCGAGCATCGCGACATCTAGCAATAAGTATCCACTGAGCCGTGAAAGCTTGCCAAGTACTAACTGTAAAGAGACCAAATGATGTATATGTGAAAATATAGCCAAGGGAGTGAATGTGGTAAATACTAAAACCGAGCTCAAAACAAAAGTAGTGATACTCAAAATCCTGTACGAAAAGTATTACCGAAGACTCAACCCCTTTCCAAGTGCACGTCATGCTGCTAATAAAGTGGACTCTAGAGTCCGGATATCACCCACGAGGATCGAGGCTCTTCTAATCACTCGATCACCCCGATTACAAGGGCTCTTCACTATTTAGCGATCAACAGATGGAATAAAAAATCAATTTAATTGAAATAAAAACTGATTTAAAACTAACTTAAAAAATCTTACCAAATAAAACAACTACTTAATTTCTAAAAGGGTATGAAGAGAGTCAATAGTGGATGAAGATAATATAAACAACTTGCATTTCCTTGAAAGTGCAACATTTGTGAGTCAATGCTAGATTTGTCCAAGAGCAATGTAGAATAGCAATGGGATTTCTCCATACACTATATATATTTCACTATCTAACACACCATATCTCTTTTCAGACAAAATGGGTTTAAATAGCCACTTGTAAAATTTGGCACTCTTAAGATTTGATTGTTTTTCTTTTTCTCAATACTTCACAACTACTTGCACCGGGCACCCGCTCCTCCCATGCATGATAATGCAAGCCTTCTCCAATGTAATCGTATCTCGCCTTCAAATCTAATAAAATTTTCTATCTCCCTCTTGATTAGATCTTTGCTAACACTGATCAAGATCCTTTCATTAGACTAAGGAGAAACTTTGATCAACTAAATTGATACATCATCTAATTAATCCTCACACCATGAGTAAATTATGATCTATCAAAGTAATTTTTCGTAGAGTTCATTAGTTCCAGTAAGATATTAGTTCAACATACCCCTAAGCTACGCTCTTACTCGTAAATCTCCATCTCCGTGTCACTCGTAGGGCTTCCGAAATCGCAGCAAAGATACACTCTTTCGTATATTACCAATATCTCGACGCTCCATTATATGAACAATACCAATTATATAAATTCAAGATTCGCCCACAAAATAACCGAGAAGCTGTAAATCAATGTTCAACAATTAATCCCCACTCAGAGGGTGTTTAATTTTTCCCACATCGATTCCAATCATCACCAATCAAACAAAAGTAAGAAATGAAGAAAGAAATAAGAGAAAGAAGAGAAAAACCTGTATTTGAGCTTTTAAATCTTCTCCTCAACAAGAAATAAATTGAATATCCGAGTACAATCAAATCTCTTCAATAGAAATAAAAATCTGCTTCTAAGATCTATTAAAAATAAAAATCAAGAAAGAAAACTAAGAAAATGGGCGCTTTAGAGAGAAACCCATGAGAGAGAGAAAATCCGCATTCTAGCTTCAATCTTTGTTCGAACTTTATGAAATCTCAATCTCTCGTTATACAAAGACCGAAATCTCTTCAATAGAAATAAAATCATTTAAAACTACTCTAAAATCTAAAACAAATCAAAATCTACAGAAAAATCTGGAAAAATGGGCAATCTAGAGAGAGAAACCCCATGAGAGAGGCTCTCCAATCTTCCCGCTTGCCTCTTTACCTAAAAAAACGAGTATATATATGGTCCTAGGGTGAAATGGGCTTGAAATTAGGTCAAAATATCAATTTTCGGCCTTTTTAGGTTTCCTCGCAAGATTTTCGGGTCGCGACCAAGTTTTCGTCATGATGACTCACGCCCCCGTCGCGACACCCTCTTGGTCGCGACATACTTTCCCGACAAAGAACCTGCTTTTCTTCTCCAACTTGTCGGGGGCCATAACTTCTTCATTTTAACTCCTGATTTGGGCGTGTGAGTACTGCTGGAAAGATCTTTGAATGTAGAATGCAGCCATGAGGGAATTTGAACCATTTGAGGTTCCAGATGGTACAGAAAATTAATCTTCCCAGTAGCTACGTGAGACTCCTGGCTGACTCCTTCTTTGGAAATATATTCATTTATTGCCAAATCGCTTGCTTTTCATCAATAATCCTACAAAACCAAGTTTAGAGGAAATTTTATGAGTTTTACATGAATATGGATATTAAATGCACAAAATAGCATGTGAAATGAACTCAAAACATAGATGAGTTTTGTACTCATCAAACACCCCCAAACTTGAAGTTTTGCTGTCCTCAAGCAAAGAAAAGAAAGAAGTTGTCATTCCCAAGAAAATGAAAGAGAAGAGTTCATTTCACCATTTTTTATTTAACCAAAATCAGTAATCAAGCTTTGCAAGGGTATGTGATATGTGTCTCAAGAATTACCTCTACAAGGAATGATAGAGAATATGATCAAGATAATTTATTCATTTTAATAGTGAATTAATCTCATAATAGAAAAAAATTTAGATCATGGTTCTCTAAAGGTGTGTGTGTGCGTGGTCTTCCTCTATCCAAACACCAGAAGCCTACGAAGCTACAGACCGAGATAAGTACGCCGGATCTCCTAAGATAATTCTATTTAGGTTCCATAGGCTTGTTGTTCTTATCACTCTTCACTAATGTAGGCACACACAACTCAAGATCAAGTAGGTCTTTATGTTTCAGAATGTGGCGCTTAAAAGCGGGTAGTTGAGTAGTCATTTTAGGCTAAAACTTACCCAAACATACATATTTTTCAGCATTGACAGCTCCTACTCCATCCTGGTTTTTACCATCAGCATAGTGACACTCTCAAACACCCCAAAATCTGTTTAGGTGCATCCTTCCATACTCCTCATATCACTTTTCTGTACAAATTCTGCATTCTTTCAACAAACACCAAGAAGCCTTTTTCTTTAAGACAAAGTTATTAGAGTGGTGCAATGTCAAAACCCCTAAGCTTTCTACCAACCCTTAGCGAGCTTTAAATCAATAGCACCTAGACCAATTGGCCTTAGGGCAATTAGATGCCTGAGACACTTAGATTTACTTGCTCTGTGGAAGGAAGGCTACGAGGCTGTACTCACTCATCCTGACTTTATTGTATTTTGCTTCTTTTACACTTGATCTTTCTCTCTCGTTTTTTTTTTTTTTTGACAACCCTTGATTTTCAACTTAACTCATTTCAACCAATTTGGAGTTATTTTTCCATAGGAAAAATAACTCCCCCAAACTTGCTCCTCACCACATTTCTCAATTATGTTCAAATCCTCATGTTATGGGTGAGTTTGGTTCTTTATTGAGGGATAATGATGTATATGAAGGTTATTGGCTTCAAACTTGGTTTTTTTATAAATATAATTTCGCCTTTTTTAAGGCTCAACATCTTGGTACTAGATGGTCATGACATGATATTACTGTGGTTAGCTGAAAGACAATCTTTCCAAGGATGGCCTATATCATTTCTCAATTATCAGGTTGCCTAGGATTTCGATTGCCGATAATAGAACAAGTTCTAGAACCTATGGAGATAAAAAATTAGATGGATTCTCATAAACCTTCTAACCTAAGCAAAACTGCTTCAAGGGTACTTAGTGACCACGCATGGATTTTGAGAAACCAATGACTAAATAAATTCTATTAAAGAGATAACTCATTAAGCATTAAGTCCTATTATCTCTAATATTGTCCATATGCCAAGGGTTCATTTATGGTCCTTATTGACATCACAACAACTCCAAGCAAAACTCAATTAACCTTCCAATAAACTCTAACTAAAAATATATACCAAACTAAGATGTGTTAGAAGCATCAAATAAAGTCATTATCCAGAAAAGCACCAGAAAATTTCATTTTCAAAGTTGTCATTTGCAACATGTGGGGTGTGACATGATAAACTAACCAAAAATAAACACCCCCAAACTTTGAGATGAACATTGTCCTACATATCTAACAATGAGCAAAAAGGAAGCAAATGTTAAAGGGTAATAAAGAGTCAGAAAGTGAACTCCCTTCAGAGTCTCGCCACTTTGAATAGGAACCTTGATGATTTTCAGACATTACATTGGTGTACTACCCCTTGATATACTTCTTCTTTTTGCTTTTTTTGGAGCCATGAAAGTGGCTTTGGCATTTTCTCAAACACTTGGTGTGCACCAACTTCCTTCACTTAATTAGTGAGTTTTGATTCTTCAAAACCTTCTTCAATACACATGCAAATCACCTTAATAATCAATGATCCACAAAGAACCTAAAACAAACAAACTAAGCACAAAAATTTTCTTCATTGTAACTCCTTTGATGCTTGGAATGATGGATGGAAAATCGGGGTTCAACAAAGGTAAGTTTCAGGGTTTGTGATGGGTTTTGAAGCTTGAAGATGATGGGAGATGATCAGAGGAAATGTGGGATTTAGGATTGAGGGATGGGAGATGAATTTGAAAGTGGTTAGAAGTTACAAGGGTCGAGGAAAGAGTATGGCAAGATAGAGTATAAAGTAGGAAGAAGAAAAAATGGGTTTTAAAGGGTTAAAAGCCTCTATTTTTCGTGATCGTGGTGGCCGGTCACGTCAAGAATTTCGCCAAGACTTCGTTTTTTATCCAACTTGTTATACTCATATCTCTCATTTTAGCTTTGGAAATTGGATGTAAGGACTCGTTGAAAGCTCTTCAATGTAGAAATGGGCTCATGGGCTGAGGTGAACCGTCGGGAGCCTCAATCAATACAGAAAAATCAGAATGTTGAATGCTGTCCAATGTGATGATTTCTTGACTCCTTAGGTCTCCTTTGCTTTGTCTCTGCCCATATCTCGCTATCCTTCAAAAGTCCTTCATGCTTATATATTCTCTCAAAATTCCTCCAATAGAAACCCTTAATGATTTCATTCATGCTTAAACTCATCTCTTGTCTTCAATTCTCCTCAAGCATGATCATGAACCTTCCAACTTTATATTTCCATTCAATTTGTTCTTTTCATCTCAAAACTCCGAAATTTGAGAACATCTCCACTCCAATTTTTTTTTCACACTTCAAGCACTATAATTACATCAACCACTTTCCAACTTCTTGCCTTTGCTCTTGTAAACTAGTCATGACAACATGTTGAGCTTCAAACTTATCTTATTCTGAAAACACTAACAACAAAGTTAAAACATTGTTGGAAATTTCATCCCAATAGTAAAAAAACAACAACAAATAAAATAACTAAAAAAAATAGAAAAAGAAAAGAGAATGGATAGAATCCTTATTACTTAGCTTAGGTTGCCTCCCAAGAAGCTGCTCCGTTTTTAGAGTCCAGCTAGACTCATATAGAGTGCTACTAGTGCTTCCATTTGACCAATCATTCATCTCTGGGAGCACTTCCCTCTTCAAAACCATTCAACTCAAGGATGTTTTCTTTCGTGACTGGAAGAGGGAAAGAAACTCAAAATCCCTTTAATTATGGCTGGTGGTTCAGCCACAATTTCTTCGGGAAACAGTCCCCTATGTGAAGTAGATGTAAAACACATTTATGCTTAAGGGGGACTGCTCAAACATGTGCCTCGATTGAAGCAGCTGCACTTTCTGCACATGGCTCTTCGCTCCATCAGCCATGAAGAATGGTTGCATAAGATTGAACTGCTCTCCTCACCCACAAGCAAGGTGAGCTCCCCCTTTTTGATGTCAATCCATGCTTGGCTTGAGGAAAGAAGTGGTCTCCTTAGTATATGAGAATTTTGTAGATCCCCTTCAATGCCCCAAGTCACAAAATCGATGGGAAAGTGAATGCACACTCACTAAAAAGCTTTCAATAGCCATTACTTGACTTTCTTCCTCTTCAAATTTCAGTTTATCCACTAATGGCTCTTTCATCCCTCTAAGTTGTTTAGAGTGTCTTGTTCCCACTCTGTACTCATTTTCACCTTCTTCCACAGATTTCAGTATATGAAATTTCTGCACATTGCTCAAATGAGCATCCATGCATTCAATGGGATTTTGCAAAGTATTACTAGGAGAGGTCCTAGAAAATTGATCCTTGAATGCTCGACTATGTCCACCTAATTCCTTCTATTTTTTTTCAATCTAGCACTAGTGTTGACTTGGAAGGTATGTAAACTGGAATTTCGCTTCATGAAGACTACTCATCTTCTCGTTTCATCCATGTCGGTAAAATTCTGCTCTTAGCAAGAAACAACTCTTTTTCTTTTTGATATGTGGGGGTTGAGCTCCCTTGATAAGGCAATACTCCTTGTTCCATGAGGGGTCATTTTGAATTCTTTGATTCAAATGATGAATAAGGAAGTCAAGCTTGGTTTATGGAGGCAATTCCATTTTCACTTGAATATTCCTCCATGAGTACCTACAAATAAGAAGAAAAACAAAAGAAAAGAAAGTACAAAAATACTAATAGTAAAAAAAAAAAAAAAAAAAAAACCTAAGAAACAACTCAACCAAAAATAAAAAAAATAAAAAAATTGCCTAAATTAGCAAATCACCCGTTCTTCAAAATGTCAACTTCCAATGAGAGAAAGTGAATAGCGCCAATCCTCGGCAATGGCGCCAAAAACTTGTAAAGAGACTAAATGATGTATATGTGAAAATATGGCCAAGGGAGTGAATGTGGTAAATGCTCAAAAACCGATTTGAAACAAAAGTAAGTATACTCAAAAACTGAAATGAAAAGTATTACTAACACTCAACCCTTTCCTCACAGTGCACGGTCATATAACAAAGTGGACTCTAGAGTCCAAATATCGCACCCATGAGTGACTGGAGGTTCTCTCTCACCTCGGAATCCAGATCAAATTCGACACAAGGGCTCTTCACTATTTAGGCGATCAAATAGAATGTGGAATAAAATCAATGAATTGAAATAAAACCGATTTAAAACTAATCCTAAAAATCTACCAAATAAAACAACTACTTAATTCTAAAAGGTATGAAGAGAATACTAGGACGTGGATAATTATTTACAAAATACGATTTCCTTGAAAGTGCAAATATCAGAGTTGAATGCTAGATTTGTCCAAGAACAATGTAGTATAGCTTGGATTTCTCCATACACCATATATTTCAATATCTAACACACCATATCTTCTTTTTAGACAAATACCAAAAAGCTAATTGTGAATTTGGCATCAGAAGACCCGACAAATTCCAAATTATGGATAAGGGCAAAATCGTAATTTTGATTACAAATCGAAATTTTAGCTAAAAACTAATTTATTCTCTAAATCTCAGATGACCTAAACTGGATTTCACCGTTGAATCGCCTCAAAAATCTAGTTAGTACATGCAAAATTTGCACATTCTGCATACGGAGTTGACACTGCCGATGGCATTGCGCTTTCGTGTCGTAAAAGAATTTCAATGCGACGAAAGTCACATATGACAAGTAATCATGTGCCATAAGTGGTATGAGTAGAGAAATAATGAAAATGGACGGCCAAGATAGAGTCGAATGTCAAAACTGAGAAAAGAGGGACATAAAGGTCATTTTTGGAAAAGTTAAGTCACAAAATGACAAATTAGTGAACATGACTCATCTTCTCCAAATAATAAAAGAGCAAAAACGTGAAAATCGGGGATGTGAGTCCCAGCTGAGAGAATTTTAGAGAGAGAGAGCATTTCTTAGATTTACTGATAGAACCCAATCATTCAGCCTTCTGACAAGAAGGAGAACTCGCTCTACGCGGAGAGGCCACACTGACTCCGGTTTTGTGAGTTTTTACTAAACCTGCGAGGTAGTTCTCCCTACTTCTGAAGGCTTTATTCCCATTTTAAATACTTTAAATGTTTGAGTCGAATGAGGCCAGGGGTTGAAGCTTGACGGCCCCAAACCTTGGGACCGAATTGATATGAATTTTTGAGCACTATTGGAGCAAACTGGATCGCTACGACTGATTGGGTTGTCAAATTGAGTGATTTGGTATTAAATCATGTATTGGTTCGGGAAAGGCTGATTGGTCGTGAAATGCGTGGTTCACAAAGTGAATCGATGAATGGATGTGGGTTTGAACCGTGTTTTAGGGTTTTACCGTCATAGGAATAGTGACACAAAATATAATTTTTGTGTGAATATGTGTTTGGCCGAGTGATTCGCTGAATTGTCACAGATGCATCACAAATTTCATGGAGCTAATTTTGATGTAGGAATTGATTTATTTCATTTACATGATTGTGTAATTGACATGTTGACATGCAAGATTGCTACATATTTCCGTACGCTGACAGATTGTATTGGAATTGGCATATGCATTCTATATGCACCGGAACATCCTAGACTATAGGATTTAGTGCATGAGATGAGTCTACAGAAAATGGTTCGAGGGTAAATCTGTTGGCTTACCTGGTTCGAGGGTAGTCCAAATGAAAAATATCAATCGTCGGAGCGGCCTAATTGATATTCATCGGAGGGTAGTCCACAAACAAATAGTATATCAATCGTCGGAGCGGCCCAATTGATATATATATACATCGGAGGGTTGTCCACAAACAAACAAAAAAATTAGAAATTCTCATACGAGGCTTAGGCGAGTGTGAGGAGCTTCCGTGAGGACTCCTGGATCCGAGTTATCAAGTGTAGACATTCAAGTAGGATCATGCATTTGCTCAATGCGTGTTTAATTTTGGTCATTGCACGCACTTAGTGGTGAGTGTACCCACTTAGGCGATTCTCCTATCGAGCATTAGCTCTCACTTCGTCGTGGGACCCCTTTATTAAAAGTACGTGGAGCGTGGCGAGAGACGGCTCGTCCTGCAGAGGCTGAGGCTTGTACAAGTTTCTGACGTGGCTTCGATCAGGGTATAAGCATGTATTAGAATGTTGGGAATTTAATATGTGTCAGATAAAGGAGAATTGATTACCTCTCTTGTAACTATTGGATATATAGTCAGACTCCATGATTGCATGTATATTGAGTATCATGATGTGGCTCAAGGGTCAGACGGATATATATCAGATATATCACTGCTTTACGTAAATGCGTGTTTTATACAAGTATTGTATTCGGGCAGAGCTCCCGTGTGCGGAGACTCCTCGCCCGATTTTTTGAAATGCCCAGTCACCCGACATTCACGAGTATTCCGCTGCTGACTGGGTAGTCAACGGACCCCCGGCCAGCGTCACAGCCTCTAAAAGAGACGTGAGCTAGGTATACGAATACCTAGGGAATCTCTGTTAGGTATCCATCACCACTGCGGTTTGATGTAGAGCAGGTATATGGGAACCTATAGATCGAGGATTCGCTTAGCCATAGTCGCAAGAACATCACCAATAGGTGGTCTGGCTGATAAGTGTAGGTATGAGATTACCTAGAAAATCACGGACAAAACTAGGACTAAGGCGCACGCGTGTGCTGATGTGTTTTATGGATTTGGTGAATTATTGTATGACAAGGTGTATGCCACGTCATTTGCATGATAACGTTGCGTCATAAAGTAAATAACACATAGGTGTTTGAAAACAAATTTTAGAGTTTATGCTGTGTAAATCGAAGAATAAAATAAAAGAAATAAAAATTTTTAGAAATTTATTTGGGTTTATTTGATAATGAATTCAAATTTAATAAATTTGAGGTTGAACACTAGGTTAGTGTTGTATAAAGAGGTTTTGAGGAACAAATTCCTGACCGCTTTTCTCCTTAATTAAATGAAAAAAAAATTATTAAAGAAAAAATAAATTTTATAAATTTATTTGGTTAAGATGTGAAGAAATAATTTTCTAAGGTTTTATATGGTGTAAAACCAAGAAAGTGAAGAAATAAATTAGAAATTTATTTGTATTCGAAAATGAAAAACGGGAGAAATAAATTTTTATAAATTTATCTGAGCGTCTATTAAAATGAAAAATGATGAAAAACATTTTAGCGAATTTTCCAAATTGAAATAAATGAGGAAAAAATGAATATATATTTTTCGGGTATTTTCTAGTAGCGTATATAAAAAAAAATAAAAATGGATGAATGTATTTGGTATCTTCCAGTTGTTCGAAACGTATGAAAAAAAAAAAAATTTGGTGCAAAACCGCTGGGCTACTCGCTCAAATTCATGAATTTTTTTTATCATAAAGCCTTGCACTTCAGATTGCAAGAGATGGCCGGAAAATTGTAGTGAAATCAGACAGAATACCATTTGTATTGCAAGAGAGGAAGGCTCGAGGGCCGGAGAGTTGTATCAAGAATACAAACAGATTGTATTGCAAGATGTAGTTGGTCAGAGGAATCAGATTGCAAGATGGGCAATTATTGCAACAGAGGCAAACCAAGCCAGTTGGCTGAACCTGTATTGCAATACAAAGCCTAAGCGCTCAGATTGCAATACAAACTCAGGAGTCTGCAGGCCCGTGTCGCGATACGACACGCTAGGCCAATTGGCGCGCAGGGGGCGCGCGGCACGCAGGGCACACGGGGCGCGCAGACAGGCGCCGGCGCTGCAACAGCGCGGCACGACGCGGGGCGCGGCGAAGCGGGCGGCGGGCGGCAGCGGGTGCAATACAAGGCGCGCGGGCGCAGCGCGCGCGGTGCGCGGGCGCAGCCAGGGCGGTAGGTTTCGCGGCTATACCGAAAGGCGCCGGGCGCGCGGCCGGGCGCTGGTCGCTGTGGCCGTGCACTCTGCGCACTCGGCCTCGCCACCCGATTTGACTCGCATTTTCCCCGAGCCGATTTTCGACATCGTTTCGTTAACCCGGTTCATGAACACTGTTCATCGCAAAATTTTTCGAAAAAAAAATTTAAATAATTAAAATAAAATAAAATAAAATAAAATTTGACAAAATTTTCGAAAAATAAATCTTTCAAAATGAAATTTTCAAAGTAAAATTTTGTTGAAAAACAATATTTTGTAATGCAGGGAAATTAATGTTTCGCATTATCTCAGAATGCAAGGACAATGATATACAATCGATTTACGTAAATAAGAGTATCTGGGGTGGTGTTTATGCCTTGTAGATACCGAATTGGAATTGAATCGCGCGCATTGAACCGCGGATGATGACTAAGAGAGACGGCGACGCAGAGGCGTGTCCACTCGGCACCGGGTCGTGCACCATCGCGTTTGATCGCCAGACTTTGATGAGGTCAGAGGTATTACAAAAGAAATGCTATCGCACAGCCGGTATAAAGGTGTAGACAAGAAGATCCTAGTAACCTCCAGAGGGTTAGATCCTCCGACATTCAGAGGGGGGAGGAGATCCGGTGGTGACAGACCATTGGTTCGTACAGATCGAGAAAGTGTTAGAGGCTATGGAGATTACCTCTGATGCGACCCTGACAGACTAGCCGTTGCTCCAGCTAGAGGGCGAGGCCCAACATGGTGGAAACGGGCAAGGACCTCTAGAGACCTTAGAGGAGCCTTTGTATGAGCGCCCTCCTCAGGGATTAGGGCGAATAAAGGATGATATGTCGTGGTTACAGTGAAGAAGATCTCAAGGACTCCCACTAATAAAGGGACTGAGATCGTGAGATGCTCAGAGTTCAATGTCATCCCGTGGATGGATCGGGTCGACACCATGCAGGTCGCATCGATCGTGAGCGAGAAGGGTTACCGCCACACGCGCAGACAAGACTCGTGGTGGTATTTCAGGGGACAAACATGACATTTTGCCCCGATAGCATAATGAAATCTGTGTGTCAGATAGTTAGCTATTGGCTGGGGAAATTACTCCTGTGAGGACGAGGAGAGACCGGACTTAGATCTACCTCGAGTAGTGTACGAAAGTATGTGGATGCTTCTTCCGCATGAGCCACTCCGATCAGCTTCCACAGAGGGTCGACTTCGTGATCGAAGCCACACTCGGTACTTCACCCATCTCTATGACTCGCATAGGATGACACTAGCTGAAAGCAGGAACTCGCAGTCTGGGGCTACAAGAGCTTACGACAAGGGCGACGTGATCGAAGACTTCACCACACATCTTGCTTCTATTTATAAGAAGAAGGACAAGACCCTTCGACTGTGCATTGATTATCGATAGTTGAACCTGGTTACGATCAAGAATCTGCATCTAATACCGAGGATCGATGATTTGTTTGATCGGGTTGAGAGGAGGCGGTCTACTCCAAGATGCACCTTCGTGACCGGTTACCATTAGTCGAGGTTAGGGACCCGATATCCCTAAGACAGCGCTTAGGACGCTAAGCATGCACTTCGAAATTACTTCGTGATTCTTTGGATTGATGAATGCGCCAACAGCATTCATGGACCTCTCATGCATAGGGTATTCCAACCCTATTTAGACCGCTTGTCGTAGTCTTCGTGGATGACATTTCATCTAATTCCCACAAAGAGGGGAGCATGAGACCACTGAGGATTGTGTTGCGCCATATCGAGAGACCATCGCCAGCACGCTAAGTTCAGTAAGTGCCAGTTTTAGCCATCGAGGGGAGATTTTTTTAGACACGTGGTGTCGCGACCAGGAGGTCACGACCTAGAGAAGGTCAGAGGCGCTGATGAATCGAGATACCGAATCGTCAATCTTGAGATACGTGAGTTTCGATCGGGTCAGATACAGAGATCCAAGAATGGGCTGAAGGTCCACTGTGTAAGGTGATTGTAGGATTTCGCCTGGGACATGGATTCCATGGTCAGCGGCCCGACCAGAGAGAGAGATTGAGGATACTGAACACTGGGATACGCGCTGGTAGCAAGAGGAGACTGCCCTCTTCTAGTTCTGGGAAGAGGCGTATGACTTCGTCACATGAGCCAAGACCAGGCCAGGATCGGGGCGGTTAGCTCAGCAGTAAGGTGTGATATGTTATTTCGCCAACAAAATGGCATGTGAGACGGGATTGCCCAGAGACAAAGGGATCCCAAGACTTCGACAACACAATCCCGCTAGGTCGTATAACAGAGAGTATACTAATTCATTCCTCCACACCCTAGTGAGGGTTAGAGGAACCGCTTTCAGCTGGTGTTATTACACCCATCAACATAGATAGGCTAGAGGCTTAATGTAATGTGTTTCAGTGACGTATCGCAGTTGGCGCAAATGGAAGAGCGGACTCCTGCAGTGGTAGACATATTGGTTGTTGGATGTCAGCTTCTACATGGATGAGTTGATAACTACTCCAAGTTGTCGGCAATTGAGACCTTAGTCGTTGTCATAATTCGACACGGCATTGGATTCGGGGCTTAGAGGTTAAGGCCTTTAGAGAAGCTGTGTATAGATGTTCTCCCAGATGCAGGTGAGAGTTGATTCGATAGGTCGCAGATTATTAGCGGAGAGATCTCTCGAGATTCGCTCATGGTGGACCCTGATCGGGTGTCACAAGATGGCATTATTGGCGCTCAGGTGCACGGTAACATCGCTACGAAGCCGAGTGTGGGTGCACGGCACGGGTCATTCACCACTCTCGTGAGTGTGGGCCGAAGTTTGACCACCACGCCTCATGAAGACTCATAGTTCGCCTAAGAAACGGAGAGTAATTGTGAGTGTGTGGGCAGCTGTGGCAACAAGAATCCCCTAAGGTGAGAATTCGAGTTAGGCAGACCCGGGAGATATCCCGAATTTCTGTGTGAATGTAACAGACTCGAAGTGTAAACCGAAGAAGTATGTTGCTCGAGATGAAAACACACGGACATGTTATCATGTAGACTTAAAGTTGTTCAGACAGAAATGAGTGACTCAGAGATTTGATACCCATTGAAATCAAGGCGGTGTCAAAGTGAGCCTAAGCAAGGACTTCGTATATGGATGTTAGTCTGCGACATAGACTAGGTTGACAAACCATTAGATTGTCGATTGGGGTGACTCTGGAAGGTAAGCGCTACACCAAGCTGGGTTGTGTAGTGGATACGTGTCGTACTGATATACACAAATGAGGACACGCCGCGAAAGCATAATGTCCCGAAGTCATAAGGGTAGAGGAGCAATTGTTCTTAGTAGAATTCGCTTCTTACAAACAATAATAGTTATCAGCGAAAGACACGGATGGCACCGTATGAGGCATTGTATGGAAGGTCATGTAGGTCACCGTTAGGTTGGACAGAGGTGGGAGAGAGATCCATCACGGGTCCTGATATGACTAGAGACACCTCCAAGAAGGTGAGTTTGATACGAAAGCGCTTTCTCTCACGCCCAGAGCGCTTCATGTAAGAGCTATGCGGATGTGAGACGAGACCTAGAGTTCGTATGGTCTGTGGATCACGCTTTGAAGGTGGTGCCTAAGAAATGAGCGGTCAGGTTCAGCAAGCGTGGGAAGCTATTGCCGAGATTCTTTGGGCCTTTCGAGATACTCGAGAGGATAGGTGTTGTAGTGTACCGGTTAGCGTTACCGCCCAACATGTCAGGTGTCCACGAGGTATTTCACGTCTCCATGCTCTGGTATACCCCTGCGATCCAAATTTCATGTGGTGGATTGGGGCCAGATTGAGGTTGACACGGATGGGACCTTTGAGGAGGGACCAGTATGTATTTTGGATAGCCGTGATCAGGTTTTGCGACGCAAGACTGTGAGGCTAGTGAGGGTACTATGGAGGCACTATGGAGTGGAGAGTCCACTGTGTTTGCAGGACACGATATGGGCCACCTATCCCTTCTTGTTTAGGCTCTAAGGGGTAGGTGGTTTAGTCTGCTTAAGATTTAAAATGACCTGCATGCATGGTAGACACATCGTTGTAGCAATGATGTGGTTGATTGTAATTGTCCGCACTTCTTTGACTAAATTCCTTTTAAGGAGGGAGAATGTAACTGTGAGAAATTCCAAATTATAGAATAAGGCAAAATCGTAATTTCGATTACAAAATTGAAATTTTGAAGCAAAAACTGCAATTTATTCTCTAGATCTCGATGGCGAACTGATTTCACTTTGGAATCGTCTCAAAAATCTAGTTAGCAAACAGAAATTTTGTAATATTCCGAGACAATGAGTTGGCACGCTTTTCGAGGCATCAGTCCGGTGTCAGAAACTAATTTCAATGCAACTAAAGTCATGATACGACAAAGCATCATGCGGTCGGCGGTATGAGTAGGAGAAATAATGAAATAACCACCAAGACAGGTCGAATGTCAAAATCGGAAAAGAGGGACATAAAGGTCATTTTTGGAAAAGCTAAGTCACAAATGACAAATTAGTGAACATGACTCATCTTCTCCAAATAATAAAAGAGCAAAACGTGGAAAATCGGGGGAGATGTGCAAGAGTTCCATTGGAGAGAATGTAGAGACAGTAGCATTTCTCTTAGATTTACGATAAATCCGACCGTCAGTAGCCTTCGAGACAAGAAGGAGAACCGCTCTACGGACAGTGGCTACGCGTGACTCGGCTTTTGTGAGCTTTCGACAAACCCAAAGAGGTAAGTGCCTCTACTTGAGTTTTATTCCCATTTTAAATACTTTGCAAATGTTTGAGCTGAATGAGGCCGTGAGGGGCCGTTTGATCGGTCCCAAACCTTGGGACCGAATTGATATGAATTTTTGAGCACCCATTGGAGCAAAGCCAAGTGGATCGCCACGACCTGATCGGGTTGTCAAATCAAGTGATTTGGTATTAAATCATTGACAGCTTAAAGTCATCTATTTTTAGTCCATTTTTCTCGTTTGATTTAATGTAAAAAGGAATAATTAAGATGCGTAAAATGAAGAAACTCACCAAATTTGTTATTTGCGTGAAGTATAAAAGAAAAGAAGAAAACAGTGGAAATATGAATCGGGCTGAGTGAAAATGCGTAAAATAATGGCGTAGTGAGCAACCTAAGAACTTAATGTTGCGCTGGCCTATACGCCCAGCTTCCGAGGTCACACATCAAGAAAATTGAAGGGAATTTGATGCGTGTCACTATTGTGGATCACAAGACGTGGGTACCGAGATTAACCGTAAGCGTAAGAGTAATGTCGCGACAAGATCGGTCACAAGGATGTGGAATCAGCTTCAGAAGCTACAACAATGTGTTTGAAGAATGAAGATGACTTGATCGGGGCCGATGTCGCACAAGAAATCAGTCGCTGGCATCAAGAACAACCGCGGGAAGGGTGCGTGGAGACTCGAGCCGATGTCGCTGACACATCGGTGATGTCGCCGACATCGTGAGCGCACCACCGTCTCAGAAGCGCGCATGATGTCACGACGCGGATCAATGTCGCGACATCGAGCAACCATTGAAGATCGCGTATGGGACTAGAGTGGATGTCGCGACAAGACAATGATGTCACGACATCACAAGCGATCAACTGAAACATGTAAAGGCATAGCTCGATGTCGTGACATCGAGAACGATCAGTTCACAGCTGCAGAAACTTTAAGTCGATGTCGCGACATGAGATCGATGTCGCGACATGGATGATGTCGTGACAAGGGATTTGAGGTCGCGACTCTGAATGTGAATCAGCTTACCACCAAATCCACAAAGAGATACATTGAGATTAGGCCTAACCGAGAAACCCTATAAATAGCAATACCCAGCTCATAAAAGTAGTCATGCTATACAGACAGAGAATCGGGTGGTAGCTGAGGGCTCATTTTTCTTTATTTTTCTTGATGTTTTCTTTTCTTTTCTTTTCTTTTCTTTTCTTTTCTTTTCTTCATGTTGATAGTTAGAGATTAGATTAGATTTATTGTTTTCGCTTTATTTGAATCACAAGTTATCTTTTCGAGCGTAAGCCGAACGCAGACTCAATTCTTTCAATTTATCGCTCGGAATGCTCGGGTCTCACAAAATTTCACCGCATCGCTTCATAATGTGAGTTATCATGATCGAGGAATGTCGTAGTGTGTAATACAAGAATTTGAGGAACCCAATCTTCCATTAAGGAATGCTACCATTAAATTATCTTTCCTATAGTTTGTCAAAGAAAGTGCACTTCGGTTAATGAATTTACTTCCTGATGGTTTAATGTTTTGATCTTTGAAGATAAGCTTTATACCCAAAGATAAGAAACTGTTTCATCGCTTCCGATTTCAAGGAGTGTCCTCCGGTTTATTACGTAGATGACAATCCCGGGAGCTGCGAATATTTCTTTAAAGGTATATTAACTCATTTATTAGAGATCTAATGAGCTCTATGAGTTTACTTAATAAATCCTTCACTTGAAATCAAGAATGAGCTTCCAACGAGTTATCAATTTAAACAAGCAGAGTTCACCTCTAACTAATAGCGGTTTAACCTGCAAAGAGCTGAGATCTAATCATGAGAGGGTGATCTATTCTAATTTGGAGGAAGAGTAACCCGAAATTACTATCCTTGTTTCGACCAACTTGGGAGCTAAGGTGTACAAATTATAAAATGGGTATGAAGTATTGCAAAAGAAAATACCTGCAATTAGGAAGTCCTCATAAAGTAGTTATCACTCCCCGTATTCGAGAGACTGTGTAAAAATTAGATAATGAAATGAAGTGTGGAGGAGATCCAAACAACTACTAAACGCCGGGATGTGATTCAAATCAAAGACACAAGCAAAATTAACAAGTTGACAACAGGAATTGATACTTCACAATAGCATTGATCTTAATGTGTTCTCTAAACGATAATCATTCAGCGTCCATTTATTTTCTTAACTATTCTTTATTCATTGTTCTTTGGATTTCGCCATTTGATCGTTTCATTTTTTTATATATAATAGTATATTTTTATGCCTTCTTAGCTTCGAACATCACATTTTGTTATAGTTCTAAATAAATGAGTTTGTTAATGTGGTGTTGATTTAGAATTCTTTAGATCTGTGGGGATCGGGAGACCGACTTAAATCCAATTTATTACTGTCGACTGTGCACTTGCGATATTCGGGGCTAAAACTGTGAGACTTAAAATGATTTACTTGCATGTGTTTTGGTCACAAGTCAACAAGTTTTATGCAGCAGCCAAGTACGGATTAGTTAATAGTCCTCGTAGCAAAGGTTGTAAATTTTGCATACATGTTTCGTCTCAAATAAGTTTTATGATGCCATGCTCTGGATTAGACAATAGTCCTTGGTAATGACGTCAGAATTAGACAGTGTTCTTCTGGTCTATTTACAATCATGTATCAGTTCTCGGAAAGGCCGGGATTGGCTGTGGAAACGCCAAGGTTCAGCAAAGTGAACTGATGAATGGATGTGGGTTTGAACCGTAAAACCTAGGGTTTTACTGTTCATAGGAATAGTGACACGAAAATATAATTTTGTGTAGCATGTTTATTGGAGCATTCAAGTGGAATTACTGTATGATCACAGCCTGGCGGGAGCTAATTTTGGATGTGAATTGATTTATTTCATGACATGATTGTGTAATCGATATTATGGGATATGTGCATGTTTATACATTTGCATGTGATTAGACCTGTATTGAATCTCGGCATACATGCATTCCATATGCACCGGAAATTATCTTAGGACTATAGGAAAGGGGTGCATGAGATGAGTCTATAGAGAAAATGGTTCTGGTGTAGTCTAAAATATTAATTATCTGAGGGTAGTCAAATGAAAAATATCAATCGTCTGAGCGGCCCAATTGATATTCATCTGAGGGTAGTCCATTGAACAAATAGTATATCAATCAATGAGCGCCCAATTGATATATATACATCGGAGGGTTGTCCACAAACAAACAAAAAAAATTAGAAATTCTCATACGAGGCTTAGCGAGTGTGAGTGAGCCTGGTGAGGACTCCTGATCCGAGTTGGTCATGCAGACATTCAAGTAGGATCATGCATTTGCTTGAATGTGTGTTTAATTTGGAACATTGCACCGCACTTAGGTGGGTGAGTAGCCCACTTAGTATGCATTCTCCTATCAGCATTAGCTCACCCCGGTCGTAGACCCCTTTTATTGTGCACAGGAGCGTGCGAGGAGACTCATCCTGTAGGTCGAGTTTTCTAGAAGAGTTTGGACAGGGTTTTTGATTTGTGGTGTATACAGAAGAATGTTAAACTTTAATATGTGTCAGAGCAAAGGAGTAATTGATTACCTCTCAGAACTATTGGATATATAGTCGACTCATGATCGTATGTATATCAGCATCATTTATGGGCCCAAGTGGCCGTGACATTGGATATATATTGCATATATTGGACCAATTGGGAATGCGTAAATGCGTGTTTTATACTGGGTATTGTATTTGGTAGCTCCCGTGCAAAGGAGACTACTCGATTGTGAAAAATGTTCGTCACCCGACATTCACGAGTATTCCGCGGGTTGACGGGTAGTCAACGGACCCTCGGGTTTGGGGCGTCACAGACACTTTTTAAGATTTGATTGTTTTTCTTTTTCAATACTTCACAACCATTTCTTAGATCGAAGAATTTTCGCCCCATGCATTGTGATAATGCAAGCCTTCTCCAATGTAATCGTATCTCGTCCTTCAAATCTAATAAATTTTCTATCTCTCGACAGATCTTTGCTAACATTGATCAAGATCCTTTCATTAGACTAAGGAGAAACCTCTGATCAACTAAATTGATACATCATCTAATTAATCCTCACACTATGAGTAAATTAGTGATCTATCAAAGTAATTTTTCAGAGTTCATTAGTTCAAAGATATTAGTCTAACATACCCTTTAAAAGTTACCAGCCTTTTTTACTCTCGTAAATCTCCATCTCTCACTGTGGCGCCTGAAATCAAAGAAAGATACAACTCTTTTTGGGTATAAACTACTAATATTCCGAACAAGCCATTATATGAACAAGACTAATTATATAAATTCAAAGATCTGCCCACAAAATAATCGAGAAATTGCAAACTAATGTTCAACAATTAACCCCACCTCTAGAGGGTGTTTAATGTTTCATTACTGATTCCAATCATCACCAATCAAAACAAAAAGTAAGAAAATGAAGAAAGAAATCACAGAAAGTGAAGAGAAAAACCCGATTGAGCTCAAATCTTCTTTCAACAAGAAATAATGAATATCCGAGTACAACATCGAAATTCTTCAATAGAAATAAAAATTTGCTCTAAGATTCATTAAAAATAAAATTCGCAAAGAAAAACTAAGAAAATGGCAATAGAGAGAAACCCATGAGAGAAAATCCGCATTCTTAGCTTCAATTCATTCGAACCTTAGTGAAATCTGAATCTCTGTTATACAGCACCGAAATCTCTTCAATAGAAATAAAAATATGCTCTAAAACTACTCTAAAATCTAAAACAAATCAAAATCTACAAAAAAACTTGAAAAATGGGCAGTCTAGAGAGAGAAACCCCATGAGAGAGGCTCTCCAATCTTCCCGCTTGCCTCTTTACCTAAAAAACGAGTATATATATGGTCCTAGGGTGAAATGGGCTTGAAATTAGATCAAAATATCAATTTTCGGCCTTTTTTAAGTTTCTGCAGTATTTTTGGTCGCGACTAAGTTTCTGTCGCGACACCATTTCCTGTCGCGACACCCTCTCCTGGTCGCGACATACTTTCACAAAGAACCCGTTTTTCTTCTCCAACTCGTTTGTGGCCATAACTTTTCATTTAACTCGAATTCCTGGCGTGAGTACTGCTGGAAAGATCTTTGAATGTAGAATGCAGCCAAGAGGAATTTGAACCATCATGTTCTGTATGGTACGTAAAAAATTAATCTTCCCAAGAGCTGGCCGGTGAGACTCTCATGACTCTTCTTTGGAAATATATTGCCTATTTATTGCCAAATCACTTGCTTTTCATCAATAATCATACAAAACCAAGTTTAGAGGAAATTTTATGAGTTTGACATGAATATGGATATTAAATGCACAAAATAGCATGTGAAATGAACTCAAAACATAGATGAGTTTTGCACTCATCACTAACCACTCAGGGTTCATCACAGGGATTCAAACCCACGTGTGAGATGCAGAAACATAAATGAATATAGATGCCTACGTTGATAACAGAGGATAGCGTATTACCTCAAACCTTTAACCAAGTGGCCCTCCTCTTCAAGGATGAGGGAGGTTTAGCCAAGCATCCCTTGGGTTGTTATCCTCAAGGGGTGTTCGACAGGTGAGAAAATGAGAGAAAGTGAGAGAAAATGAAAGAAAATTTACAGGCAGGAAAGCTAAAAGCTTTGGCGCCAATTTTATTGATAGACAAAAACTGCTGTTACATGAGCTTGACTGAGCTTATATAGTGCTTAGGGTCAAGGAAATTACATAAAAGTAGGAAAGAATAGAAGTTACATTAAGGGAATTTTGGTAAAAAGCCACAAAAATACGGTCACAAGGCAGTCAACACAGCATACAGGGCAACCTGCGAAATTCAGCAGGTTGCGAAAATTTCGCAACACTGCAAAATTTCTGCTGCTCTTCTCTCCTTCTGCATTTTAGCTCCAATTGCCTTCTAATTTGCACATGCAACTTCGAGTTTGGCTCGGGTTCATCGTATTTGAATTGACATGAAGAATATGATGTAATTGGTATGCAAAACTACAAAAAATATCCACAAAATATGATCAATAGTATAGCCGGGACCTCAATGTATTAATTGGGTTATTTAAGTTGATTAGTAAACAAAAAGTGCTCAAAACCTACAATAAACAGGGCTTAAAACAACATTATTTGGGCACTAATCAGGGGTCTCCAAGAAGCAAAAGTTATAAGGGAATTGCTTCAACTGTGGGGAGCAAGGTCACAAGCTCGATCGTAGGATCGCCAAAGAGGAACAAACTAAGGAAGTTTAACGTGGGTCGTATAGTATCACCAAAGACGCTTGACATCGGGACGCCACAACGCTTATCTCTGAGGTGAATTTGGTGGGGTCTAACCCTTAGGAATGGTGGATTGAAACTGGTGTTACTTGCCATGTGTATTTTGACAAGATGTTATCCACCTTTAAACCAATTGAGATTAGAGAAAAGGTGTTCATGGGGAACTCTACCACATTGGATATTAAAGGATAAGGCTAGGTGGTCTTGAAGATGACTTATGAGAAAGGGTTGACTCTAACAAATGTATTATATGTACCTGGAATTCGTAAGAACTTGGTGTCTGGTTCCAAGTTCAAAAACTGGACTCCCAGCCCACTGTAACACCTGCAAAAACCAAAAATTAAACCAAAAATTATTAAAAGACAAGCTTAAAAGAGAAAATTTGCAAAAGGGAAAGAACCAACAACAAGGAACACAAAAAGATTACAAATTGCTAATTAGAATTCTCTAGTGACTTCCGATATCGCAGGTCACTCCTAAATGTGTGGCCGAGTTTCACGAGGGTCATGGTGGGATTTCCTCCTCGTCTGGCTGAAATGTCGGGCTGCATATGGCTTCAACCTTTGGCCATTAACTCAACACTCGATTGTCTTTTTGGCATCGAAAGGTGTCTACCGAGCCATTGAGGTAAACTTCTTGGATGCAGAATGGCCCAAATTATCTTGATTTAAGCTGTCTCTAAAGAGTGAGCTGAATCGTAGAGCAATACTGTCCCCTTTTCGAAATGCTTCATGAAGACAATTGATCACGCCACCTCTTCAAATTTTATCTGCACTTTTTGAGTTGGAGGTGTGTGGCATCATTTCGCCTTCTAGCCGCCTGCCATTGATATTAAGGAGCCTTAAGACCAGCTCGCCCATGTCCAGTTCAAATTTTTATCGCCCACCATTCCTTGTATTCAATTTCCACAGTGTGACAAGTTTTGCCATAAAACCACAGCAATAAGGAGAGATGCCTAGAATGGTCTCAGCCGCCCCGTATGCCTGCAGAAAGTCAAGCAAATTTCCAGAGACCAATCTTTTCGGTTAGAATTCGCCCACTCTCACGCATTGTCTTGATCTCTCTCACTGCTAGTTCAACCCGGCCACCGGTCTCGAGGGTGGTATGGGGTGGCTACTTTATGCTTGACACCATACTTAGTGAGGAGGCTTTCAAAAGGTTTGTTGCAGAAATGCGAACCTCCATCACTAATTATGGCTTTGGGGACCCCAAATCTAGAGAATATATTCTCCTTTAAGAATTTCAGTACCACCCTGTGGTCTGCTGCCCTGCAAGGAATTTCTTCAACCCACTTGGACACATAGTCAACTCCCACCAAAATGTAGAGGTATCCAAGGGAGGAAGGGAATGGTCCTATGAAATCGATCCCCCATACATCGAAAAGATCAACTACCAAAATTAGGTTTAAAGGTATCATGATCTACAGAAATCTTCCCAACCTTCGCATTCGTCGACTCTTGCACATGGTACGGGCATCCCTAAAAAGAGAGGGCCATGAATCCGTGATCGAGCACCTTTCCTAAAGAAGCTTCTTTCTCGAAGCAAGGGCCTCCATTGCATTCTCATGGTAGTGATCGAGGATTCCCGTTGCTTTGCTTCGTGCACACACCTTTTCCGATTATCCGTCGCACAAAGATTTGTACAAGAATGGTTCCTCCTATCAATGGAGGAATTTTTGCAAAGAAGAATTTGTCTCAGGTTTTCCTAATCGCTGGTAACTCCCCGTGGCTATAATCAGAATGGCATACCAGTAGGCTCTCCTCAACCATGAGAAGTGGATCAGTGAACGATCATCGACGGAGGTTCATGAGTGCGCGAGATTGTTAATTTTATAGGTGATCAACAACAACATTTTCTACGCCTTTGGCCCTTAATTTGCGTGTTAAACTTCTGCAAATAGAGAACCCACCTGATAAGCCTAGCCTTAGAATTTTGTTTGGTGAGCGTGTATTCAAGGCAAGATCCATGAATACTATTACGCCCACCCAACCAAATAAGCTCGAAATTTGTTTAGTGGCATGCACTACCGCGCAGCTCCTTTCGTGGTCAAAATCTTCAGGCTCTATTCAATGTTCCGCACGGCACAATAGACCACATAAGGCTTCCCTCCTTCCCTTTGTCCGAGAACTGCTCTAATGGCCATATCGCTTGCATCGCACATCACTTCGAAGGGTAATTGCCAGTTAGGGGCTCTCACTATTGGTGCAGTGGTCAAATAGGCTTTAAGCTCCTCAAAGCTCTTAAAGAAATTACATCCCAAAATAAATTTATCATCTTTTCCAAAGAATAGATAGAGGTTTCGGCACTTTTGAGAAGTCCATGATGAACCTCCTCAGAAGCCCGCATCCCCAAGAACGTCTTGCGCCTGATATTTCGCGTGGGGAAGGCGCTTGGAAATCGTCGATTTTTGGCCTATCAACTTCAACTCTTTTCTAAATACGTGCCCTAAGACTATTCCTCGGGTCGACCATAAAGTGGCATTTCTCTCCTGGCCACTAGGTTTTTCTATACACCAGGCAGACGCTTGTGTTGATTAGGCATTCTTCAAAGCTCCCTCAGAATCGTGAATGTCATCCATGTAAACCTCCATAATGCGTCACCAAATCGATCGAAAATACTCGAGCATACAACAATAAATGTGGCGTGTGGGCATTACATAGGCCAAAGGGTACTTCTTCTCAGATGCATGTGCCATATGGGCATGAAGGTGGTCTTTTCCTAAATTTTCCTCAAGTGGAAGAATTTCTATTTGAAAGTATCCCGAGTAGCCATCCAGAAACAAGAGAAGGGCTGGACTGTAAATCCTCTTAAGCCGATCCATGAAAAGTGTATGGTGCGGATCCTCCCGGCTCACTTCATTCACCTCCTATAATCAATACATACCCCTCCAACCCGTGGTAAGGCGGTGGGCATCTCTTCCTTTTCATGCGACCATGGTTACCCCGACTCTTAGGCACCACTCGCTGGACCCACCCAGTGCTATCCGACATGTGGGTAGATAATACCACTCCCGCAACAAATTTAAGACTTAAGCCTAACCACTTCAGATACGTGGTCTCGCCTTCTCTCGTGGTCGCCTTACCGACTTCGCTTCCTCCTCTAGATGATGGGTGCAAACTTCCGAGCTAATACCCTTCATCGCACTTCCACCCTAGTGGCTTGCCTGCTTTCCCTGGGGATGCGTTATAATACCGCGAGGTGTCGAGGTGGATGAAATGACAACCGACACCGCTCCCGCTTCCAAATAGGCATATTTCAACTCCATAGGCGCGGTTCGAGCCCACCTCTCGGTTCCACCGGTTCCTTCCTCAATTATCAAAGGCGTGAATTTTTTATTTTTTTCTCCATCGCTCTCGCACAAATTTCATGCCCTGGGCTTCACGCTCTTCGAACACTTAGCCACCCTTCGCCCCTCAAGAACCCGCATCCTCTCGTCGGTCACCTTTGTTCCTTCGTGGATTGCGGTCATCGATGCAAACTTTTCAGCCATTTTCCACCGGGTCGCATGTGCTTTTTTACTAAAGTGTGGAAGATGATGAGTCTCTGTGGTCATGTTTCCGGCTGTGAGTCGCAGGACGCGCCCTATTCGGGTCCGTTGACTACCCGTCAACCCGCGGAAACACTCGTGAATGTCTGGTGACCCGACATCTCTCACGAAAATCGGTATCTCCTTGTACGAGGAGCTCTACCCTTAGTACATAACCTGTCCCAACACATCCAACGACCACATAAGGTCCAAATGAGAGTAAATAATGGCCACTTGGGCCCCTGCATCATCACTCAACCAATATATCCCAACCAAATACATATCTCACGGTTCAAGAGTTGATAATTCACTCTTATACAAACATATATCAAAATTTAGAATCTGCTAATACATGTATACATAATAAAACCAAAGCCACAACCCGACTTTCTAAAGCTAGCCAGATGAGCCATCTCCTCGCATTTCGCCCCTATACCAAAAATAACAATATCCCTTGACAGGTGAGCTAATGCTCGCAGTGGAATCACCCCTACCGGGCTACTTCACCCAAGTGCATATGCAATGTCTAATGAAAACATACATTCAAGTAAATGCGTGATCCTACTGGAATGTCTACACATGATCAACTCATATCCCGAGTCCTCATCGACTCCCCCACACTTGCCCAAGCCACGTATGAGAAACCTTATTTTCAACAAATATGTTTACTTTATTTACGGACAACCTCCGATATAAGTAGTGGACCGAATTCGATGTTATATTTAGTGACAACCCTCCGATGTATATCAATCGGGCCGACTCGACGATTGATATTTTATATGGACTACCCTCCATAATTATTATTATTTAGTCAACTCCGAAAAACTATTCTTCTCATGAATCACCTCATGCACTCACTCCTATTGTTTCTAGTAGCCTCAAAGGCATATGGAATGCATGATGCCAATTCTAATACAATTATATAACACATGTAAATATAAAATCATGAATATATTCACATAATTTAAATCACACAAGCATGTTATGCAATTTCACATTCCCTTATACCAAAAATTAGCCTGCGGCTAATTACATAATCACTTGAGTACCCGATTTGAATTACTCAACGAACACATTATTTCACAAAAATATTTTGTGAACACAATTTATATGAATAAGGTAACCCTCAAAGTTACCTGCTCCCCAAGTAGTTACCAATCACCTGGCTCACTTCACACCTTCGAATTTCACGCCATTTCCGCCATACAAACTAACACATGATTTATTTGACAAAGCACAATCCAACAACCCAAACTAGCCGCGCCAATACCGAACCGCACACCTGGGGCTTCAAAATTACAACAATTCTGGCCCCAAGTTTCGATCGATCAAACGGCCGCCTGCTGCATCAATTCAATCGAAACATTATAAAACACTTAAATAAAGTGTAAAACCCAAGTAGGATAAATCCCCTACCTCACGGAGTTTGTCAAAACTCTAAGAAACCGATGCCCACGCATTGCCTCTTCGCTGTAACAACTTTCCTTCGCTCGGCACTCACCGCTCGATCGCCTCAGATTTTTGTAAGTCTCACCTTCTCACTCTAAAATGTCAAATTGAACCTCACTGCATACCCTTTTCTTTTTGTTTCACGTTTTTGGCTTCTTTCATAGGTAGGAGACGGTACTATTTAAAATTTGTCTTTTAGTGCCAATAAAAATTTAAATAATGACCATTATGTCCCTTCTTTCCCGCCACACTCTGGGCACTGTTCCTGGCCGGGTCCGCTTCCATCATTTACTACGAAACTTCACAGAATACTGAATACATGTTATATGTGACTTTGTCACATCGCAAAGTAGTTTTTCTAAGACTGAACTCGAGATGTTCGAAAACGCAAATTCGACCAGTTCTAATTTGACGAAATTCGACGTGTTAGCTAGATTTCACGAAACGATTCCAACGGTGAAATCCATTTCATCATCCGAGATCTAGAGAATAAATTTCAAACTTTTTACCGAAGTTACGATTTTATCATTTTTCCAGAAATTGAAATTTCTCGGGTCTTACATTCTCCCCTCCTTAAAAGGAATTTCGTCTCGAAATTCTGGACAATTAAAACACTCACATGCATATGCAACGTGCACTATACCATACATGTAAATTCGACTAAACCACGTACCTTCATCCCTAAACAAGAAGGGATAGGTGGCCCGCATCGTGTCCTCGCGCTCCCACATTGATTCCTCCACTCCATAGTGCCACCATAAAGACTCACTCACCCTCACGGCTCAGCGCCGCAAACCCGATCACGCTTATCTGTACGACACCGGTCCCTCCTCGAAGGTCCCATACGACAACCTCTCAACTGGCCCCCCAATCCACCACGAGCCGGATCCGAGTATACCGGGAGCACGCCGAGACGTGAAATACCTCGCGACACCGACATGTCGGGCGACAACGCCCAACCAAGACGCCATGGCTCATCCTCTCAGCATCTCGGAAGGCCCAATAAACTCCTGGGCGATACTTCCTCGTCGCTCAACCTAACCACTTCTCTAGTATCACCTTCAAGATGACGCGGATTCCCAACCTCGAACTCTAAGGGCTCATGCGACATCCGCCGCCCAGCCGAGAAGACGCCAGATCAAGCTCACCTTTCTCCGAGGTGTCTCTAATCGATCGGGACTAGCCGATGGAACTCTCTCCCACCTCACCCAACATAATCTGACTGCATGCCTCTATTATTGTCGCCTCATATGGTGCCATCTCGTATATCGGCTGTAATCGTTTGTCGTAGTAAATCTGTCAAAGGCAAGTGCTCTTCCCAACTACTCCCGATGATCCGTGACGATGCTCGCAAAGATGTCCTTTAACACTGTATAGTTCTCTCGGGATCGACCATCCGCCCGAGGGTGGAAACTCCAGACCATCGTCACTGCGGTGCCCATAGCCTTTTAAACTCTTCCAAAAGTGCACTTAAACCTCGGTCCCTATCCGACACACTATGGATGTTGCTCGGTACCCATGTAACCGAACTATCTCTCGAATATACAACCGCCAGAATCTCTCCAATGTGAAGGTCATCCGCATGGCTAGAAAATGTGCCGACTTCGTGAGCGTCTACTATCACCCATACCGCGCATCATGTTCTCGCTGTCCGTGGGCAAGCCGGGTCACAAAACTATCGACATGCTCCCACTCCACTCGCCCACCTCCAATGGTCAAGTAGCCCCGCTTAGCTTCCGGGTGTTTAAATTTAACCCGCCGACACGTGAGACATCGTCGCACAAAGTCCCCACGGTATCTTCATCCCGCTCCGCACATCGACGACGGCGATCCCAGACATCTTCGTGCCACCTGGATGCACAAAAAATCGAGAGCAGTGAAACTCCCTGAGAATCTCCTCTCTCAAATCGGTCGAATGGGGAACCACTACCCGTCCTCTATACCGAAGACTACCATTCATGTGGATGGTCCAGCCCTCGCCACCGTAATTCAATCAGACCATTCCTAATGGACATTATTCCCGCCCCGCCACTAAGACCTCAATCACTCGCCAATGTGAGACGGTGTAACAAACTCCCTAACGTGTCCCGAGCTCGCCCACTGTGCCGTGAGCCTCAAACTGTCCCACAGTCTCGAGCATTTGCCACTCTCGAGAAGCTATACTAGCCAACGCTCCTCGTGACTCCGACTGAGTGCATCAGCCACCACATTTGCCTTATCAGGATGGTAATGCAAAGTGAAGTCATAATCCTCAGAACCCATCCATCCGCTGCTACCTCATATCGAGATCCCGCCGCGTGAAAATATACTCGTGACTTTTGTGGTCCGAGTACACTCCGAACTCCTCGCCATATAAGTAGCGGCGCTTAAATCTTCAAGGCGAAGACTACGACCGCAACTCCATGTCGCGGTGTGGGTAATTCTTCTCATGATTCTTCAATCCACGGAACCATAAGCCACTAGCCTCCCTGACCGTGATCAAAACACAACCCAGCCCGACCCTCGAGGCATCACAATACACTCAGGTACCCGTCCCTGTCCGGACTATCAAGATAGGAGCCAAAGTGTCTCTCTTCAACTCCCCGAATGCCACTCTCACATCGGCCATCCTAATCAAACTCACCTCCTTCCGGTCAACTCTTGTCATAGGTGCCGCTATCCGAGAAATCCTCAATGAATCTCCGTAATACCCAGCAACTAATCCTAAGAAACCACAGATCTCGAAGACCGATTTTTATTCTCCCAACCCATTACAGCCTGCACTTTCTCGGGTCCACCGACACGCCCGATGCCACACCACGCGTTCCAAAAATCTCGACTCCGCTTAGCCAAAACTCGCACTTACCGAACTTACGATAGATGATGGTCTTCAACAATCGTAACACGATCCCTGCGATACTCATGTTCCCACTCGACCGAGTAGATCAAATGTCATCCATGAAGACTACGACAACATATCTGGGATAGGTCGAACACCCTATGCATGAGATCCATGACTGCTGCTAGCGCATTCGTCAATCTAAAGGGCATCACCGTAAACTCAAAGTGCCCAACGCTGGCCCTAAACGCCGGCCTGTGTGGATATCGTTGTTCCTAACCCTCACCGATGGTAAACTGCTATGAAGGTTCATTTCTGAGTGCACTCGCTCCTCCTCAACCCGACAAACAAATCATCAATCCCAAGAATGGATACCGATTCCTCGATTGTAATCCCGTTCAACTTTCTCAGAAGTCATCATTACGAAGGGTCTTCACCTCGCAGAATAACCTGAGCGCCCATGGTGAAGTGCTCGCCTACCGAACCTCATTCAAAGAGGCTCCTGTAGCTGACTCGAAATTCCTACAACTCAACCGGTGCCATCCCATGGAGTCATAGAGATGGGCTAAGTACCGTGGTGTAACTCGATAATCGGTCTACATCCCTGCGCGGAGGCAATCCCAGAGCTCATCCAAAAACATCCACATACTCGCAAACTACTCGAGGTAGGCTCCAAGTCTCGGTCTCACCTCATCCTCTGTGGTAAGGCTTGCTAGCCAACCCTTCAACTCGTCTCCTAACACTGACTGTATACCGTACTGGGAAAAATATCATGCTTGGTCTCCCTTGAAATACCACACGAAAAATCGTCCTCGCGTGTAGGAGGTAACTCTCCTACGCTCACAATCGGAGAACACCCAAGAAGTCGCCAACCAATCCATCCTCGTGATGACATCGAACCGACATGTCCGTCCATGATCCTCAGGTCTACTGTGAGTAGAGTCCCCGAGATCTCCAACTCGCAACCTCGACATATCATCCCTATTCTCGCCCTAATCCCTAGGAGAGAACTCACATACAATGGCTCCTCTAAGGTCTCAACCTCTAAGCCTAACTCTATTACAACTGATGCAGCAATGAATGAATGCGATGCACTAAAATCAAATAACACTCTTGCCCAGCGAGATAAAGAAAACGCACTCGTATAGGGCCGGGTTGATTTGTCGATCACCAGGGTGTGATGGCGTGACACGCCCGACCCCCCCGATGTCCTCGCCGTGGGCCTCGCCCTCTCGCTTCTCTACCCATACTCGCCTCTGGCTCATTTACGAAATGTGAGGTGCCCGTGTAGCTCCCCCGAAACCGAGACTCGGCTCCTTTTCGGGCCTGCATCAGGCCGCTGAGGAACGTATCAGACATCTCCTCGTCCCATCGACTGACCGAAATAGCCCTAAAACCCCTGGATCCTCGGCTCTCCCGGGCAATCCTCATCATGTGTCCAGCCGACAATGGTAAAGACACCATCCGCCCCGCTCCGGCAACTCTATCTATCCCCTCGGCCCTGATGGTCGCGACTGAACCTCGTGAACCAGGAAGTCAGCTTCTTTTCCTAAACCGAAGAAGACCACTCTCCTTCCTCTTTCTACTAACACTCTCATCTCGAGTGCTCCAAGCATCCTCTATCTCTCTCTCTATGGTCAGGGCTGTCCCAACCATAGAGTCCATATCCTGTAGGCGAAGTCCTACAATCCTAGCCCGAATGGACAACTTCATCCCATTCTCAAATCTCCTAACCTTAGCCATGTCTGTGGCCACATAATCATCAGCAAATCGGGCTAGCTCTATGAACCTAGCCACATAATCCATCACCGTCATCACCCCCTGGTTTAGCTCTAGGAACTCCTGAGCCTTCGCATGCCTCGTAGTATCTGGAATGTACTTACCCATGAACAGCTCTTGAAACTCTGCCCATGTCATAGCCTCTAAGTCTCTAGAGGTCCTTGCCCATCTCCACCATACCTGGGCCTCACCTCAAATTCGAACGCAGCTAACCCGATCCCCGGTCGCGGCCGCAGGTAATCTCCACGCCTCACACCTTCTCGATCCGCATAAACCAATGGTCCGCCACCACTCCGACCTCCTCCGTGTGACGTCGGAGGATGATGCTCTAAACCGGAGGTTACCAGGACCTCCCCTCACCACTCCGCTATACCACCAGGCTATACCGCCGCCGCAATACCTACAAATTTCTACAAAGGCCTCGCGATCAAACACCGTGGTCGGTCAAATGTCGCGGTGCTCGACTAAATTCCGTGGACGCCTTCACGTCCTGTCCTCTCTTACTAGCCATCTGGCCACGCTCAAATGGCGCTTAAATACACACAAGACTTCAAGGCATAAACACGTACTCGAGACACTATTCATACTCTCGTAATATAATGTTTCATATTCTATGTCCCCGCATTTACAAGCATGCGGGACAATCATTTCACATGTTAAATCATTTTTTTTTCCACAAAAATTTTATTTTCTAATTTTTCATTTTTCCAAAATCTTGTTTCATTTTATTTGATTTTATAAAATTTAATTTAATTATTTAATTAATTTTTTTTTCACACATTACTTCAAATATCGGAAAAATACCAAAAAACACATATACATATATATATATATATATTTTTCTTTCATTTAAATTTGGACATTTCTTTGTCTAAAATTTCCTCAACCTTCGATCCAAACACTAAACCTAGTGTTTAACCTTAAAATTTATTAAAAATTTTATTTTATTATCCAATAAATCAAATAAATTGATTCAAATTTATTTCATTTATTTTCTTTGCTCCAGTTTACTCACTGTAAACTCCTAAAATTTTCCACACTTCATCCTATGCTATCAACCAAGCATATATGCACACAATTCACACAGTCATAAAATTTTATGTTATGCATATTTTTCGCACAACACTTCATCAAATCACCCAATCACACACCAAACACATGCATGTAGTGTTCTAGTTTTGTCCCGTGATTTCCTAGGTAATCTCATACCTAAACTTAACATCGAACCACACCTAGTGGTGATGTTCTTACACCTCAAAGACTACTACTTACCCAAATCCCCTCAAGCCCCAGATATTCGTGATACTCCAAGCTCTAATACCAAGTCGTGACGCCCATTCCCATGGGGTCCATTGACTAAATTCACAACCTCGCTGGAACACTCCGTGGAATGGGTGACCCGACATCTCTCACGAAAATAGCAGGAGCCTCATTTCAGATCAGCCTCTACCCTTAGTACATAACCCGTCCCAACACATCCAATCCAATTACATAGGATCTTAAATGAGAGTAAATAATGGCCACTGGAGCCCTCGCATCATCACTCAACCAATATATCCCAACCAAATACATATCTCATGGTTCAAGAGTCGATAATTCACTTATACAAACATATATCAAAAATTCAGAATTCTAATACATGTATACATAATAAACCAAAGCCACAACCGGCTTTCTTCTAAAGCTTTCGCCTATGATGAGTCGCCTCCTGCATAGCCCCGTACCAAAATAATATACCTCGACAGGGTGAGCTAATGCTCAATAGTGGAATCACCCTAATTGGGCTACTCTCCACCTAAGTGCATATGTAATGCTCCAATGAAAACATACATTCAAGTAAATGCGTGATCCTACTTGAATGTCTACATGATCAACTCATATCCTGAGTCCTCACCGGCTCCCTCACACTTGCATAAGCCACGTATGAGAAACCTTATTCTCAACAAATATGTTTGTTTTTATTTATGGACAACCTCCGATAAGTGAGCGGACCGACCGAAGTGTTATATTTAGTGGACTACCCTCCGATGTATATCAATTGGGTCGACTCCGACGATTGATATTTTATATGGACTACCCTCCGATAATTATTATTTAGTCAACCCTCCGAAACCATTCTCTCAAGAATCACCTCATGCACTCACTCCTATTGTTCTAGGGTGCCCGAGGCATATGGAATGCATGATGCCAATTCCAATACACTTATATAACACATGTAAATATAAAATCATGAATATATTCAATTTAATCACAAAACATGTTAAGTGCAATTTACATTCCCTTTATACCAAAAATTAGCTCACGCGGGGTTAATTTATAAACCACGAGCAATCTACTTGAATTAATTAACGAAACATTACTATTTCACAAAATATTTTAGAAAACACTTATATGAATAGTGTAACCCTGCCATCAAGGTTCCTAAGAAGTCACTAATTGATCTGTTCACTATGTGAACCCGAATTTCACGGCCATTTCCGGCCTCATACAAACCAACACATGATTTATTTGACAAAGCATAATCCAACAACCCAAACCAGTCGTGCTTAGTCACGGACTGCACAATTTGGGCTTCAAAAATTACAACAATTCGGTCCCAAGTTTCGGACCGAACAACTACTGCTCAAGGCATCAACTAACCGAAACATTATAAAACACTTCTAAATAAAGTGTAAAACCCAAGTAGGATAAATCCCTTACCTCATGGAGTTTGTCAAACCTAAGAAACCTAAGGCTCATCATGTTCTCGCCACAGAATAGCTTTCCTTCGCTTCGAAGAATTCGACTATCTGACGGGCCTCTATTTAGATAAGTCTCACCTTCTCACTCTAAAATGTCAAACTCGCACCCCTTTACCGTATCCCCTTTCTTTTCTTTTTGCTTCACGTTTACTTCTTTCATGTAGAGACTAGCACTATTTAAATTGGCCTTTTTGAGCCATTTAAAATTTAAATATGACCATTATGTCCATTCTTTCCCCAGTTTTGACACTTGGCACTATCTTGGCCTTCCGTTTCCATCATTTCTCTACTCATGAAACTTGTGTAATATGAGTACATGTTATATGTGACTTTTGTCACATCGCAAGTAGTTTTTCAAGACCAAACTCGACGCTTCGAAAACGGCAAATTCGATCGCTCTTCGAATTTGACCGAAATTCGACGGTTAGCTAGATTTCCTCGTGAGACGCATTCCAACCTGAAATCTGTTTCATCATCCAAGATCTATAGTATAAATTTCGAATTTTTACCGAAATTACGATTTTAATCTCTTTTCCAAAATTGAAATTTCTGGTCTTATAAGTCGTATAACACCATTTCTAAGTAATTGATAATCGTATCGAGGTGGCCAAGAATGGTCTCCTAGGATGATAGGTACATAGTTGGCCCTTGTTGCCCGGTTCTCAGATCAAGTACAACAAAATCCACTGGATAGTAGAATTTGTCCACTTGGATGAGAACATCTTCCACTGTCCCCTTTGGTATCTTGATAATCTATCCGCAAGAGACAATGTGATGGAGGTGGGCTTAGTTCTCCTAACCCGAGCTGCTTGTACATCGAATAGGGGAGGAGATTCACACTTCGCACCTAGGTTCAGCAAAGGTTTTTCTACTAGTAAGTGCCCTCCAATATTAACCAAAATGGTCGATTAACCCTATTCAGACTTCACCGGAGTCTGCGATTGGATGATAGCACCGACTTGTTCGCCAGCGCCTTCTTGTCAACATTCCAGCCCTCTTTTCACTGCATTACTGCAAGTCCTTCAAAATTTTGTATAGGTGGGGACTTGTTTAATCATGTCAAGGTGGATGTCGACCTACTGTCTTCAACACTTCTAAAGATTTCACTCGATTGATAAATTTCTCTCTTTTTAAATTTTTGTTCTGAGGAAAAGGTGGGGGTGTGCTATTTTTTTGTAGCATGCTTGATCACCACCTCCTCCGATTCACTTTCTTCAAATTTTCTTGGTCTTTATCGCTTGGGGCGCTAGCCGCTGAGTTTCACACTTCTCAATGTGATGATCAAGCTTTAACTTCATCCATCCTAGAACTCGCTCATCGGAGGAGCTTACATTTCATGCAAATTCCTCGATTTGGTTGTGTTCGAGAGGGAATTTTTCCCCGCACCTGTTGCCGGTTAGACAGCCCTTGATACATCATCACCGCAGTTGTCATATTTTTTGAAATTTCAGCTCGCAAAGTCATTTCATGCTTTCGAGAAATTTATGAGTGTGCTGCTCATTTTCTATTGAGTGTGCTTTCCACCAGTCAATTCTTTGATCGCTCGCATTCACTCGCTTTTGTTCTTCCACAGTTGCCCACCACCTTACTCAATTTCATAATAGCTTGTTCAATCGAGATGAAGATCGTGTGGCCGTGGTCGGGATTTAGGATGATCCATGCCGGCCACAGGTAGCCAGGAGGCACATAGGGAGGAGGTTTTGGCTTCCAGGAGAGGTTTGGGTGGTTCCTCCAGCTTGGGATTGTAGGTATTGCTATATGGGGTTGTGGCCGGTGGCTTGTATCACGCCCACGCATCGGGCTTGTTCAACCCACAAAGCCCTTACCAAGGCACACTCTGGGAAATGCTCTCCTGTGCTCTCAAAGGACTCGACAGCCAAGATGGCTGGTTAGGCATAGATGCCTCAGTCACTGCTCGTACCTCATGTTGATTCCTCATTTCAAGCTCTTCCAACCTCCTTGCCAAGGTGGATAGCTTTTCTTTTGTCTCCATGTCCTCTGAGAGCGAGTATATGCCTCCCCTTTGATTCGGTGGTGGCCTCATCCTGTCTGTCTCCTTAGGATTTGGCTCATCCTAAGTTTTGGAGGTTTCAGCTACATAGTTGAGGAAGTCCATGGCTTCATCTGGATTCTTACTCAGGAAATCCCCTCCACACATAGTCTCCAATAATTGCTTCATGCAAGGTATGACATTCCATCATAAGGGTCGACCAACATCCATGTATCAAAGCCACGCTGGCATGCACCGATATTTCTATATCACGGGCTCGCAAATGGCAATTGGCTCTTCAAACCGTTGGTCTTGTGTGCACTAAGAATCTTTCAAAACTCGTCGCAGCTATACTCAATTTTGACGGTTCGCCTTAGAGAATTAAGCTAAAATTTGGCATCGTTTCGAGGGTTAAGGAAAGGCCTCTGCCTTAAGGCATCCATATCGATTGCACCATCCACAAAAGTTGTGCAAACTTCCTCAAACTCCCGGATGTGTGTGTATGGATTCTCATTTTCCATACCATGGAAGGTTGGGAACAGGGACACTAAATAAGGCCTGACAACTACATCTTCTGTAGGAGGTACAATGCATGGTGGGCTGCACCTCACCCGGGGTGTATACGGGTCCTCATCGACATGTAAGCATTGTGGCTTCTCGTATCCCCGACCGACTTTGTTGTTCAAGTGGAGGCTCCATCCGATTACTATGTGATCGACTTCACACCCTCGCTTTAGAAGCACTGGTTCTCTCTAGCCTGCTTGCAGTGTTTCTATCCCAATGTTGCATAAAGTCCTAGGAACACAACACAAAACAACGAGAAACCAAAAACAAGGCTACTAAAAAGGTTTATAGTTGGTCAAAATTTTGAAACAAATAAAAATCGGTACGCACAAAGATAAACATGCACTTCCTCCGCAGCGAATCGTAGTGCGGGGAATAATGGTAAATAAAAAAAGGAATGAGAATTCTAACAACACTGCGGATGTGGATCACAGTTCAACAAATCTTCTCACTCACACTTCTAAGACCGTCCCCGCAACGACGCCATTTTGATTTGTGCCACAACAGGTGCAACTTAATCAACAAAATTTGTATCATAGATTCCTATTGCCGTAGCAGCACGCAGTGATAAAGGGGCCTCAAGGTCGAACTCAGAATGGGTTTTCTTCATGCTAAATGGGTCACGCTGATTGAAATTGGTGTTTCCACTTCGATTTGAAGGTTTTGCAAAAACAAAGGAGGTTGATGGCCGGTAAAACTCAGAATCGTAGAGAAATAAAGTGTAAAAGAACTCCTTGAAGTTTCGACCACTAAGTTAGGTTCTAAGGTAACTGCACGGCTTCGGTCTTTTCTCGCACTAGAGGACGAATTTACAGGCTTATTTCTCGAGTCGATCTAGGCTCGTTTATAAAAACCGAACCCTAAAAGTTTCCTTCCTAGTGTACAGCATTTATGACCCATTAATGTTTCAAAGCAGTTATAACCATCCGGATCTAACCCAGAGTTTAATAATGGAAACCACCGAGCACTCCAGGATCTAAAGAATAAGTATCCACTGAGTCGTGAAAGCTTGCCAAGTACTAACCACTCAGGGTACATCACAGGGATTCAAACCCACGTGTGAGATGCAGAAACATAAATGAATATAGATGCCTACGTTGATAACAGAGGACAACGTATTACCTCAAACCTTTAACCCAGTGGCCCTCTCTTCAAGGATGAGGGAGGTTTAGCCAAACATCCCTTGAGTTGTCATCCTCAAGGAGTGTTTGGCAGGTGAGAAAATGAGAGAAAGGGAGAGAAAATGAAAGAAAATTTCACAGGCGGGAAAGCTGAAAGCTTTGGCGCCAATTTTATTGATAGACAAAACTCATTGTTACATGAGCTTGACTGAGCTTATATAGTGCTCAGGGTTAAGGAAATTACATAAAAGTAGGAAAGAATAGAAGTTACATTAAGGGAATTTTGGTAAAAAGCCACAAAAATAAGGTCACAAGGGCCAACACAAAGATGTGGCAACTCATAAATTCAAGAAAGTTATAAAATTTCTCGCAACACCGCAAAATTCCTCGCCGCTTCTTCTCTCCTTCGCATTTTAAATCCCAACCGCTTTCCGATTTGCACATGTAGCCGAAGTTCGGGCCGTTCATCATATTTGAATCAACATGAAGAATATGGTGTAATTGGTATGCAAAACTACAAAAAATATCCACAAAATATGATCACTAGTATAGCCGGGACCTCAATGTATTAATTGGGTTATTTAAGTTGATTAGTACACAAAAAGTGCTCAAAACGTACAATAAACAGGGCTTAAAACAGCACTATTTGGGCACTAATCAAGGGTCTCCAAGAAGCAAAAGTTATAAGGGAATTGCTTCAATTGTGGGGAGTAAGGTTACAAGTCTTCTGATTGTAGACTGCCAAAGAGGAACAAATCCAAGGAAGCCAACGTGGTTGATAGTATCACCAAATACGTGTCTGACATCGACCTCACAACAGTTATCTCTGAGGTGAATTTGGTGGGGTCTAACCCTTAGGAATGGTGGATTGAAACTGGTGCTACTTGCCATGTGTATTTTGACAAGATGTTATCCACCTTTGAACCAATTGAGATTAGATAAAACGTGTTCATGGGGAACTCTACCACATCGGATATTAAAGGATAGGGCTAGGTGGTCTTGAAGATGACTTATGAGAAAGAGTTGACTCTAACAAATGTATTATATGTACCTGAAATTCGTAAGAACTTAGTGTCTGGTTCCTTACTGAATAGTCATGGATTTCGATCGGTGTTTGAGTCAAATAAATTTGTTCTATCAAGGAGTGGAGAATGTTCGAAAAGGGTATATAGGTGGCAGCATGTTGAAGCTTAATGTAATGACTATCATCAGACACTCCCAAATTATACCTCTACGCTTTATAACATCATGTTTAGTATAATAAAAGTAAATATATATTTTTTCTAATAAAATAATGCTAAAAAATAAAATAAGCAAACCCTAATTAACGAGTCAAAGGTAAATTAGTAATTTACCAATCCAGGACTTCAAGGTCATAAGATGAAAAGATTATATGCTAAGTAGGAATATGGAATAAGTTGATTGCAAATAATAGAAAGAGGAAGGACCAATTAGCAAAAAATGGAAAATTGGACTAAAAAACAGATAAGACTAAACATGGTCTTAAACATATCCCATTTGGCGAATTAGTGGCATTTACGTAGAGAGAAATAAGAATGTACAAGAGAAAGAGAGAAGAGAAGAAGAGAAGAAGAAGAAAGGAAGGAGAGAAGAAGAAGCTCTTAAGGTATGAATACTAGTTAAGGAATTGTATGGAATATGTGTATGGATTTGTATAGAATTCATGTGGGGTTAGGAATTCTCCAACCTCATTCTTTGTCTATATGTGTTAGGAAAACCCTAACTTACAAATGCGTTTGGCCTGTCAGGGTCATCAATGGAAGAAAAATTTGTACGTAAAATGTTTATTTTAGTAGAGAGCGTCAGTCTGCTTTTTTTTAAACCCATATTTTTGTTTTCGCTATAATCATTCATCACTCATCCAAATTCGAGGATTCAAAATTTTGGGGTAACTAGACTTCTGCGAGAATAAATCTCCTTGAAATAGGTGTATGCAATTGACCCTAAGGCACCGTAAATTCAAAGGGAGCTAGTCGCATGACACACCGGTTCGTTTGACATTAGAGTAGTCCCCGGTTGTTTCGCTATAACTCGACATCACTCATCTAAATTTAGTGATTCAAAATTCTGGGTAAACTATACTTCTAGGAGAACAAATCTCCTTGAAATAGGTGTATGTAAATTTGGATCCCAGTGGACCCATAAATTCGTCAAAGGAGAGCTAACTTGCATAACACAGCTGATTATGTTTTGGCATTAGAGTAGTCCTGGTTGTTTTGGCCATAACTTGGCCATAACTTTGCCATCACTCATCCAAATTGAGTGATTCCAAAATATGGGTAAACTAGACTTCTAGGAGAACAAATATTCTTGGAATAGGTGTATACAAATTTGGACCCCAATGCATCAAGAAATTTGTCAAAAGGGGAGCTAGGTTGCATGACACAACCCGGTTCCGTTGCATTAGAGTGGTCCCTGGCCAAGCAGTGCCATAAGTCGAGCTCACCTATCCCACGGAGTGATTCCAAATTATGGGTAAACTAGGACTTCTAGAAAACAAGTCTCCTCAAATAGGTGTCTTCAAATTCGACCCCATTGTACCTAGAAAATTTGTCTAAAAGGGAGCTTTGCTTGTAAGAAATAGCCGATAGTATACTTAAAATACATGAAAATGCAAAGATAAGAGTAAATGATCGAATATCGTGATATGATTACCTGATAACAATAGTTATTCGTGAGATATGAGATATGTATTGAAAATGAAATAAAATGGATTGCCTAATTTCTATAACCCGGGCAGAGGATAGATGAACATGCCTATTGGGGTGGATAAAAAAGTTTGCAAGATATCGATCGGGCCGTCCCATTTGTCATTACAACACCTTCTGCCCTTTATGTGAGGTCATTGTCTTCATAATGATAACAAATACTTCGGCCCTTATAGAGGTCTGTTTCGTATAATGATAATGGGGCCGCTCTTTCTGCCCTTATAGAGGCCATTGTCTCATATAATGGTAACAGTGCCTTCGGGCCCTTATAGTTTCCTGTATCGACTTCTAAAGTATATGCATGCATGAAACATAAAAACAAATGACAAGAATATGCAAATGACATGAATATGTTAAATGATATTATGAATCCCCCAACTCGACACCCGGTGTCAAGCGAGGGTGTCATTTTTTTTTTTTTTTCTGTTTTTAATAAACTTATAACCTTTAAGCTTGTTCATTCATATAATGTTAAACACTTAACTTGTACTATATCCTATAGCAGTGGATTACAAAATATATACAAGTTCCATATATGGAAGTGTTCAACATTTACAATATTTACATTGCTTACAAAAGAAACAAAAATACATATACATTATACAAAATAGACCATATCAGTGGGCACCTAGTAGTGTGTGGGCCTTGGTTGATGATGTGGAGTGTTCCCCACTTCGCTTTTGCTTTTCAGAATCTACACCTGATGAAACACTCGCATGTTTATAGCTTAGTGAGAATTAATACATATGGACGACCTCTAATAAGGGTCATCACACTTTAGACAACTACTTATAACTTTAACATTCATTTACATATACACAAGCTTATTCATGTTTTGAACATATCATTTATAGATATACTTCTACATATATCATACTTATCACTGTTTATGTATCATCACATAGCAATGCTATGCTTCTCATATCATGTCATGCCATTTACATATTCTTGTCATTTATCTTATGTTTCATGCTTGCAAATACCTTAGAAGTGAATACAGGAAAGAATTGTATGTACCCGAATATACTATCACTGTACGAGACAATGATCTCTATCTGTATGACCTAAACGGGGCCGCTATAATGATCCAAACGGGATCTATGTCATTGACCTAAATGGGGCCTCGATATCTGTAAACTGTATGCTGCAGCAACTGTACCCCTTTAGGTATGCCTATCTATCCAACTACCTGGTCATAAGTAGACAATTAGTTTTATTTTGTTTTCTTAACAATCTTTCAGGTATTAGAAAAAGATATATCATATACATGAATAACTACTGATATCATGTATACTGATGAGATATTCATTATCAAATAATCTATAAACATTTAACTGTACTTTTTCATATAAAAAAATTATATATGTATTATCTTTAACTTTCATAACACATGTTATCATAATCATATTACTATAATGCATTATTTCATATAACAATACATTCATATAACCTTTATACAATTTCAGTTTCAATAACCAATTATGCCTGAACAGTTATAGGCAACTTCTAAGTACATTTTCGACTATAGTTTTGACCTTGTAAACGGGATTATTAGAGAAAGTGATCTTCTAACTCAATATACCCCTATGTCTTAAGTTTCTTATGGTTCAAACATCATGTCATTTGGACATTTAATTTGGGAGATATGGTCTAAACACTCAAACTCCAGCTTCTTGACAATTTCTAGGATAGAATATGGAATTGTAGTCCATATTTAAAATTTTATGGGAATGATGTAGGCATTAATTTGACCACAATTTCTTCATGAAAATTGTTCTCCCTGGATGTCTTAGTTTTGTATTATGAAATTTGAATCACTTCATTTAGATGAGTATAACCTCAAGTTATGATTTAAACAAACTGCATCATCTAAATTGTGGGATTGTTTTGAGACAGATTTCAGGGACCGAATTGTTCTCTTACTTTGACGAATTTTCTAGGTTCAATGGGGTTCAAATTTGGATACACTTATTTCAGGGAGATTTGTTTTCCTAGAAGTCTATGTTACCCATGATTTTGAATCACTCAATTTGGATGAGTGAAACTCAACTTATGGCCTAAATACCAAAACTGTTCTGGAAGCCAAAACCGTATCAGAATTGACCTGAAAACAGAGCATCACTTTGACGAATTTTATGGGTCTAATGGAGTCCAAATTTGGATATACTTATTTCACGGAGATTTGTTCTCCTAGAAGTCTAGTTTACCCAGAATTTTGAATCACTCAATTGGGATGAGTGATAGCCAAGTTATGGCAAAAACAAAAATATGGGTTTAAAAACAAATGGACAGAGCATCTCCCTTAAAACCCAACATTTTCTCTATACAAATTTTTCCTTTATTGAGGACCACAACCCAACCAAACAACCATTCCAAACAAGGATTCTACACAAAAATAGGTATTCAAACCTCCAAACAAGTATCCCTATACATATCCATACAAAAATCCATAAAAAAAATCCATACCAACAATTCCATACCTTGATTTCTTCTTCTTCTCTTCCCTTCTTTTTCTTCTTCTTCTTCTTCTCCTTCTCCTTCTTTTTTCTTCTCCTCTCTTCACCCTATTCGGTTTCCCCTATCACCCGAAGACCAAAATGAGATATTATTTTGACCTTATCCTCAATTTGGAGTTAAGGCCATGTTTGGTTTAACTCATTTTTGAATTCTTTTCCAATTTTTGCATTTAGGTCCCTCATCTCTCTATTATTTGCAAATTAACTTATTCAATTTCCTACTTTGGCATACAATCTTCTATTCTTATGTCATTTGGGTCCTTAATTGGCAATTTACCAATTTACCCTTGACTTTTGTATTAATTCCGGGTTTTGCTTATTTTATTTTTAGCATTATTTTATTCCGAAAAAATCTTTTACTTTTATTATACCCTAAACATGTTATAAAACTATCAGGGTATAATTTGGGGTGTTACAGATATGATATGAGAAGCATAACATTGCTATGTGATGATAAGTATATTGTGACAAGAGCAAGAAGCAAAGTGTAAAATGATACGAAATGTATATGAACAATGATAAGAAATGAAACATGATATGATAAGTAAGTATGAGATAATGAGCAAGCATGTAAACGAGTATGTATGAAATATGTATATGCATGTGTCTAACGTGGTGATGATCCTTACAGAGGTCAGCTCCACTAGTATTATTCCCACTAAGCTATAAGCTTGGAAGATGAGCGTTTATCTCAGATAGGTAATAGTTATGAACTAGAAGCCCTATTAATCCGCATCGCAACCAAGTCAACACACACTAAATTTCACCGAAGACTTCTATGATCTATTTTGTATATGTATTTGTTTTTTTTGTAAACAATGTAAAGTTTGTATATGTTGAACACCCCCATTTATGGAGTTTGAATATATTTTATAATCCGCTGCTACAGAATATATTTCAAGTTAAATGTTTAACAGTATATGAATGAACAAGTTTATAGTATAAAAAAAAAAAGAAAAATGCTATATGAGTGTTACGGTTTAAGTAGTAACTGAGCGTTACAAGTTAGTGGTATCAGAGCTTAGGTTTAGGCGTTTTTGGAAAAGCCAAGGTTTAGGCGATTCTAGATAGAGTATAAGATTGAAAAGCATGTGATTAGTAAATGCGGTCGGGCTCGATGTGGATGTCCTTATGTTCAGATAGATGGATCGTCTCCAAATCCAAATTAAGACGAGAGTTGAGAGTGTTAACCCCGAGATCGTGGATTACTCTGCCTCTGACCCTCTTCCGAATCTATCAGAAGCGAGAGTCATGTCCTTGCTGAGCCAAATGATGCTTTGCTGAGGATATCTCAAGACATGACTCAGGTATTGGAAAGATTGACAGCTCCGAAAGCCTGATAGACATGGTAAGATGACATGAGACTGAGGAATTCCATAGGATAAACATGAAAGAGTCCGATAAAGCTGAATTTTGGTTAGAAAAGTTACAAAGAATATTGGAGGAAGTTAGATGCCCTCCCGATCGAGAGATTATGTGCGCCTCACTATCATGAGTTGAGACATATGATCGGGTGGAAGCTAGTGTCAGAAGTCCAAGGATTCCAAATCCTATGACTCGGGAGTTCTTTGTCCAAGAGTTCGCTGCAAAGTACGTTAATGGTGATGTATAGGGAGTCCAAGTGGAAATAGTTCCTGAATTTGAAGTAAAGGAACTTATCTAAGGGTCGAATATAAGAAAGAATTCACTATCTCAAAGAAGTATGCACTCGAGTCGGGTCCACCGAGGCATTTCTTGCAGGTAGTACTTTGAGGATGGACTGCATGATTCCATTAAGAGATATTTGGAACCTATGACTTCTCTCCAATAGGTGAATTCCTATCAATTGGTCCAAGCTGTAATGAAAGTAGAGAGACTTGAAACGAGCAGCAAAGAAAGATCTCATAAGAAGAAGTTTTCTAAAGGAGCTTTGTCCTCCTCAGGGAAAAGAGCTAGGGAGTCTTCAACTCAATCAGAATATAGTTCAGCTACGAGAGGTAAAAGACAAGGGTCCAATGCAGCACTTAATTCAAGTAGAGGTGCTTTTGTTGGACATGGAGAAATCCTAGAGTGCCCTACCGCTACATGGGCTGCTTCAAAGGCTCAGAGTTATTAACAGGAGGTTGTTTCAGCCAGGGAAGCACTAATCATTTGATAACCCTCATTCTAGAGAGTTAAAAAGATACCAGAAGTCTCCAAGAAAGGGCAAGAGGAAAATCGCTTACACTACCTTGACAAGAGATCGAGGTAGCCGAGGTGGCCCAATTTAGCATGAGGACTCCAGGGGGCACAATCTCAGATAAGGATCGCCATACCCCACAAAGTATCAAAGACGAGCATATGCTATAAGGGTTTGTGAGGATCAGGATGCTCCTGAGGTTATAGCTGGTATATTTTCTCTTTATGATATTGAGATGCATGCATTGATTGATCTTGGATCCACTCATTCATATGTATGCATTGAACATGTATTTGATAAGATACCAACAGTGGAACGGTTAGCATATGACATGCATGTGACCAGTCTATTGGGGCATAGTGTTAGCGTGAATAACGCTTTACATATTTATCATATCCAAGCAAGAGTTTCGTTAATTTGATAACCTTACCATTATGAGAGTTTGACTTGATTCAAGGAATGGATCGGTTGTCTAAACACTGACCCATCGTTGATTATGGTCAAAAGACAGTAGTGTTGAGATGCTTTGACCAGTCTAAGTTTATAGTATAGGGCATTAGATCAAGCGCAATGTCCAATTTGATCTTCGCTATGCAAATCCAGAGACTTATGATGAAAAGGTCAGGGTAATATTCGCCTTGATACTGACTCTAAGAGAGGTCAGTTGATGTGGAAAAATTCTGCAGGGCGGGAATTTTATGTATTCTCGAAGAGTTACCAGGTATTCCCCTTGAGAGGGCGGTGAACTTATCCATAGAAATTGTACCAGGAACAACCCATATGTCTAGGGCACCATATAGGATGGCTCCAATGGAGTTGAAAGAGTTGAAGAGTCAATTATAAGAGCTTATGGATAAAGGATTTATCTGACCTAAAGGTTTTTCCTTTTCAAGGTGCACCCGCTTTATCAGAAAAGAAAGATGGCACTCTACTTCGATGTGCATTGATTATCTAAGAAATCAATAAGGTGACAAGAAAATGAAAATCTAATGTCGAATCAAGATCTTTGATCGCCAGCGCTGGTGTCTTTTCAAGATGTAATTCGATCAAGGTATTATCGCCTAAGAGCGAAGATGTCAGATGTGGTCAAAACCGCATTTAACCCGATATGGCCATTATGAGTTTTGCAATGCCATTCGGTCGACTAATGCACCACAAAGATTCATGATTTAATGAATAGGGTATTCTGACCCTATGTGGATCAATTTTTTGTGGTCTTTATTGATGACATCCTGGTGTATTCTAAGGATGCACAGGAACATGAACAACATTTGAGAATAGTCATGGAGACGTTAAGAGAGAAGAAGTTATATGCTAAACTCAAGAAATGTGATTCTTATTAAAGGAAGTTTCCCTTCCTATGTCATATCAGGTCATCAGGGTATAAGAGTGGACCCTATAAAGATCAAGTCATCAGAAATTGGAAACCGCCAAAATATAACCTATGAAGTTTCTAGCCTAGCAGATATTAGAAGATTTAGAAAGGATTCTCTCAAGTTTTCATAGCTTCTTTTGTTCACCAAATTACTCAGAAAGCAAGAAAGTTTGAGTGACAAATAAATGTCATAATAGTTTTGAACATGAAAGAAATGTCAAGCCAAGCACCAAGACGACGCAGCCACTGAAAGAGTATCCCATACAAAGGATGCTTCGTGCATCGGGTTTGGGATGTAAGTAATGCAAGATGCTGAAAGTAGTGGCTTATGCATCCAGCAGCTTGAAGCCACATGAACAAAATTATCCCACTCATGACCTAGAGCGTTCGCAGAGGTTTGCTTTGGAAAATATGACGACACTACTTATATGGGGAAAAGTGTAGAATTTACACTGCATCACAAGAGTCTCGGGCACCACACCGTAAAGAATTAAATTTGAGATAACGTGAGGCGTTAGGAGTTATTCAAAGATTATGATCGAAGATAATAGATTACCACCCCGAAAAACCTAATGTAGCCGATGCTTTGCGAAAGACAAAGGGCGCCGACGTCACTTCAACACAAATGAACGAGACTACATTTAATGAGCCTATATTAGCCTAACTAGCAACGCAAACTATTTTAAAGCAAATGATTATAAGTGCTAAAAACGATGTAGAGTTATAGAAAAAAGGCATGATGGTCGTGAGATAGTGATAAGATTGATTTTTCAAGAAACAAGCCGAAAGTTTGTATTTCCGCACGATTATGTGTGCCGTATGATAAAGAGCTAAAGAAAAAAGTTGTTATTCGTCAATAACACTGGTATTTACTATGCATCTCGGAGGTAATAAGATGTACCAAGATTTGAAACAATGATATTGGTGGAAAGGAATGAAAGAGATGAAGAGATGACATAGTACGTGTCTATGCACGCAATGAAGTCAAAGCCGAACACCAAGTTCCAATCGCTTGTTGAATCCCCTTCCACCTCAATGTGGAATGGATAACATTACCATGGATTTTGTGTCGGGTTTTCCTCTCACACAACAAAAACATGACTATGTCTGGGTGATTGTTGATAAGCTCACAAAGTCAGCCCATTTTATACTGGTCAGGATGGACTATTCTATGGATCGACTAGCTGAGCTATACGTGAAAGAGATTGTACGATTGCATGGTGTACTGTTGTCTATTGTGTCGGATAGAGATCCGCATCTTACATTGAGGTTTTGGAAGGAACTACAGTCAGCCTTGGGTATTAGGCTTAATTTCAGTACAACATTCCATCCGCAGACAGATGGACACTCAAAGAGATTGATTCAAGTACTTGAAGACGTGCTTCGAGGTTGTGTCATGGAATTTCTTGGAAGTTAGAATAGGTATATTCCATTGATGGAATTTTCCTATAACAATAGTTATCAAGCAAGTATTGGCATGGCACCGTACAAAACTTTATATGGTCGGAGATGTAGAACTCCGGTATATTGGACTGAGTTGAATGAGCACAAGATGATTGGTCCAGACACAGTAAGAGATACAAAAGAGAAAGTACAAGTTATTCGGCAAAGGTTTAAGGCGGCTAGTGATCGACAAAAATCATATGCCTTTTTAAAGAGGAGAGATATTGAACATGACGTGGGAGACAAGGTTTTCTTAAAAGTATCGTCGTGGAGGAAAATTCTACGGTTTGGTAAGAAAGACAAGTTGAGTCCGAGGTTCATAGGGACATATGAGATTCTGGAACGAATTGGCCCTGTGGGTTATCATTTGGAACTCCCTCTAGAGTTGGCCAAATTACATAATGTGTTTTATGTGTCGATGCTTCGGAGATACCGCTCTGATGGGTTGCACATACTACCAGTACAAGATATACAAGTACATATAGGCTTTCCATATGAAGAAGAGCCAAAGGCTATTTTGGCTTGAGAGGTGAAATAGTTGCGAAATAAGCAAGTACCGTTAGTGAAAGTGCTCTGGCAACACCATGGCGTGGAGTTAAGCTACTGTGAGCCAAAAAGAACTATGAGAGCGCAGTATCCGAATCCTTCGATTCGTGAATTTCGAGGATGAAATTCTTTTAAGGGAGGGAGAGTTGTAATACCCTAAATTATATCATGACAGTTTTATAACATGTTTAGGGTATAATAAAAGTAAATGTATATTTTTTTTGAATAAAATAATGCTAAAAATAAAATAAGTAAAACCTGGAATTAATCTAAGGGTCAAGGGTAAATTAGTAATTTACCAATCCAGGACTTGAAGGTCATAAGATGAAAAGATTATATGCTAAGTAAGAATATGGAATAAGTTGATTGCAAATAATAGAAAGAGGAAGGACCAATTAGCAAAAATGAAAGATCAAAAATGAATAAAACCAAACATGGTCTTAAACATGTCCCATTTTGGCTTAGAATTAGGGCATTTACGTAGAGAGAAAAGAAGAGGAGAAGAAGAGAAAGAGAGAAGAGAAGAAGAAGAAGGAAGAAAGGAAGGAGAGAAGAAGAAGCTTTTAAGGTATGGATAGTTATAGAATCAGGTGAATATTGTATGGATTTGTATGGAATTCATGGGGTTGTGGTTTTCCAACCTCTTTCTTTGTCTATATGTAGGTTAGGAATACCCTAACTTACAAATGTGCTTGGTTTGGTTGTGGTCATCAATGGAAGAAAAATTTGTACAGAGAAAATGTTGGGTTTTAGGGGAGATGCTGTCCGTTTTTTTTTAAACCCATATTTTTGTTTTGGCTATAACTTGTCCATCACTCATCCAAATTGAGTGATTCAAAATTTTGGGTAAACTAGACTTCTAGGAGAATAAATCTCCTTGAAATAGGTGTATGCAAATTTGGACCCTAGTGCACCTAGAAATTTGTCAAAAGGGAGCTAGGTTGCATGACACAGCTGGTTTTGTTTTGACATTAGAGTGGTTCTAGCTTGTTTCCGCCATAACTCGACATCACTCATCCAAATTGAGTAATTTAAAATGCAACTATACTTCTAGGAGAAAAATCCTTGAAATAGGGTGTATGTAAATTTGGGGCCCCAGCACCCAAAAATTCACAAAGGGGGAGCTAGGTTGCATAACACAAACGGGTTTTGTTTGACATTAGAGAAGTCCCGGTTGTTTGCCATAATCCTCGTCATCACTTATCCAAATTGAGTGATTCAAAATTCTAGGTAAACTAGACTTCTAGGGGAACAAATATCCTTGGAATAGGTGTATGCAAATTTGGACCCCGGTCACGTGAAAGTGCGTCAAGGAGCTAGGTTGCGTAGCACAAGCCCAGTTACATTTTGACATTAGAGTGGTTCTGATTGTTTAGGCCATAAGTTGAGTTTCACTCATCCAATTTGAGTTATTCAAAATAATGGATAAACTAGACTTCTAAGAAAACAAATCTCCTTGAAATAGATGTCTTCAAATTCGGACCCCATTGGACTAGAAAATTTGTCTAAAAGGGAGCTCTGTTTGTAAGAAATAGTTGATAGTATACGAAAATACATGAAAATGAAAAGATAAGAGTAAATGATTGTAAATATCGCATATGATTACCGGATAACAATAGTTGTGGAGGATGGAATGTCTTTTGAAAATGGATTATCTACTTAGGAGCACAGTACGGGATAGATAGGCATGCCTATTAGGGATAAAAGTCTGCGACATGCGTCGAGTTGGCCTTGTTTGGAGTCATTATAACACCTTCGGGCCATATAAGTCATTGTCTTGTCTGATGATAGCAGCTCATCGGTCTCTTATAGAGGACATTTGTCTCGTATAATGGTAACAACGCCCTGATGCATTGATATATGTGGAAGGTTGAAGCATGCAGACAAAGGAGTTAGTAATAAATATTTTATTACCTTTATGGATGATAGCACGAATGCTGTTATGTGTACTTACTTAAAAAGTAAGGATGAGGCGATAAGGAAATTAGTTCTCTACAAAAACAAAGTTGAGAATCAACTGTGAGAAAATTAAAGTGTTGTTGAGGAAGTGATCGAGGTGGTGGTATGGGTAGCCATTTGACTTTTGTGCTCAACATGGAAATATACATGAAACCCTGTACCTTATTTGCCTCGATCGATGGAGTGGGTGGCGAAGAATCGCACTCTAAAGATGATGGATGCAATGCTAATAAGTTATGAATTACACCACAAAACATGCGAGGAGAAGCCATTTTGTCTGCTAATTACCTTTTGAATAAGGTACCTAAAAGAAAGCGAAAAAGACTCCATATGGAGTTATGGGAAAAGGAATAAAGTCATCTCCACGAAATGCCTTGAGTGTGGGGATGTACGGCTAAAGTAGTAGTTCCACGAAAAGGTGAAAATAGGACTAAAACTGTGATTGCGTCTTCATTAGTTATGCACATAACAGTGTTGCTTATCGATTTCTTGTTTATGAGTCGAATATCCCGGATATTCACAAGAACACGATAATGGAATCAAGGAATGCATCATTATTTGAAGATGTATTTAAAATAAATCGAAGTGAAATCCGAATTCATCAAAGCAGCGGCAGGACTATTGTGAAATAGTCGAGATTGAAATGCTAATGGTGAGGGTTGAACTGGAATACGATAAGAGAGTAAGAGTCGAAAAATATTTTGTTCCAGATTTTTTGACTTGTATAGGAGACCTCGAACTTATAAAAGAGGCGATTGAAGACTCTGAAGGGTCTCATGTGGAAAGAGGTCATTGGCAGTGAGAGTGAATCCATACTACATAACCATGCTAGGAACGTGGATCTTCCATCGGGTTGTAAACCTTTGAGTTCAAAGTAAGGTTTTCAGAATAAAAGGAAAGTAGATGGATCAGTGTAGTACAAAACAAGACTTGTGATCGAATCTTTCTGAGCAAAGCGAAATTTCTGGATTATTTTTGTGTATATTATCTTGTAATGAGAATAAATTCTATAAGGATGGTGTTGCGATTGCGTTAAGAAACTTGAAGTATATCGGATGGATATGAAAACGACCTTTCTTAATGGGATTTGAAGGAAGAAATCTACATGGGCGAGCTGGGGTATTTTACGCTCAGAGACCAGAAAAGAAAGTCTTTAAACTGGTAAAATCCTTATATGGATTAAACGGCGCTGAAAACAATAGCCTTGAGGGGGTGACAATGTTATGATGTCATGGATTTAAAATCGATGAATGTGACAAGTGTGTGTATGTGAAGATCACGGAACTTGGATGTGTAATTTATATTGCTTATATGTGAATGACATACTTATTGTTGGTAGTGATGATAAGATGATTGCGTCTCACCAAGGCATGTTGAACTGAGTTTGACATGAAAGACATAAGACTTTAGAGGTAATTTTGAGAATAAAATCAAGAGAACATCGAGAATGAGCTCATTACAAGTCCAACCACATTATGTTGACAATATTCTTGGGAAGTTTGATAAGGATAACTCTTGTATAGCCAGAACACCGGTGGATGTAACTCTACACTTATCCAAGAATAAAGGAGAAAGGAATGTTTCTGAAATAAGATACTCTAGGGTGATAGCGGAGTCTAATGTGCCAATGAGTTGTACAAGACTCATTATAACTATGCGTCGATAGATTGAGCAAATACATGATAGTCCTAGGGCCATGCATCGCGAGGAATTTAAGGGTTTTAAAATACTTCACGTTTTACTCGTGATTGTAGGTTTTACTGCTCTGAGATTACCTCGTGGTACTTGAAGGATATAATGATGCCCGATTGGATATCCAATGTTAAAGACTCCAAATCCCATAGTGGTTTTGTGTTTACACTAGGAGGTGGAGCAGTCTCATGGAAATCCTTAACACAAACAGTTATTGCTAGATCCATAATGGAATATGAGTTTATAGCAATGCACAAATGTGGGGAAGAGGATAAATGGTTACGCCATTTCTTAAAGGATATACCAAGATGTGAGGCACAGCCTCCAATATGCATACACTATGATAGTCAATTTTCTATTGGTAGAGCATAAAGCAGTATGTACAATGGTAAGTCTACATATTCGTCGCGGAGACCTGATACCATTAGACAAGCCTCTCAACTTGAGTTATTTTACGCCAGATTATGTAAAATCTAAAGGATAACATTGGATTCGCTAACGAAAGGGTTAAATAGAGTTGATTGAAAGTCATCGAAGGAATGAGACTAAAACCAGTAAAGAGAAGAAGTCGATACGATGGATACCTAACCTAGCTGATTGGAATCCCCGAGATCTAGGTTCAAGGAATGACTAAGTGTAGGACTTTGATCCTGATCACTATGGGGATATTCCCTTGTCAGTTCTACTTATGATTAAATAGTGATGCTTGTAAAGGAAGGTTAAGATATGTTTTTAATGATATCTATGCAGTAAGAGAAGTCATTAGAAGAAGTAAGCTAGGCTACTCTTATTTAGGAGATCACCTATGTAAGAGTGAAGTGGGGCCACAGCGAAAGGAGTTGAAGGCATGATTCTATTAAGAATCTCATAGAACTAAGCATGTTCATGGCCAAAGCAGAACACTAAAAGTGGCTTGGAAAATGTTAGGAAGATTCTTGTGTAGCATTATGTCATCCTACACACAAATGATAGAACAGTTGAGGACATACGCCTACTTGTTTAGTTAGTAGAGTAAGAAACATACTTCTCTGAGGGGAAGGTTGAGTTAACACCTACATCTTACATGTAGTTTCAGGCTGGTATGCTCTATCACATAGTGAGGAATCCCTGAGTCTTGTCTTTAGGTGTCAATTTCATTCATGTGGGAATTGTTGGAGTTTTTCCTTTTTAGTGTGAATGAAATTAACGTGTAAACGATGGGCATGATTTTTATTTATTCCTAAACGATTATGCAAATAAATCCTTAAATACCATTTAAGGATGTTGAGATATTTTATTTTATTTTATTTTTCCGTTTGGGCGAGTAGAAGATGAAGTCGATAGTTTGATCGCGTTTCTTTATGCGAACTCTATTTAATTGGAGTTTGAAGCTCTCTTTGAAAAATCACAAAAAACTTTCTTCTATCAAATTCTCTCTCTTTGGCTCACTGTGTGATAGAATTACAAACATTGCGTCCAGTTCGCCGGAGTGACTGCAAAGGTGTTGTTGCCGTCATTCTAAGGTCGTTTTATCCTAGGAAGCAGACGTTTGTTGAAGTCTCAAGCACCATCGGAAGAAGACGAATATGCTTTAAGGAGATTGTGCTGCACAAGACTCGATCTGACATTATCTTTTATTTTTCTGTATCTTGTAATTTTCCTCCTCTTATTCTCTTGATTTTCATTTCAAGTTGTATTATGTACTAACATTGGAGAGATTAAGAGCAGAGGCCAGCTGGAACCAAATCACCTGGTACAGGAAACAGTCATAATTTAGTGGATATGTGGATGTTCATGGAGTCCCTTGACGCGGTCGCCCACAACTCCTTGTCCCACTACAATGAGCATTACGCCATGAATTGCGAACCTTTCGTAGTGACCCACGATGTATTCTATGAAATTAGTATATAATGTAGAGGCTTGTAAAGAAGAGAAAAAAGGAGATTTTTTCTTTTTATTCAACATTATTCATTAGGGAAATAATACAAATTGTTTTGAAAGGAATTTGAGTCCTTTGCATTGATGTCGTCTGTGGGAACCTAAAAATCTCACACTTCTCTAAATTGTTGCAAAGACATCCGGAAACTTTTTCCAACAGTTCAATGGGAGAAATCCCCCCTTCTAGTTCTGAGCCTACATTGGAACTATGACTGCTGTCGTTGGAACGAATCTGAAAGATCAGTAGGAATCCCACCAGTAATAGTTGGCCTATTTCTTAGTGACAAACGCTGTCGTGCCCTTGGACCTGAAGGTTGGACCGGACCGGATGTGGACCCTAAATCCAATTTATTTGTAAACACATTTCATATACTTTTTCGATTTCGATAGGATATTTAATATCCATTTAATCATATTTATATATGTAGATATGATATTACTAATATTTCACATTCATTACTATAAGAAGTATCCATTATATTTTTTCAAGAGGGCTCATAACTATACTTTATTACAATATTTATACAAAATGACATTTTCATGCCCTTTCCAAATCATTTACAAATATTTGTCAGAGTTCACCTCCTATCTTTGAAAAACCACCATGTAAAGTACATTAAAAAAAAAATTGAAAATATAATCTTCTTATGAAGATCTTTACACCTTTTGATTTCAATACAAAGTAGTCACATGATATCATGGAATGAAGTATATATGTGAGACGGAACATTTACTTATATACCTTGCGATTTGATGATGACTCCTAGGCTCTACGATCTTGATCTTGCCATTATCTGCTTTCGGTACTGCACGTGGAAGGCCCGACACGCTAACATTTCTGTAGTGGTTTTCATTCTATTCTCATTCCAAATGATTATACCACATCTATATACATAACAGTGCTTTTCTATATGCATCCTTAATCATCTCAAAAACATTCAACATAATTTTTTCCAAACAACCTTTCAACATACTACTCATGTGATCTATGCAATTTTTGTAAATATACCATTTTATAGTAGTTTAACGTACTTTTATTTTGTCTCAAATATAGAAATACAATAATTCTCATCTTTCATACTCCCATGTGTTGTTATTTTGTCAAGCTCAATTCGCATGATGCAACGATTATTAATCATTTTTCCTTCGCGAATCTAAAAACTTTTGATGCATAGGATAACGGAATCATCGGCGGTCATTGTTCTGAGCGGTATGAAACATTTAATAACTTCGATCTCTTGTCAGTTGGAAGCCAGATTAGTTATTTTACATTTCATTTTATTGTACACTATGATACTTTCCCAGGAGCTCACGGTTGATATGCCACTTATAAATCATTTAGATTCGTAGTATTGCTTTCTGACATTGACCTTTATTGGTATACCAAATACATCCTAACTTCGAACATGTGATTAACATTCTCTTAGGGCATTAGTGTATTTTTACAATACAATTTTCACATTTCGACAATGATTAACATTCTCGGCCAGTTCGTTTACACATATGTGGACCACATCATGTTTGCAAATACATAGTTATTTATAAGTCAATTAACCAACACTCAGACAAATTCATTTATAGTTGAATACAAGCACATATGCGAGATGTTGTCAAACATTCGATTTAAGCGGTTTCAAACCAAAGAAACAAAGATTTCATAACAAACAATCGAATTTGTTTGAAAAACAAACAAAACTTGAAACAAGAAGAGAAGTATGAAGAACAAACCAAGATTATCGATTCTTAACTCCCTTATTCTTATATCAGATCTTAGCACAGGTTTATCATCCACGAGCTATTCATTACAAATACGTCACAATCAGAGAACAAACAAAGAAAAATCAGTCATGCATGCTAGTGTTTCTAGTTAGGGTTGATTTTTACCCAATACACCTTCACTTGTAAAATTTTCTAGGAATAAATGAGCCATATTTTTTTCCAAACTTCCTTTAAGAAAATGATATTTCTATGAGTATATTTTCAGTAAAAATTGGAATCATCAGATTGAGCCTTTGAAACTTAAGATATATTTCTAAACAGCGGGAAGCTACTCTATTTTCAAAAGCGGAGACCAAAATTTGCACAATAGAACTTCACTTTGACAATTTTCTAGGTCAATGGGTTGAATTTGAATACACTTATTTGAGAAATTTTTCTCCTAGAAGTCTAGTTTCACGAAACCTTGAATCGCTCCCGATTTGGATAAGTGAGGCTTCGACTTATGACACAAGTAGCTGATACCAAAACGAATCGAAATTTGCCAAAAAATAGAGCTTCATTTTGATGAATTTCTAGGTCCAATGGGGTCTAAATTTGAATATACTTATTTTAAGAAAAATTTTCATCTTAAAATCCCCAGGTTACCCACGTATTTGAATCACTCGATTTGGATGGCTTGATAGCGTATTGTGGCGAACAAAAACATGGGTTTTGGAAAATTTGTGACATCTCCCTAAAACTGACATTTCCTTTATAAAATTATAAACCAATCCTAATCAAAGAAAAAAGGCTCTTGGACTCTGCTCCAAACATATATACCTAACTTATGGTTTCTGAATCAAACACAATCAAAGTGAGTTTGGAGGTTCTATCAAGCGAATGGTGAATCCATTACTTGAGCAAATGATATCCATACCTTAATAATTTTGAACCTCCTCTGCTTTCCTTCTTCTTCCTCTTCAGAACAAGTAGAATCCAGATGACTTCTCCCCCTCTCTCATTGTAATACTAACTTGGACTTCTTGAACTTTCCTTTCACATTTTCTTCTCTTCTTCTTTGCTAGCACAAGTAGTTCTCGAAAGCCATTGAAAGAAGCGATCACCAAATTTGATCTTCTTCTCTCCCAAAGCGTGAGCTTAGTAAGCCCTAGCTCCTTTTTCCCAAATGAGGAAATAGTCTCATTCCCTTTATACCAAATTTGGTCTTATTCTTATCTTATATAAGGCCTTGTTCGGCCTTTCCTTTTTGTTTTTTTGTTTTGTTTTTCATTTTTTTGCATTAAAGTCCTTCATTTCTATTTCATTTGCATAACAACTTATCACCTTTCTACTTTGGCATATACTCTTCTTCATTTATGACCTTTGGGTCCTCATTTTGACATTTTACAAATTTAACCTTGACTCTTGTATTAATTCCGGTTTTATTTTAGCTTGTGTTATACCCTAAACATATCATTAAATTACTAGGGCTTAATTTGGGGTGCACTAATCCACTATAAGATTTCTCATTTTAAAAACCTCTTTTTTTTTTTTTTTTATCACTAAAAACTAATAAAATATCGAATAAATAAAATAAAAAATTTATAATAGCAGAAAATGCTATAAAGTAAAATAATAAAACGAAAAGGCTATTTTTGGGTGGTCATAAACGCCGCCTTGGGCGAAGAAAATGCAGCATTACGTAATACGACCACCACTCATGCCCTAGCAACCCAGTTGTGCCCCGTAGCCCTGAGCGGTTTGAATCCACAAACAACTTTTCTCATCCCCCTCGCTGTGACCAACCTCTTATCAATAATCCCCAATTGATTAGATCTCCTTCCCTAAAGAGAAGCCTAGATCCCGCATTGCGCGCATTGGACGGCATGTCATCATCCCCGCCATCTTACACTAAGACGTCTTGCCACACTTCATTTTGCCAAAATTTCAAATGTATGATGGTCTGAAGGGCCCCTTTAATCACTTGATGCACTTTCGATAGATCATGACACTACAAACTGGTAACGACGCCCTCCTTTGTAAAGTCTTACTCATCCCGACCCGATGGAGTCCAACCTTATCGGTTTCCTTGCTCGCCAAACACGGTAACCTCCTGCGTGTCTGTCACAAAGAAAAGTTGTAACTTCGATATATGTGTTCATTTAGGAAATAGAAAGCGTCCACTAGTCTCCACGTCGGATGGGAGATCCCAGGAGTCCGTGGGGACTTAATGAAGGCGTTTTGGGCTGTGATCCTCATTTCGTCACAGTAAGCCCGACATTGTCTTGTAGGTAGCGAAGCAAGCCATTCGTCTTAACACCAGTTTTTTTATTCACAATCGCTACATCCTTATGACTATTGGCGAGGCATTCCCGAAAGGGAAACCGATATGCCATGCTCGAGAATGACATAATTAGTCGTGAACAAGCGAATAGTTATGCATGGCTTATCAGTTCGGACACTCTGGCGAAAGTAAAGGAAAAAATGGGTTGGGACGACCAGGACTAAAGGGGTAAACGCGACTCCAAAAATTCGAGGTGTACTAGTCATCATAATGAGGTTGGGGGATCGGGAGGAACGGCGGAAGTCGAGAGTCGAGGCATGATAAGCGGCATAGAGTAGACACGAGTTCCGTGTGCCACCTTCTCAACTCCTCCTAATCGTTCAGCCTCTTCAGGGGTTCGAATGGCCTAGGCCTTAGAGGGGTGATCCTAAGGGTAGAGACAAGTTCTAATATTGCGAGTATCACAGGGACGTCGGACATCGAACCAATGACTGTTATCAGCTCTAGAGGCTATTGAATTTCATGGTAAAAAATGAATATCTCCGAGAATACATTGAAGAGGCAGTCTTGAACAATTCTCAGCCATATCACCCATGAGCTCTCGACCAGTAAGATACAATACTTGCTTTGGTCAGGCCTTCGCCCCAATCAGAAGTCGACTACGTAGTATCCTTGTCAGTTGGAGTTAGTATAGTTTTACTTAGACGACTATCCAGGCCCATTACTTGAGTCACTTAACCTTCATCGAATCCCCACAAAAAATGGTTTATCTATGCCCGTGATGACCTTACTTCTTCTATTGTAGGGTTAGAAAACGCGATAGGCGTGTATTAGTCGATCGGTAGTCTTTGCTTAGGCCTCCTTTACTGCACGCGCTTTTTAAAGCTGCGAGGCACAAAGGCTAGATAATCTTCTGATCTAGGAAGGGTGTTAGTGACTATGGACCATGAGCCCGACTCATTGGGGAGATAGTGTTATTGGTTTCAGCAGGATCAATCATCGCCTTGATCCCACTCGCAAGGATTGATGAGACCTCATCCTTCAACACCATTTTAAGACACACCTGAATTCACACAATGAAAGCATTACCATCCTCTTACCATAAAATGCTGAGTTTCTGGACTCCATTGGGCCAGATTGACATAAAAGGAAACCAGAGAGCAGCCAAAACTTGTTATGAGGTCAAACAGTAGAAACATGACACGCCGACCAAATAGCAACGACAACTCGAGGGCTCGCCGCGAAATGATGATTCAATCATGGAGCCTCATTGTATCCTACATTTGAACGGCTCAGTAGGTTACCACTAGGAAACTCTCTCTAGAAGAAATTAACTCCTTCTTATCACTTCTGCAGGAGTTCTCTGATATCTTTGCATGGTCCCATGCCGACATGCCTGCCATTTCTCCTACTATAGCTCAAAACTATTTGAACCTTCTGCCCAAAGAATGTGGCCGTCACGATAGAAACTAGAGACGTTTCCATCCAGTGCGTCGAGAAGTCATAAAACATGCTTTATTTCTCCATTTTCATGAGATGGTTATTTTATGCCTTTGGCGGAGGCTGACCCTCAACGACCCTCGGCCTCGGGCAGCATAAGTCCCTACAGGTGTTATTTCTCCATTTTCATGAGATGAAGCCTTTGGTGGCTAGCCTCGGCCATTGAAGCCTTAGGCATCATAAGTCCACACATAGCTATTTCTCCATTTCATGGAGATGATTATTTTATCGCGCAAGGCGGCTAGCCCTCGACGGCCCTCGGCCTCTGGCAACATAAGTTCCTACATGCTTTATTTCTCCATTTTTCATGAGATGATTATTTTATGGCTTTGACGACTGCCCCTTGACGGCCCTCAGCCTTGGGCAACATAAGTCCTTACATGCATTATTTCTCATTTTTTTATGAGATGATTGTTTTAAGCCTTTGGTGGCTAGCCCTTGAGGGCCCTAGGCCTAGGGTAGCATAAGTCCTTACATACATCATTTCTCAATTTTCATGAGATGATTGTTTTAAGCCTTTTGGCGAGTTAGTCCTCGATGACCACTAGGCCTCGGGCGGCCTCGCCCCTTGGGCATTATTTCACCATTTTTATGAGATGATTGTTTTAAGTCTTTGGAAGCTAGCCCTCGACGGCCCTAGGCGTTGGGCAGCATAAGTCCCTACATGCATTATTTCTCCATTTTCATGAGATGATTGTTTTAAGTCTTTGGCATCTAGCCCTTGACAGCCCAAGGCCTCGGCCAGCTTAAGTCCCTATAAGCATTATTTCTCCATTTTCATGAGATGATTGTTTTAAGTCTTTGGTTGCTAGCCCTCGACGGCCCTAGGCCTCGGGCATCGTAAGTCCATTTAGGCATTATTTCTCCATTTTCATGAGATTATTGTTTTAAGCCTTTGAGAGCTAATACTCGAAGCGACCCTAAACTCTGAGTAGCATAAGTCATCTGAGCTTTATTTCTCAAACCGTGAGATGATTATTTTATGCTTTTGGCGCTAGCCCTCGACGGCCCTCGGCTCGGACAACATAAGTCCTCTGACATTATTTCTTCATTTTCGCGAGATGATTGTTTTAATCCTTTGGAAAATTTTGCCCCTCGGCAGCGCTGGGCCTCAGGCGGCCATAAGTCATATAGGCTTTATTTATCCATTTCATGGAAATGATTATTTTTAAACCTTTGGCGGATTGGCCACTTGGCGGCCACTAGGCTAAAGCGACATAAGTCTTTACAGGCTTTATTTCTCCATTTTCTTGAGATGATTGTTTTATGCCTTTGGTGGCTAGCCCTCGAAGGTCTTAGGCCTCGAGCAGCATAAGTCTCTATAGGTTTTATTTCTTCACTTTCATGAGATCATTATTTTATGCCTTTGGTGGTCGGCCCTCGGCCTTGGGCAACATAAGTCTCTACAAGTATTATTCTCAATTTTCATAAGATGATTGTTTTAAGCCTTTGGCACCCCTCGACGGCCCTAGGCCTCGAGCAGCATAAGGCCCTACAACATTATTTCTCAATTTTAACGAGATGATTGTTTTAAGCCTTTAGCGGCTAGCCCTCATTACTAAGCTTTGGGCGACATAAGCTATGCACTCGTTATATCTCGATTTTCGCGAGGATTGTTTTAAGCCCAGCCACACGGTGGTTGGCCAGGTCGGCTGACCTGGGCAGCCTTAGGCGACATAAGCCTATATATAGGTGTTATATCTCAATTTTCATGAGGATTGTTCTAAGCCTTTGTGGTAGTCATGGCTTGACCTTAGGCCTCGGGCAACATAAGTCAGCACATGCATTATTTCTCTATTTTCATGAGATGATTGTTTTATGTCTTTGGTGGCTAGACCTTTATGGCCCTAGGCCTCGGGCAGCATAAGTCCCTATATGCATTATTTCTCAATTTTCCTTGATATAGTTGTTTTAAGCCTTTGTGGCTAGCCCTCTGCTTGGCCTCTCAGTGGCCCTAGGCCTCGGGCCGGCCATAAGTCCCCCTGCATGACTTTGCAATATGATAAGCAGTGTGATACAAATTTTTTGACCAACTATATTTTCATTCAAATAAACCAAAAAGCAATGTCGGGAACAAACCACCTTAACTAGTTAAGATACATTTCTAGGAGGAAGAGTTGATGCCAACTATGTTAACTAAATTTTGAGGAGAAGTCTTTGGTGGCTGATTACGTAAGTTGGGAACTCTTGCGATATATTGACGATGGGCTCGGTCTTGCCATCGTAGTTTGAAGTCCTCCCACATTGGTCCTACGGCGAGGCTTCCCTGTGTGCTTAGTTCAACAACCTTCATACTATGTGTGGGCTTGAAGCATCCTTAGTGGACAACTCTGGGTCACCATAGCTATTTGATAAAACACACATATCTAACCACAATAACCTGGCCGTACCAATCTAATAAATACCATGATTTGGCATTTATGCGAAGCTTGTAGTTTTGATAGTACTCGCACCTTCTCAGCTTTGCAAAAAATGTCTTTACGTTTTATCTCTACTAGGTGGAGGCCTCATAGTCTTTCTATTTCGTCTTAGTGAATGCTGCACAGCTCGGAGATAGTCTTTTGTAGTTCAATCACATTGGCCTTTAGCTTCGAAACCTCTTCACCTCTCGGCCGGACCAAACAACCTCTCCTTAGCCGGGAATCGACCCACTTTCGTGAGCTTCTTCTAGATCCTTTTCTAAATTTATGAGCTTCGAGACTCTGCATGCACCTTGTACATCTCTTGAGCCTCTCTTAGATGAGACAACCCTTGAAGCCTCTGCATGAGACTACTCTTAACACGGAGATCACCTCCTTGTTCGAGATTATGAGGCTCTCGAACAACGATAAGTTTGACATAAGCGCCTCTAGGGAAAGGGAGACGTCAACCTCTCCATAGATGAAGAGACCCTCGAATATGCCACCACTTTCCCTTTCCCTTTGAGCCGGTTGCGACTCCTCGGAGGGGGGGGACTTGGCTAGAAGGGAGGTCGACGTTCCTCGGGCGGTGCAGTGGTTGCTCGAGCAGCCTCCATTGGCTGGGGAATAAAAGATCTCATCCCCGCATGTTGAGATCTTTGGTTGGGCGCTCGTTAGCATAGCTCTGACATGGTATTCGCCTCCAATTCCCTCGGTTTTTTTTAGTTGGGTTGGTAGTGAATCTCGAAAGATAGAAGCGACGAACGATTACGAATCTCCAAGGTCACCTCCCGCCATCTCCTCAAATGCTTCCTTAATTCGGGTAAGAAGTTGGCTCTAAACCCGCTCTCTTGCTCGAGCGTCCCCTGAGCCCTCAAAGTTTAGTTGCGGCACCTCCGGGAGTATAAACTCCTCCTGGTAGTCAAATACCTCTCGAAGATTTGATAGTGTTAGAAGATCTCTAAAGTCCCTCTCGATGCTCGGGAGACTTAGTAATTTTACCAACGAGTCGAACTGAGAAGGACTTAGATCATGAACAAGTTTACCCCTACTCAAGATACCTGCCCATCCCATCCACAACAAACAAAGTTAAGAACATTTCAGGATGGGAATATGGCTTTCAGTCCTATACCGGACTGCGTCGGGATCCAGGTGTTATGACTCGACACTGCATCGACACAGGCTCCCGATGGAGTGCGAGGCCATGTTATGACTCTAGTAGCGTCAATGCGTGAAGGAACGTCCCTAGAAGAGCTTGAGTACAAGCACTCGTCCACACGGCTTCCAAAGTTATCTTCTTCTTTAGCCATCCCCCGAGTGCCTCCATTACCAATACGAAGCTTGGAAAATCCACCAGGGTAACTCATCCAGGCCTTAAAAGGAGAGAAGGCTAAAAAAAAGAAAAAAAAAAACCCCGATTGTAGAGACACGAATGGTTAATCTCACGGACACCAAAAGGCTAACCAATCTCTAAATTTCTAGAGGTTGAGCGCACTAGAAGACACCGATGCGGAAGGAAGCGATTTGAGAAAGAATCACGAAATAGGGCCAAGGCTGCCGTTAACCTGATAAGAAATCCCCAAACAGACTTGGAGATATGTTGACTAAAACATATCAACATTAATGGGCGGGACATTCAAATCAGCATTAAGCGTTGGTCATGTTAATTGAGGTGCTTTTTTGTTTTCAATAGAATTAGGAACCATATGTCGTATAAAGGCAAAGTCACGGGAGCGCTAGAGCAATCATGTTGAACCAACCTCATGAAGATCCTTGCATCTCGCGTCTTATTCTAATGGCACTAACTTGGCGCTAAAGAGGAGGCTGATGGATCAGGATAAGTGGTACATCTCATGATAATCCTGCGTGTTGTTGACCTCAGTCTGGCTTAAGATCACGGATCACGACAGATATTGTTTTAGATTAGCTGTTAGCTGAATGGCTATTGAGTAGGATGACCCACTATGTTCTTGAAGAAGTGTAATCATCCACGAATGGCCTTTTCGTTTATTGTTTGCTATGATTATGTGTCTCCATTTATTTTATTTTATTTTTGTTATTGATATTTTATTGGTTTAAGTGATAAAAATAGAGAAGTTTTAAAGTGAGAATTTGCATAGTAGATTAATGCACCCCAAATTAAGCCTAATAGATTAATGATATATTTAGGGTATAACATAAAGTTAAGAACAAACCAGATTGTACAAGGTGATTCTGGAAGAATTTGTTAAAATATTAAAATGAGAACCCAAGGTCATAAATGAAGAAAGAGTATATACCAAAGTAGAAAGGTGATAAGTTGTTATGTAAATAGAAATAAATGAAGGGGCTATAATGCAAAAATGAAAAAACAAAGCCAAAGGAAGGCAGAGCAGGAGCGCCATACAAGATGACGTGAAATAAGACAAGAACTGGTCTGCAGTAAATAGATCATTTCTCATTTGGGCAAGGGGCTAGGCTATGGTTGAGAGGGAGAAACATTTTTGGAGCTCTACTTGTTCTTGAGGAGGAATGAAGAGGAAGCTAAGAGGAGTGTTAAAAAAGAAGATTGGAAGATATAGATAACATCCAGTTCCCCGGGTATGGATTCACCTATTTTAGCATTAGAAAGCCTCTAACTCATCTCTTTTGGTGATTGTGTTTGGTTGATTTAAAACCATAATTTAAACTCTTGCTCTGTTTGGTTTAGGTTAACAGGCCTTTTTGCTTTGATTAAGTTGGTTTGAGAATTTTGGCGCAAAAGTAGGCTGGGTTTCACGGAATGCTGGTACAATTTTAAACCGTATTGTTTTTCATTTTGGCCATAACGATGTGCTCCATCCAAATTGGGGATTCCAGTGTAGGTAAACCAAATTTCTAGGAGAACAAATTTCCTTGAAATAATTGTTTAAATTTAGGACTCTGGACCAGGAATAAATTAAAGTGAAGCTTGTGGTGTTTTTGAACCAAATTCGACACACATTTTTGAAGTGCAGTTTTGGTATTTAGGCCATAATAAGTTGATTTTCACTCATCAAATTAATTGTTCGTAATGAGCTGGGTGTGGCTTCTGAAGAACCAATTCTCATGAGTCAGTGTATTCAGACTAGAAACTAATTAGGCCAGAGGAACCAAATAATTGACCATTTGTTTTTCGACAAGTGCAGTTTATGTTTTGAAAATAAGGTGATCCTGGTTGTTAAGATTTATCACGAGTTTCGAGATTACTCGGGTGGATCGCTCTAATTATATGATAATGAATTAGAGGCAATGGAGCTTGAAGGGATTCGGTAAAATATGGCTCTTATATTTCCATTAAATTTACAGTGAAGTGTATTGGTGAAATCCTTCTAACAACTACCTAGCAGCCACTTGTTAATTTTTCTTTATTTGTTCTGCTTTGATTGTGATGTATTTGTGATGGATTAGGGGCTAATGATGAATACAAGGCGACCTAAGATCGGGATTCCTAGGACAGGAGACCAGAATCGAAAACATTTTTGGTTTGTTTCATGCTATCTTACTGTTTCGAAGTTTTTCTTATTTGTCAAAAACCTAAATGCGAATCATTTGTTATGAAATATCATTTTGGGTTTGAACTAGTTAAATGCGAAATGTTTGACAAACACTGCATATTATTCTATTTGAACTATAAAATTTGTTTGAAGGTGTTGGATTTAATTGATTTATAAATAGAACTATGTTAGCAAAAACAAAGTGGGATTCAGTATATTACAAAAACAAAATCAATTCAAGATATTCATTATCCCATCATGATGTCTGAAAATGGTATTGTAAATGACCCCAATTTTGTCTCCATAAGAAGTGTAATCTGTCGTGTTTGAGTTGGGGATACTGATGATGCATAATAAAGGTCAATGTAAGCATGCAGCTAGAGCCCAGAATAGTTTGGCATGCAGATGTCTTGTCACCACTACACTATTGGCAAAGCCACAGGCTTCAGGAGTTGCTGATACCGCACCACATATGTACTCTTTACCATCTGACATGACGCCCCAACTGAGGTGCTCTGATGCAGCTCTTGCCAACCTATCTTTTGTTTTATGTACTATTAACTGATTCATTTGTGTCTTATTTATTAAACATTTGACAGCTATCATTTGTGGCAGTGGAATTGCAAATATATTAAATCCATAAATGGAGTGTTAAACATATACAAAAATTTTACATTCTTATAAAGAAAGAAAACATATACAAAAATAGACCAAAAGGTCTTCGGTGGGCACCTAGTAGTGTGATGGCCTTGGTTGCTAAATAATGGATTGTCCAGGAGCTTCTGGTTCCCACCTTCCTCCTGTACCTACACGGATGGGAGGCACGTGCTAAGCTTATAGGTTATGGTGGAAATAATACGTAATGGACCTACAATAAGGGTCATCACCACTTTAGACAAGCTACATATAACTTCCAACATTCATTTACTATATATGCTTATTCAGTATTTTTAAGGGCATATCATTTATAGATATGCTTCTACATATATCATACTTATTCATCTTATCATATTTTCTTCCATATTATCTTTGTTTACATTTTTCAACCTTGCCTTATCATTATATCGTATCATCACCTGTAACTCATGCTATGCTTCTCATATTATGTCATGTCATTTCATATTCTTGTCATTTATCTTATGTTTAATGCTGCAAATACCTTAGAAGTGGATCTGCAGGGAACTATAAGGACCTAAAGGTGCTATAATCGCAATACTTGAGACAATGAACTATAAGGGCCCGGGCGTGGTTATCATTATACAAAGACAATGACCATCTACTCAGGGCGGCGAAGGCGCTATCGTGTAGAGGCAAATGACCATTGTAAAGACTCACCAGCGCTATTATCATTATCTGAACCAGCTGACCATCTATAAGGGCGAAAGGCGCATGGCCAACCCAACGAGGTCAGCGATCGATGTAATGCCTACAGTCTTTCTTTCTAATGGGCATGTCCTAGTATCCCTCTACTGAGTTCTAAGCCGGACAATTTGTTTCTTTTATTAAATTTATATAATATATATACATATCCAGGCTATTATTGTTTTTCAAGTAATGCTATCTGCGATATTTTCTTATCATTTCCACATGCATGTTTACCAGTGAATCATTTAGACATTTTTTATATGTTTATATACCATTATTTGGACATTTCAAGTCATTTTAATAACTAGACATACAGATTATCATTTAATAAGTCATCAATTAACCAAGAATAAAGACTACATTTAAACATACATGTGAATTGCAAAAACATTTTTCATATAATTTTTTTATACTTGTACGAACCCTTTCATTTCATATTAGGATCCTCATTGATCCAATGGAAGATTGTTAGAATTAGCGAAGAGAGAGATGACAGCAGGACTGGCAGTGCAGCGGGAAGTCTAGCTGGCGGGAGGGTTCTTTGGCGGAGCATTCCTACCTGGGTGGACGAGAAAATTAGAAAACGGGCTCGGGTTGCTTTAAGGCGGATGACTTTCCCTTCCCCATAGAGTGGGCGTCTTAGAGCCAGCTCACAATCCCCGACCCGTTACCTCTGGACATGAAGTCCTGTGAATGATGCATTAACCCAACTAAACCTCCTATAAGTATTCTTTTATTTTTCAATCTTAGGATTTAGTAAAATCTTACTTGGAAAAACTTGCGGCATGACGGTGCGCACATGAAGATGTAATTCAAATCACTGTGTTGCATCAATTTATACTATATCAGAAATATGTGTGACCCTGACCATGTGAAAACATATTCACTACAATCTTAAACTATGTACATACATATGTGACCACATTCTTACATTATTCAAAGTGTTTTCCTTACAAAATATTCTTAATTTCTGACACTTTATTACAATGTGGACAACTCCTATTGTGCTCCAGGTCTGTCTTGCGTACTGTACACCGGAAATGGTTTTTAAATCTGAAATAATGAGCTGAGCTCAGGTGAGTGTATCTCTTTATAAAGGTTTGCTTTTCAGGAAAACACTCAAAGCTTGCCAAAAACTTTCTTTTCTGATATTTTGAGGAAGCTTTACTTTGCTTTGCTTTGCTTGCTTTAAAAGTTTCTAAAACTTTTGTCTTTGCATTGCTTTGTACTTGCTTGCTTTGTTTTGCTTTTTCTTTAAAAACATAAAGCTATCTTATTAACTATGCTGGCAGAAGTTTATAAAACTTCGCGTGACTCTCTTTCTTGCTTGCTTTTATCTTGTTTGAAAAGTTTGCTGGCCTTTCATGGCAGCTGCGCGCAAGAAGTTTGCAAAACTTTTTCTGCGCATAAAAGCGGGAGCACCGGGGCTCTTGGCTGATGTGTATCTTTTGCCAAATCACGGGAGCTTGGCTCGACCCGATCGTTTAAGTATCTCAACGGAACTGGGCTCAACCGTTTGCTAAACTCGTGGGCTTTGGGCGACCAAGGAGACAATGGTTGATTTTTCAAAGCTGCCCATATCGTAGCATAAAACATCGACTACTGGAGGCTTTATTTTTGCTTGCTATCACCTGTGAGCAGCGGGAGCACTTGTGTTTCGCCCAGTGTAGGTGGAAGGATTATTTTGTCCGTCACCTTTCAGAGTGAATATGTGGTGGAATTGACCTGTGTCGTATGCCATATGATTGAGTTCCATGTAAAATGCGTGTCACGAAGTCTCTAGCTAGCACTTAAGACTGTTTTGCAAAATTTAACTAACTTTTTGTCCTTTTGTGCTGCTACTTCTTTGAGAAAAATGGTTTTACAATTTAAAACCATTTTGCTTGCCTGCAACATGAAAATGCTGGTTTAATGTTCAAAAACATTTACTTTACTTTATTCTTCTTGCTTTGGCGAAAAATGGTTTAATTATTGAAAACCATTTTGCTTACCTTCAAAATGGTTTAACTCAAACTTATTGGTTGTCTTTTCAATTATAAGCTTAGAAATCAAGCCAATTTGCTTGCTTTTGACTACATGTATGATTGGATACATCAGAACCATTACCTTTTTAACTCATTGCTTGCTTCTTGAAAATGGTTTGCATTCAAAACCATGAAATACCAGTCATATAAAACAATTTATAATAATAATAATAATAACTAGTATTTGGAAAGAGACGGTTTAAACGCTCCACGACTTTGCTTGCTTAACGTTGCAGTTCACTTATCCCGCCTTTGCTTTTTATAACCTCGGGGCGAATCTGACGACAATTAATCATAACGTCTTTACTGAATTGATCACCCCTCTAACATACTCTTTTTAAAGCCTTCAAGGTGCTTCGCGGGTTCTGACTTCAGCTGGAATCACCCAATTGAACCTGCAAGAAGAAACTCAAATTCTGCAATAAACCTTGAATTTGCTGCTCGTCAAAGAAACGATTGAAAATTTTTGCTTGCACATGACCCACTTTGGTGTTTTTGAGCGCTGGGATCAGGAATTGAAGGCAATTCCTGCTTAACTTTTGTTCTCCTTGAAGTCTGGACTGACATCCCACTTGAATCACTCAAGATCTGGCGGATACAGAAATGAGCAGGACCATGCAAAATCTGGCGGTCGAAGCAGGAAAACCAGAGCGAGGTGTACCGGGGCCCTTGACCACAATGTGTGCCAGGGCACACTTTTGGCGCTCGGGTGGGGTGTCTTCCGTATCGCATTCATGTCTGGGTACACCTTCCACCTGTTACCTAGATTTGTTGTTTCCACTTTTGATGCCAATTCACTTGCTAACTTCTATAATTCTACCAATACCTCAAAAACCCAGCAGAATCATCTAAAAGCAACTCTGTTGACATTTGATTCTGGTGCTGGAACCTCAAAACACAGCTTTATTTTAGGTGAAAATCAAGAACACTACCTAAGGTCCAGTTTCACTACTCATTATATAATTTAGTGATTCCAGCATTTGTTTTACTACATCAATTGAGGTTTTACACTATGCTTGACAATTCAAGGTTTGTGTGATCTTTACACAAAACTGGAATAAGAGTATTTAGCCTCTGTATTCTAGAATGTATAAATCTAAATCTGTTTGATTCTACTGTGTAGGCTCAAAGGCATACCTGAGTTGAACCTGTTTATTCTTCCTCCTCTTCCTCTTTATTGCTCCTCTATTCATCTCTGGTTGCTAGACAGAAACTGGATAGTCAGTTACTTGTTTTTAATTTCCCGTTTATATTTTCACTTTCCCCTAAATTGCAAATTGCCCTCATCTGCTAATTTTGCAATACCAACTTTTGAAATTCCTACTATGGCCCATCTCTAACTAAATTTTTGATTTTCATATTCATTTGCTTAATGACAATTGTACCTCATGATCATACCAAAATTCCTGCCCATAAACTTTCATTTCCTACTACCCAAAATACTACAACAAGGACACTTTAAGATTTTATACACCCCTTACAAGATCATGTATCAGACACTCTCCTTAACTGGTGTTACAGCCGATTTCACGCCTAGGGCATGCACTCATACGCCTAGGTGTAGGGATGTCGGGCTGAATGCAGAAATGGCCAAATTTGGCCATTTTCACTGAAAATTTCCCTCCAAACCAAAACCAACTCAACCAAAACTCAAAATAAACCATAAAACTTATCTTATACTAACTAACAACACTTCTAAACATCAATTTCATATCATTCCATACACTTTTTTCATATTAGTATTTCATACTCGTTTTTCGAACTCCTCTTCATCCTTTTTCTTTCTTCTTCTTCTTTTCTTCCTCTTCCTCTTCTTCTTCTCTTTCTTTCTCCCCAAATGTTAACCCTAACCTTCAAGCCAAAATGCAAAGCTTGCTTAAGGCTTGATTTCTATCTGACTTGTTTATTTTTGATCTTTACTTATTTCTGATCTATACTTACATATGACCTATTCATCATTTACAGGTACTTTATCACACTTATCTGATTTGTAAATTGACATTTACTCACTCGATACTGATATTCACAACTTATTTTTAGCACATTTTGATCTGCATAATAGACATTTATTTCTATTATACCTAAATGTTATAAACCCGTGGTATAATTGAGGCGTTGGCGTATCCGTAAATTAATGCAAGCAAGATCTAGTTGTACACAAATGTAACAAAATAACTAGCCCCAGAGTCTAATGACAAAGATCGAGTTATTAAACATTTTGTGATCGGCCCTGTACCTCGAATGGGACCGTGCCGATGATTCCATTATCCTACCCATCGAAAGTTTCGGTTAGATTCGTTTAAGGGCAAAATGATTAATAATTGTATGGATTGTGTGAATTAAGTTGTGACAAGAATAATAAAACATGGGAGCATGTGTAAGACCCTAGAAATTCCAATTTCTGGAAAAGGGCAAAATCGTACTCTTGCTAAAAATCCGGCGTTTATTCTCTAGATCTGTGGATGACTAGAAACTGGACCGCGCCATTAAATCTATTACGAAACTAGTAACCTGTAAGTTTTATCGAATTCAGATACCATAATATTTTACGACTTCTATGATAAATCGCCAAATGGGATTCCTTGAGTGATTTAGATTTTTTACGAAAAATCTCTAAGCTCGAAAAATTCACAGCTTAAAGTTCATTTAGAAAAAAAAAGTTTAATCAAAATAAATCGCTATATAAACAAACCAAATTTAAACAATATGCACTATATATATATATCCAAAAAATATAATGTTAATAATAATAAAATAAATAATAATAATAATAATAATAAAATAAATAATAATAATAATAATAATAATAATAATAAAAAAACGAAAATAAAATTAAAGTAAAAAAGAGGAGGAGGTGTATCAGTATGATGGAGGGCGGACAGTAGCCACCTCATCATGGATCCCAGAAGTGGGTTCCTCATCATGGATCCCAGAAGTGGGTTTTGAAAATCGAACTCCACTTTTTACAGTAAAGGTGTTCCCGTTCCACTCCCGGAGAAGGAGTTTCTCGATATCGCCACCTACATCGCTTCCCGCCCTCATAATGGGAAGACCGCCTTCATCGACGCCTTCTCCGGCCGCCGACTCAATTTCATCGATATCAGGAGCGCCGTCGACGCCGTCTCGGGTTGCCTTGCCGACATGGGGGTTAGGAAAGGCCACGTCGTTCTTCTGCTGTCCCCGAACTCCATCTTATTCCCGATCGTTTGTTTGTCGATGATGTCTGTCGGAGCTGTGATCACCACCACGAACCCACTGAACACGGCTCGAGAAATCGGTAAGCAGGTAGCCGATTCCAAGCCGGTTCCAGCGCGAAGAAGGAGATCAGATCTTCATCTGTACGGTCCCGATGTTCCACATATACGGCTGGGCGGCGTTCATGATGGGGATGCTGGTGTCGAGATCGACGATCATCGTCCTGTCGAAATTCGAGATGGATGAGATGCTCTCCTCCATCTCCAAGTACAGAGCTACGTGTCTCCCTCTCGTGCCGCCGATATTGGTTGCGCTCGTGAACGGCGCAGATCAAATAAAGGGGAAGTACGATCTGAGTTCTCTACAATCGGTTCTCTCCGGCGGAGCTCCGTTAAGCAAGGAGGTGATAGAGGGTTCATGGAAAAATACCCATCTGTGAAAATTCTGCAAGGGTACGGCCTAACGGAGTCCACCGGAATCGAAGCTTCAATGGATAGTCTGGAGGAGAGCCGATGGTATGGGACAGCGGGGCTGTTGTCGCCGAGCATGGAGGCGAAGGTGGTGGACCCAAAAAGCGGAAGGGCATTGCCGGTGAACCAGACCGGCGAGCTTTGGCTCAGAGGTCCCACCATTATGAAAGATCTACTTCAAATTTGGACCGTTATGTCATTTACACAAGAAAGCTCTGCTCTATCATGAGAAATGACGCTGCTCCAGATAGTGAGCTTTTTCAACCTCCGGTGCGTGAGTGCTTCTCCCTAATGTGCTTATCTTTATTTAAGATTTCATAACGCTTTGAAATGAACGAGCCGCGAGGGCTGCTTTGACTCCGCTCCAAAATATGAGCACGACCGCTTGACCCTATAACCCAAATTTGGTGTCCGTGACTGGTCTACTAGCTGATTCGGGTGGGATTAATTGTGCATTTATGTCACGCATGTATCGGCTTGTATGGTGCTTCCAGAATTTGGCCACAAATTCGGTCAGCTGTTTTAACCGACGACAGGATTTTTCGAATAGTAACTCCAGGGCTCCCACTATTCCCGGATCAAGTAGTCTACAAACAAATTTTGTGAATTAATGTGTTTGGTCGAGTAATTCAAGTAATTGCTCATGTTCGATCATTAGCCCACGTGAGCTAATTTTGATGCGATGAAAGGAGAAATTACATAACACGATTGCGCGATTTAATTTTTATGCTGAATATATGTATGTTTATATATTTGTACGTTAAGTATAGATCAGAATTAATTTAATCATGTATTCCATACGTGACTCGACACCCTAGACTGTGCAGGAGCGAAAGGTAATGAGATGAGCTCCATTAAAACGGTTTTATGTATTGCCTTAAAACGAAAAATGACTCCGAGGGTAGTCCATAATTAAAAATATCAATCGCCTGGAGACTACCAACTGATACATCTGAGGGTAGTCCATAAATAATATCAATCGTCAGCATTTCCACCCAATCGACATATACACTCCGAGGGTCAGTTCCACAAATAAATATAAAAAATTCTCATACGATACTAGCGGAAATGCTGTAAGGAGCCAAGTGAGACTCCTGGGTATGAGTCGATAAAGCCACATTCAAGCAGATCATGTATTCGCTTGAATGAGTGTTTATTTCTGGGAGCACAGACCGCACTTAGCAGTAGCCCACTTTAGTATGGATTCCACTACTGAGCATTAGCTCACCCTGTCGAGGGATACTATTTTATAGGTACAGGGAGCGTGCGAGGAGACTCGCTTCGTCCTATGCCGAGTTTTAGAAGAAAGCTTGATGTGCATTTTTATGGTTTTACACGTATTGGAATTTTAGAATTTTAATATATATGTTGTATAAGAGTAGATCATTAACTTCAGAATTCATTATATAAGGGGCTGGATATATATATATACATTGTTAGTATTGGTTTATGAGCCGCAAGTGGCCGCGAATCATAGACCGTTATATCGGACCGTTTTGATGCGCTTTATGCAAAAGGCTGTGATTCGTACAGGTGCCTCCCGTACAAAGGAGATTCTCGCCCGATTTTTCGTGAAATGCTCAAGTTACCCACATTCACGAGTATTCCGTGGTTGATTCGTAGTCAACTGACTTCCTGCTGGGGCTACAAAGATGAAAGATGAGAATTACTGTATTTCTATATTTGAGACAAATGAAAGTATGCAAACTACTATAAAATGATATATTTATCAATATCGCATGGATCATAAGTGAGTATTATCTCAAAGGTTGTTTGGAAAAATATAAGCACGTTTTTGAGATGATTAAGTGGCATATATAGCAAAGTTAATTGTCAGGTGAATATATATGGTGTAATTGTTTGAAATGAGAATAAAAATGCAAAGAACCACTAAGCATGAAAATGCTTAGCACGTGGAAAGCACCGAGTTGATAGTGGCAGGACCAAAACCGCAGAGCCCAAAGTCATCGTAAAATCGTGCGGAGTATAAGTAAATGCTTCGTCTCATGCATACACTGCATTCCATGATATCATGTCACTACTTTGTATTGAAATCAAAAGATGTAAAGATCTTCATAAGAAAATTATATTTTATATTTTTATTTATTTATCATGGAATGTACTTTACATTGTGGATTTTCAAAGATAGGAGGTGAACTCTGACAAATATTTTGTAAATGATCGAAAGGCATGGAAATTTCGCTTTGTATAACATTGTACTAAAGTATAGTTATGAGCCTTCTTTTAAAAGATATAATAATATTTCTTATAGTAATGAATGTGAATAAGTAGTGATATCATATTCACATATATAACATGATTAAATGGATATTAAATACATCCTATCGAAAAATGAGTATATGAAATGTGTTTTACAAATAAATGGATTTAGTGGTTCGTTGTCCCTAGGTCCGGCTCCAGCCGTCTACTCTGGTCAAGGGCGTGATAGAAAGAGACTTATATTATTACTGGTAGAGCTGAGGTAATGTGATACACAATATAAGGACAAAAAGGTAATAGCATAAACTAATAAAAGGAAACCTTAAATATACTCTAATACGCCTCTTAAGGTGGCAGGCTGTAAATAACACCAATCTTGTTACATGTGTGGAAAATAGAAGTAGATCGAAGATGTAGGTTTAGTAAGAGCATCAACAAGCCGAATACCATGAGGCATAAACAACACGTAACTCAGACGACTGAACCAGGTCACGAACAAAATGATAATCAATCACAAGATGTTTCATACGAGAATAAAAGACAAGATTAACAGAGAGATAAGTGGTGTAAGACCCCGGAAAAATATGATTTTTCGGAAAAATGGTAAAACGGAAATTTCGGTTGAAAACCAGAAATTTTCTAGATCTCGGATGACGAAACATACTTCACCATTGAAATCGTCTCGCGAAATCTAGTGTTACTACGCTTGATTCAGATACTGAATTTCCACGCTTTTTCAAGACGCAGGTGCTCAATGACACATTAAGATAAACACGGGACGCCAATTGGCACCCTGAGTGAGCCGACACTTCGAAAGAGCTACAGAATGATTGAAATGTGTGGCTCACAATTAGCCACATGAGGTATGATGCAAATAAAAGGAATAAAGAAATAAAGGAAAAGAAGAAAAGTATGGAGGAGACAAGTGGCATGAAGGAAAGGGGGAGGAAGTTTCTCCTTTCGACACCCGGCCACCCGCGATCCAAAAGAAATGCCAAAAGAGAAAAATGGAGAAAGGAAAAGGAAAGAAAAGAAAACAAGAAAAAGAATTGTGGAGAAGAAAAAGAGAAAGAAAAGCGGAGGATTTCCCGTATTCCGACGGTCGGCTCATGTCCGAGTACCAAAGTCAGTCAACGTGATTGTAGATCTACGTGTGGATACCAAAACTTGAGTTTACAACTTCACGAGGTGTGGGTTTCTCTCCTACTCCTACATTCGCTTAAGAGCCATTTGATGGCTGGGTAGTTTCGTAATTCCCGAAAGTGGTCGTAAGTTCTGGTGAAAGTGACTTAATGCTAGAAGTCTCGAGACTATTTTCGGACAGTCCGGGAATGTTAGTGAAGATGGATTTGACCCCAGACTGCGGCCATGGGTTTGGCTGTGTGTTCGTGCTTAGGTTGTTTCATAAGCTAAAAATGGTAGCAACAAAGGAACCAAGACTCCGGTTCAGTGGACGCTAAATGGATAATGTTCGGTTGGTTTGAGAGATCCAAATTAAGGATCTGTTATTGTTTGCAGTTAAATAACATGATTGAGTGGTTCGTGGCGTGACAAACGAATGGCACATGGTCAGCATGATGAAGACCACAGCATGGCTCGTCGAGGCTAGTCGTGGACAAATAGTGTCACCACTAGACTTAGGGATTTATGTGTATCATTATTCGAGTGGTAGTGACTTGTGATGTCCATGGTATGTTTGAATTGATACATGGCATGAATAATATGATTTATTTGGAATTTGTATGTCCATATAGTTCTCATCGTATATGTAGCATGGTATGAGTAGGCAATGGCATAATTGCATTGTACATGCACGAAAGCATCGAATGACATGGGTGTGAGTGCATAGTTGAGATTGACACTGTGTTGCTCACGGTGTGTTACAAAACATTGCGATTAACACTACATATGAAGTTGATTAGTGGGCTCGCTAATGGACAATGTCCAAAATGACAAGCACTGGGTTAAGGAAATAGTAAAGGATAATTATGTGGCCTGCATTAGTAAGTCGATAGATTCTCCCCAGGTGAAAGACCCATCACTTATGGTCGACATAGTCCCAATAAGGAGAGGTCGCAGTGTCTGGTTCGTGGAGCCCACATTGCACGACACCGTAACCACACCTGGCCAAAAAGGCGCATGGTTGTAAAATGAAAATATGAAATGATTAAGAATAATCTTTGGTTGTCACTGAAAATGACAAAGAGCTCACACTTATAATTGCATGTGCGAAGGAGCTGATGAGGACTCGTGACATGGGAAACAGGTCACATTTCATCCAAGACATGTAGACATTCGAGGAATACGCATGTTTTGCTTGAATGTATGTGTGTTTGCATTACACACTTAGGTAGGAGTAGCCCGTAGGAAAACTTACTCGGCATTGTCACCTTGTGGGGAATTATTTTTCGTGCACAAAGGGGAGTGAATCGTTCGAGAGCCACTAGAATCGGGCTTAGTCAAGGGCCTTTTTGGGTTATTTCAGAATATTCTCGATAAAATATCCAATTTTGATACATGTAAATATTGTGTTTTTATAATGTAAACCGAGTCCCGGGATGTTCCAGTTAGAAGGCGACATTTCCTGCAGTATATATTGCCCGAAATTGAGTAAAATAGATGTATACATCAAAATATTGCATCCGGGTGAACGTGGGCAGAAGGAAATGGATCGCTACCATTTCCGTGTTTTCACACATTAGTGGTTCCCCGGTCGCGACAAGGCGCACAGGCTGGCGGCCGCTACATTACGCGCATGACAAGCCGCTTGTACGCGCGCAACAACGCGCCAAGACGACAAAGAAGCCAAAATTTCCACCTCGCGATCAGTTCTGAAGACGATGTATGGGACTCGGCTCCCCGACAGAGCATTTTCGTCACGACAGAGTCGCCGGATTCCATGTCTGCGATCACGGGTCATTGTCTCATGGACTTCTGGCTGCAGGAGCTACCGTGAGATCAGGAATGCCATGTGTCGCGACAGGTTCCTGTGTCGGAGTCATCACGACAGACTCCTTTGTCGCCAATAGAGATGTGTTACCTGCGGTCGCAACAGGAATGCCAGGTCGCGACAGGTCATCAATGAGCTACCGGGGTCAGACAAGACTCCTTCCCGTCGCATTAGATTTGGTGGCCCCAAAGCCTTACGTAGATATTATGTCGCTGATAGAGATATTTATGGGTCGCGACATGGTCGGGTCGCAAGACAACTCGCTTATGTGTCGTGACATAACCTTGTGTCAAAGGATAGCCAGCTTCAGCAGGGCACCTAAGTTTGTCGCGACAAGGGAGGCTCACTTGGCATCGCGACAGGGCCAGGCTGGCTGGTGGTGTCGCGATCAAGTGCACGCGTGATAGAGCGCAACGAGCCCACAACATGACATCGCGCCGTTTATAGAGCCGCAGTCACAAGCAATGACATCGCAAGCAGCTGTGTTCGCGATGCAGCGCAGTAAAGCGCTGGGCGCAAGACCGCGCCACTACATACCGGAGCGGTACCAGGTAATCGCGTAGTGGTCACCGCTGGGAATTTCACCGTGCATGGATAATGCTCAGCCGGACACCGCTGAAAAAATGACCTGCACTCGGGGTGTCACAAGTGGAACCAAGGTTGTTCGAGAATAAGGTGGGCGACAATTGTACTGGTGCAAGAAGTTTCAATAGCAATGATTTCACCCATTACAATTCAGCAGCGACAATAGCAATTGCACGATACTCAGCCTCAGTGGAAGAACGAGCAATAATGCATTGCTTTGTAATACTCTAGGAGATTGGATTAGCACTAAAGAAAATAACAAAAGCCTCGATAGAGGTATAATCATCTGGGTTACTAGCCCAGTTCGCATCAGAGAAACCGTGCAATTTTAAGGGAGTGCTTATAAGAAGCCGAATACCAAGGGATCTCGTGCCATGAAGATAAGGAAGCAGACGTTTGATTGCTCCCAATGGTGCTCAGATGGTGCGTGTATAAACTGGGAGAGTTTATTCACGGCAAAGGAAATATCTGTACGAGTCATCTGGAGATGCTAGAGGCCACCAACCACCTGATAGTACATGGTGGCATTTATCGACATAGAACCATCTTTACTAGTCAGAGAAGGCCACTGGAATGGTGTAGGCAAGGTCGGGGATACAGGTCGGCAAGGGACTCCGTAAGGTCTGTGATGAAGGAGTAATTTAGTGAGCTCAATGGTATGGGGGCAAGGGATAGGTAGCTCAGGGCAGAGGATCGGTGAGGGGGTGTCGATGAAGAGGCCTGGGTGAGCTCGTGGTCATGAGTAGAGGAGAAGGCCAGAGGAGGACAAGTCGGGTGTTGGTGATGTGAAGGGAGGCCGTGAGCCTGACAAGCATGGGTAGGGGGTAGTATTCGATAGTCGCACGATTGGAACGACATGAATGAGTGGCTAGTCAGGTCTATTACTGGTGTGATGGAGGTAGAGGGAGACATGAACGGGAATGCATTGTGGTACCCCTTTCCCGGCCCGATCCGTTTTGGCGGATCCGAACCGAGTCCGGGATGCCTTGTTATCACTCAATCACTCAAAATCATATCTTTACTGAAGCGATTTCAAAATTGGGCAAGCCCATAAACATTTACATTTAACAAAATAAATTTACAATGAAGGCATTCAAGCCTTTTCAAAATGATTTACAAAAATAGATGTTCAGAGTTCAATTGTTTTTACAAAATATCAATATCCAAAAGAAAACATGGAATGAATGCACATGTCGGAGCATACTCCAAAATTTCATGACTCACGCCCCATCTTAGGTCCGCTGATCACTATCTATCACTGGTACTCGCGATTGCAAACACAAATACGCTAAACATTTTCATGCTTAGTGGTTCTATACCAATCCATTCTTCGCTCGCTTTAAAACCATGCAATTTAACAATTCAAACTTTCAAACCTTTATGGATGATCAATGTAAATACAATACATATTTGTTATATATACAATCAATAGTTCATCGATCATCCCAAAATACACTTATATTCAATATTTCACAACTTCAAATCAATTCAACATGCTAACAAATTCAATTCAGTTCTGATCCAATCTAAATTTTACCAATCAATTCCAGCTTATGCCCTTAACGACTTAACTCTATGTCTTCGAGCATAGCTGTGATATCGTAGTCACCGGCTACAGCCGTATAAACCCAAATGTGTGTGTGGTGTGGGTGAGAGCGCGAAGAACAATAATAAGAATAACACGCCCACCGGCTGCCAACCGGTTATTAAAATCAATTGAAATAACACTACCAATACTGGGCCTCGCATTTGACTGAGGACACATATATCAATCGTTCCTCGCAGTGATCAAGTATTCGAATTCCTATTGATATATTCAATCTATCCTTAATACGAACTAAACGATTAACATTCTATTAAGGGCGTTCAACCATTTATAGCAAAGCACAAAGATACATGGGTATATTTTTATAAATAGTTCACTTTCAATAGTTTATACAATCATCATATGCAAACATTTTACAATCAATTTCTTCAAATCAAACAATTCAATATGCTTTTTAGAACAAGCATCAAATATTGAAACGAGAATAGGAAAAAATAGAACAAACATGCAAAAAACTCTGAAGCGAGGAATAGAAGTCAAAGAGAACAAACCCAAAAGCTTTACTTTGGTTCAAATCCTCGTAGTCTCAATCTCATTGGGTTTTCTCCTTCAGCCTATTCCAAAACCATTATTAAAGAACAAATATTATTCGTGGAGTGCTAGTGGTTTTGGTTAGGATTGATTTTCAGAGTTTGATTTATGAGTTCCAATTTCAACAAGCTTATAGATGTATTCTTGATTCAATGGGCTTTCCATAGAGTCCAAGAACACCAAACGGAGTTCGGATCTAAGAAGTTATGACCTCTCCGAAGTCGAGGTCACATCGAGTCAAACCTGGAAGAAAGCTGATGTAATGCCCCAAAAATACCCTAGAATTTTTATAATAAAAATTATTATATATTCCGGATGTAATTGAGCCAACTTGGGTATTTTTCTAGGAATTGTTAGATGAATATTGATTTAAATAAATATATTCTAAAATGAGAAAATTATTGAATACAAAAATAAACCCAAGTGAAAAAGAGAAAATATGGAAATTGTAAAATGGGGACCTAAGGATCAATTGTAAATCAGTTTAGATGTCTAAGTGAAATTAGGAGAAATAAATGAGCAAAGGGAAAATTATAGGAGACTTAAATGAAGAATAAAAAAGAAATGGAGGGACCTAAATACAAAAAGAAATAAAGAAAATAATCAAGGAGCATGTGACATGTAGGAAAGAGGGAGGAAGTTTCCTCATTTCTAAAGTACGATTAAGGGTGATTCATAAGAAAAGGGAAAAAGAAGAGAGAGAGTAAGGCAAATCATTTTTGAGAGGAAGAGTTAGAGAGAAGCTCTACCTCTCTCTAGATTTTCCGACCATCTGACCACTCCGCTTCCATGGCTAACAGTAAAGACTCGACAAAGAGCCTGCCAAGAGAGGACCGGAATCGGGGAGTTTCGACAAACTCCAAGAAGTAGGTCTTCTCCTACTTAGGTTATTTTCTACTCCCAAGGGTTGTAAAATATCTTGCCCTTTAGAGGAATGTTTGGTTGTATTTAAACCATGGGAAGCCGCCACATTTCAGGTAGTGCCTATTAGTCGGACACAGAGATGATTGGGTAAGCAATAAAGAGAATTTGGTAGTGAGTCCTTCTGGTAATTGTAGCCACATCAATTAAATTGACAGCCAGCTTTAATTTCATAATTGGACCTCTCAGAAACCAAGTTATGGTCCTTTACTGAGGTCAACTCGCCGACTGTGTCAGTCAATCCCCATTACCGTGTCAAATAAATTTTAATCTTAGAGCTGATTTTTGGGTATGAAGTGAAGGGAATTTGGTAGTGAGTCCTTCTCATTAAATTAGCCTACAAATAAACTTGATGTTAGGCTTTTTAATTTCTCAATTTGGACCTCGGTAGACAAAGTTATGGTCCTTTTACTGAGGTCAGCCTAAAGAGGTCAGCAAAGGTCAGCCAGTAGAGGTCAGTAGAGGTTAGCCTGTAGAGGTTAGCAGAGGTTAGCCTGTAGAGGTCAGCAGAGGTCAGCTTGTAGAGGTCAGCTCGGCCAGAGGTTAGCTCAGCCAGAGGTCAACTCGGAGTTCAACGCCAGTCACCGCCTGTATGACGGCTGCATGCACTTCCAACTTTGGAAGGTCATAACTCTTCTGCTCAACTCCGTTTCGGTGTTCTCGACTCTGCGGAAAGCTCCATTGAGTCAAGAATCCATTCATATGCCTAAGGAGGATATCAGGTGTCGACCGAAGCTTACCGAGGTCAGTCACCACCGCTCAAGTCACTGGCTGGGTGTGACTACGTATGTCCTCCAACTGAAGGTCATAACTCCTTCGGTCCGAACTGTTTGTAGGTTCTCGACCATGGAAAGCCCATTGAGTCAAGAATTCATTCATATTCCTGAGGAGGATATCAAATGTCAGACCGAGGTGTTATACCAAGTTTACCTAGGTCAGGTCATCTCACTAGTCTGGCTGTCACTGGCTAGGTGTGATCACTGATGACCTCCAACTCTAAGGTCATAACTCCTTTCTGTCCGAACCTGCTGGTACTTGAACCCCATGGAAAGCCCATTGAGTCAAGAATCCATCTATATATAAATTGTTGAAATTGGAACTCATATTAAACTCCAAAATCAACTTAACCAAAACTATCAGTACGACGAATAATTTTGTTCTTTAATGGTTTTGGAATAGGGGTCAACAGGATAAAAGCCAAACTGAGATTGGATATTCAGGGATTGGAACCAGCAGTGTTAGCTCATTTCACCGACTTCTATTCCCTGTTTTCAAGTTTTTGCATGTTTGTTCTTATTTTTCCTATTCCGGTTTCAATATTTGAAAGGCTTGTTCTAAATGCATAAGAAAACATATCGAATTGTTTTAAATGATTTGAAGGAATTGATTGTAAAATGGTCATTGTAATGGTTATAAAATATTTGAACGCCTTTTAATATAATGTTAACCGCTTAGTTCAGATAAGGATAGATTGGTATACCAATAGTCAAAAGAAGATCGCGACTATTATATTGATGTGTTACTCCGATCAAGAAATTCGTAGGGACCAGACGGCGAGTTCACTATTTGATTGTTATAACTGGGCCAAGATTCAATGGACTCGTGCTTCTGGATCAATATCCTATATCAAGACAAAAGTTAAATTCATGGGCATAACCGAATTGGATTTGCATAACTAAATTGATTTGCGTAAATGAATCGAATCGCATAACTCGAATCTCGAATTTGTGAGCATAATTGAATTGATTAAGATTGTGAAATATTGAATATGAAAGTGTATTTTTGGGATGATCAATGAACTATAATTGATTGTATATAAAACAAGTATATGTATTGTATTTACATTGATCATCCATAAAGATTTGAAAGTTTTGAATTGTTAAATTGCATGATTTGATTTAAATTGAAACTGAAGAACCATTAAGCATGAAAATGCTTAGCATATTGTTTTACCAATGCGCTAGAACCGAAAGGATAGATAGCGACGAAAAGAGGACCTAAGATCGAGGGAGCCGAGTCATAATATACCCTTTATATGTCTACATGTGCAATCATTTCATGTTTTCTTTGACATTTATTATTATGTAAAAACAATTTGAACTCTGAACATCTATTTTTGTAAATCATTTTGAAAAGACTTGAATGCCTTCATTGTAAATATATTTTGGGAAATGTAAATGTTTATGGGCTTGCCCAATTTTAAAATCGCTTCCGCAAAGATATGATTTTGAGTGATTGAGTGATAACAGGGCATCCCGGACTCGGTTCAGATCCACCAAAACGGGTCGGGCCGGGAAAGGGGTCCCACATCTGACCTGACTTAGCCAAGGTGTCCTGACCTGTCCGAGCTTAGCTGACTTGTCTGAGCTCACCTATCGTCCTCTACAAGCATAAGGAATGGCTTCGATCAATGGGCCGATAGAGTCCCAAGAACACCCAAAACTAAGTTCGACTTGCCAGTTATGGTCAAGTCGAGGTCACATCAGACAAACCCAACAGCTGACTGACTCGCTGCCGATCTCATCCGCCCAGAAATGACCCGACCGGCCGAGGTGGTCACTGGCCGAGGTGCACTAGCCGAGGTGCACTGGCTGAGGTGCACTGGCCGAGGTGCATTATCCAGGGAAAAAGGGCCATAACTTAGGCTACAAAGGTCCGAATTGAGAAATTCAAAAGCATAACATCAATTTCATTGATGTGGCCACAATTTATCAGAAGGACTCACTTCCAAATTCCCTTTATTTATTACCCAAAATCAGTTCTAAGATCCGGCTAATGCATAGGATCAAAAATAGGGAAATTTTCTTGGTTCAAATTGCAACCGGACTTTTCCCAAAATACACTCCATAGAGCCTTAGAGCTCTTCTCAACTCAACTCCTAACAAGAAATGAGTTTCGAGCTTTCAAACCCAAACTATACACAAGATTTATGGTTCCAACCATATATCTATTCTTTCATACCCAAAACTAGACAAACCCATACTATCGCACAAAAATCGATATTCTTCTCTATTAACTTAACAAGTTCATACAATACATAGTTTACATACCATCTTCTTTCCATTCCTTCTTTCTTCTCTTCTTCTTTTCCCTTCTCTTCTTTTCCCCTTTTTCTTTTTTTTTTACGGATCACCCTTAATCGTATTTTTAAAAGGATGAAACTTCTCCTCTTCCTACATGCTACATTCCCTTTCCTTGATTTTTTTCTTCTTTTCTTTATTTCTTTTTATATTTAGAGGTCCTCTCCCATTTCTCTATTATTCCTCATTTAAGTCTCCTATTATTTCCCCTTGCTCATTTATTTCTCCTAATTTTACTTAGACATATAAACTATTTACAATTGACCCTTAGGTCCCATTTTGCCACCTCCCACATTTTTTCTACTTGCTTATTTCCTGATTCACAATTCTATTTTTAGCATATAATCATTTAATCAATATTCATCTAATATTCCTTAAAATAACAAGTTGGCTCAATTATATCCATAATATATAATAATTTTATTATAAAATTTTGTATAAGATTTTTGCCAAGAAGACATACATTTTCCACAAACTTGACATGACTCCGACACAACATTTTTTTGAGGGTAGGGTCAAAACAGAAAAAGGCACTTTGAGTGAGGGAGTAGCAGAGAAAAACACAAGGATTGGATTTGGGATCAAGTTTGTGGAAAGAATAGGGACGCAACCAGGGAAAACACAAACAACCAAGGACACGGAGTTTGGACAGGTCAGGAGCTCTGTTGAATAACTTTTCAAAGGATGGCCCAAGAGAAAGACCAACTTTAGGCATTCTATTTATTAAATAGACAATCATAGAAAATGCATATGACTAGAGGGTGAGAGAGATGGTTGTTTGATGCATTAGAGTGAGACCCATTTCGACAATATGGTGATGTTGGCGTTCAGAATACCCATTATGTTCAGGAGTGTGGGAGGTGTAGTGAGATGGGTTATACCATGGGTCACGAGAAAGGATCAAAGGGCTAAAAATTCGCTCCTATTATCTGTGTAAAGTGTTTTAATGACGGTGGTGAAATAGTTTTCAACAAGTTTCTTGAAGGCAACAAAGGTGGAATGAACATCCGATTTTCGACATAACTGGTAAAGCCAAATTTACTTGGTGTAGTGGTAAAAAAAATGACATAGTAGTTGAAACTATCAGAAGATGAGACGGGTGAGGTCCAAACATCAGAAAAAAATGACATCAAGAGGAGAGGAAGAGGTAATGCTTGATTTTACAAAAGGTAACTTGTGGCTTTTATTAATATTGTAGGAGGTATAAGAAAATGAGCATAAATGGTCCTCGAGAAAGGAAATATTCAGAACACTAAGAAATTTGCAAAAAATATGTAAAGACGGATCACTTAGAAGACTATGCCACATGGAGATATCAGAAAACGAGGACCGAATTGAAGAAGACAAAGGTAGGGCGAAAGATCAAAGAGGGACTAACTTCGGCCAGTAATAGGCCTCTATGTTGTCTGTGAACCTGAGTGACCCCCATGCGACGATCCTGCATTTGAAAGAAAGAGTAAAAAATGTGACATTAATAAAGCACAACACAAATGGCAGATCGAATGAGGTTTTTGCATATTACAGCACATGTAACACATTGGTAAATAGTAAAGGGGTAGGGAGAGAGGTAAGGGTGAAGGAACCAATATGAGCTATAGATAAACCTATACCATCACTAATAAGAACACGGTTAGAGGCGGTGTACGGCTCATGAAGGGCCAAGGTAGCAAGATTCGTGGTCACATGGTGAGAGGTGCCCAAATCAACGATCCAATTTGAAGAATTATCAAGGTTGGAGTAATGGATTGTAGTGTGGGCATAGGATGTAGTGAAGGTAAAGCGCGGAGTTTGGGCAGGGACAGGTGGAAGAGTTGCAAGTGCCGAGGTGGATAGATAACCGCACTGCTAAGTAAAGTGCCCAAATATACCATAAATTTGACAACACCTAAGGTAGTGACTATGCCCGAGCTAGGTCGATGGAGTTAGATGCCACAGAGACAATGAAGGAGGAGCTGGTTGGTATTGAGCGGGGGTGTCAGGTAGGAGCCATGATTGTTGAGATCGACCATGGTGTTGTCCACCACAGTTGTTCGGTCGACAATGTGATGAAATGTCAGACAAAGTAACCAAGGCAGTGGTCGAAGTGGAGGTGGGCGGTGCCAAAGGAACCAAAATTTTCATTTGGGTCGCTTAACTAAGTAGTTGCTCAAATAATTCCTCAAAAGTAATTTGAGTTGCTCAAGCTTGTAGGCCGGGCCCAGGCCGTTCAAGACACGGATAGAGAGCTCATCAAAGTCAACCGAGACATTCGGAAAGGCAAAATAATCAATATCAGGTTCGGAGATCTTTGCATACTCTGGGTGAATAGTCTGACAATTTTAATGAGGACTAGTAAGATTCGCTATACGTTCTTTACCTTTAAAGACTCGTTTATTTAAAAATGCAACACATTTCATATACCAATTTCTAATATGAATAATTAACATTTATTTAAAACATAATTATATATGGGTATATGATATCATGACCTAAACACATTCTTTGACATAAAATAATATATATACACCTAGTGGTGATGGATACCCAAACCCGAGCTCCTTAGGTATTCGTATACCTAAGCTCTGATACCAAGCTGTGACGCCCCAAACCCGGGGTCCGTTGGACTGTTCGGTCAACTCCACGGAATACTCGTGAATGTGACCCGACATTTCTCACGAAAATCGAGCAGAGTCTCCTTTGTACGGGGAGCTCTACCCAAATACAAAACCTGCATATACCTGTCCCAAACAGTGCAATATATCCAATATATCCAATCACATGAGTACACGCCATCAACTCCATAAACGATAATTACACACATACCAACTATGAATCCAACTATATACCAAATAGTTACAAGAGTTACAATATTTTCACTTTATACAACACATATATTAAAAATCTTCATAGACATTTCCAATACATGTATATACTTCATCAACCAAAGCCACAACCCGGCTTTCTTCAAATCCTTAATCCCTAGGACGAGCTCATCCCCCGTGATGCCCCCGTGACCTCGTAAAATAATATCCCCGATTGCAGAGCTAATGCTCCGCAGTGGAATCGCCCTAAGTGGGCTACTCCACCTTAGTGCAAAGGTAAATGTTCCAAATAAACATACATTCAAGCAAATACAGATCCTACTTGAATAAGTCTACATGACCAACTCAGATCCCGAGTTCTCCGATTTCCATCACACTCGCCAAGCCTCGTATGAAAATTATTTTCGTTTCGTTTCAGCGACAACCATCCACGGTATATATCAATTAGGCTGCTCCGACGATTGATATATTATTTGTTTGTGGACTACCCTCCGATGAATATCAATTGGGCCGCTCCGACAATTGATATTTTTAATTTGGACTACCCTCCGATAATTAATATTTTTAGACAACCCTCCGAACCGTTTTCTCTAGACCCATCTCATGCACTCACTCCTATAGTCCTAGGGTGTTCTAGTGCATATGGAATGCATGTATGTCAATTCCAATACAGTCTAATTCACATGTAGATATATAAACATGCATATATTTACAAAACAATCAATTCACACAATCATGTCATGTAAATTCTCATTTCATACATCAAAATTAGCCTACTCTGGCTATCGATCAAACACGAGCAATTTAGTTTAAATCACTCGACCAAACACATATTTTCACAAAAATAATTTCCAGAACACTATTCCTGAATAGTGAAACCCTCGGTTACCACCTTGTGAAAATCACCACCTTCGGTTCACTTTGTGAACTCCACTAATGCCATTCCCGGCCTCTCTTCACATCAAAGCATGATTTATTTCCACAATTTCATGATTTACTCAACCAAACAGCTACGGGCTGCATCTCTGCTCCAAAAAATTTAGGGACACCGGTCCCAAGGTTTTCAGGATCCCGATCAAACTACTGCTCAAGGCCCATACCAACCGAAACATTGAAAAACACTTAAATAAAGTGTAAAAACCCAAGAGGAGAAACCCCCACTCCTGAGCCACGAAACTCCCTAAACCGGCATTCACGCGAACCTCTCCGCAGAGAGCGCCTTTTCCTTCTTGTCCCGAACCGCCGACGGGCCGGATTCACGTATTTCTGAGAGCAAGGAGGACATCATCTCTCTAAAAACAAACTCGAATTCAAGCACGGGTTCTCCTCGATTTTCACGCTTTCTTGCATTTCAATTGGAGAAGAAGTAATCGTATATTCTTTTGTCATTTAGTGACTTAAATCAATCTTATAATGCCAATTTTGTCCCTCTTTTCAATTCTTGACATTCACTATCTCTAGCTGTCCATTTTCATCATTTATCTACTCACCACTTATGGAACATGAGTATCATATATGTGATCTTTCGTCGCATCGGTTCGCTTTACTTCACCCAAACGCGATACCTTGAAAACGGTAAATTCGACTGCTTTGGAATTCACAATCTTACGTGCTAGCTAGATTTTTGCAAGATGATTCCAACGGTGAACTGCTTTCACTATCCGAGATCCAGAGAATAAATTGATTTTTAACCGAAATTACAATTTTTGTAACCGAAATTACGATTTTTGCCCTTTTTCCAGAAATTGGAATTTCTCGGGTCTTACATTCTCCTCCTAAAGGAATTTCACCCCGAAATCTGTGACACCATAACCACTCACATGCATATGCAACGGGCACTCTATCATGCATGTAAACAGTCATTTAAATCTTAAACGACTAAACTACGTACCTTCATCCCTAAATAATAAGGGATAGGTGGCCCACATCGTGTCCTCGCACTCCCACGTTGACTCCTCCACTCCATAGTGACGCCATAGCACCAACACTAGCCTCACGGTCTTGCGTCGCAAAACCTGATCACGGCTATCAACAATGCACACTGGTCCCTCCTCGAAGGTCCCATCCGTGTCAACCTCAATCTGTCCCCAATCCACCACATGAGCTGGATCGAGTATATCTCCGGAGCATGGAGACGTGAAACACCTCATGGACACTTGACATAGTCGGACGGTAACGCTTAACCTAAGACGCAACGGTGCCTACCCTCCCAAGATTCAAAGGTCCAATGAACCTCGACGATAGCTTCCTACGCCGCCGAACCTGACCACTTCTTGTGCATCACCTTCAAGAAGACGTGATCCTCAACCTCAACTCGAGGGTCGATTTATGCACATCCTCATAGCTCTCTCGACTCGAAGTCGCGGAGAAAACGCTGTCGATCGCTCTCCTACCTTCTGAGGCGTCCCATCGCATCAGACCGTGATGAGCCGTCTCTCACACCTCGGTCCAACATACCAAGGATCTACGCCTCCCATACAATGCCTCATACGGTGCCTTCAGATATCGCCTGCACCGCTTGTTGTAGGCTTAATCTACTCGCGGGCGCGCTCTTCGCCCACCCTTATCCTCGACGATGCTCGCAAAGATGTCCTCTAACACCGTGATACCCTCTCAGACCGACCATCCGTTTGTGGTGGAGAGTCGTACCATCGTCACCGTGTGCCCATAGCCTTTGGAAACTCTTTCAAAGGTGTCAGAACCTTGGGTCCCTATCCGACACTATGGATATTGGTACCCATGCAGCCGAACTATCTCTCGAATGTATAACCGGCAGAATCTCTCCAAGGCGAAGGTCATCCGCACGACTAGAAAATGTGCCGACTTCGTGAGCCGGTCCACTATCACCCATGCCGCGTCATGCTTCTGCTGCGTCCATGACAAGTGGGTCACAAAGTCCATCGTGACGCGTTCCACTTCCACTCGCCCGCTCCAACGGCCGGCGTAGCCCCCGCCGGGCTTCTCGGTGCTCGCCCCAACCTCGCCGACACGTGAGACATCACGAACAAAGTCCCCCTACGTGTCTCTTCATCCCACTAATGGGGTACCGGGCGACGGCGATCTCGTACATCTTCGTGCCACCTGGATGTACCTAAAATCGAGCAGCTGAAACTCCCTGGCACCTCCTTCACCTGGCCAATCGGGAACCACTACCCGTCCCTATATCAAGACTACCATCCGTGTGAACGGTCTGTACCGTCACTGCACCGACCGCATTCTGGTCCCCGATGGACACTATCTCGCCCGCCACGGGGACTCAATCACCGTCACCGCACTGGCAGCCACTAAACTCCCCAAGGTACTCGAGTCCGCTTGGTCGCATCAGAGCTCCAACCGTCCCACGCCTTCAAGCATCCGCCTCACTCCCGAAGCCATACTCAGTCAACGCCCTCGCGGATCTCCGATCGAAAGTGCATCACCACTACATTTGCCTTACCGGGATGGTAATGCAAAGTGAAGTCACAATCCTCTAGGAACTCCATCCATCTCACTTACGAGGTCCCGCCGCAGTGAAAATATACGGCGACTTTTACGGTCCGAGTACACCGAACTCCTCACAGATAAGTAGTGGCGCCTAAATTCAAGGCGAAGACTACGCCGCTAACTCCATGTCGTGTGTGGTAATTCGCTCATGATTCTTCATCAGAACCATAAGCTACTACCCTCCCTTGATCACGCATCCAAACACATCCCAATCCTGGGCCTTCGAGGCATCACAATACCAGAATTCTCGCCCCCGCCCGACTATCAAGATGGGAGCTGAAGTAAGTCTCCTCTTCAACTCCTGGAATGCCTCCTCGCATCGGTCATCCCAATCAAACTTGACCTCCTTCCGGGTCAACCTAGTCATAGGTGCTGCTATCCTGGAGAAATCCTCAATGAATCTCCCGCACACCCAAACAATCCCAACCACGATTCGGCGACCGACTTCGCCCCAACTATCAACGCCGACCTTCAGTCGACCGACACTCTACGCGCCGACACCACGTGTCCCAAAAATCTCACCTCAAAGAAGCCGAACTCGCAGACCATCGAACTTGGCATACAACTGATGGTCTCTCAACAACTGTAAAACGATCCTCAAGTGATACTCATGCTCCCACTCTGACTGGGAGTAGATCAAGATGTCATCCACGAAGACTACAACAAACTGATCTAAATAGGGTTGGAATATCCTAAGCATGAGATCCATGAATACCGGGCGCATCTGTCAACCAAAGGGCATCACCGCAACTAGTGCCCATAACGGCTCCCAACGCCGTCTTGGGGGATATTTGTATCCCTAACCTCAACTCGATGGTAACCATATGGTTACACCATCTGGAGTAGACTCGCGCTCCTCCCAACTGATCAAACAAATCACACCCGCAATGGGTAACATTCTTGATCGTGAACCCCGGTTTCAACCTGGTCTGTAGTCACGCACGTCAAGGGTCTCTGCTCCTTCTTCTTTGAAAACGTAACCGAGCGCCCTACGCAGGGAAGTGCTCGCCTTAGCGAACCCCTTGTCCATTAGCTCCCGAGCCGGACTCGAGTTCCTGCAACTTCAACCGCCATCCCATGCGGAGTCACGTAGATGGGTGAAGCACCAGGTGTAACTCAATATCGGTCTACATCCCGATGTGGAGGTGGGCCCGTAGCCTTATCCGGAAAACATCCACATACTGCGCAAACCACTCGAGGTAGTCTAAATCGTCTCACCTCATCCTCTGTGGTAAGGCTCAGCCAACCCGCCCAACTGTCCCCGACACTTGACTCGTGATAACGCTTTGGGGGCAAATGTCATGCTTCGCTCCCCGAAACACCACACGAGTACCGTCTACGTGATAGCGTGTAACTCTCCCAAGGCCACAATCGATGAGTACCCACCCCAGTGTGTCGTCGCCCAATCCATCCCCGTGATGACACTCAACTCCGACATGTCCATGATCCCTCGGGGTCCACTCCAGGAGTAGAGTCCCGAGATTTCCAATCCGCAACCCACACATATCATCCCTATTCTCGCCCTAATCCCTAGGGGAGAACTCACATACAAAGGCTCCTCTAAGGTCTCAACCTCTAAGCCCAACTCGATCACAACTGATGCAATGATGAATGAATGCAAAGCACCATAATCAAATAACACTCTAGCCCATAGGCGAGATAGCAAAACGTACCTGTACGGCTGATCTCGTCGACTCACCGCGGCGGTGACGGCGTAGACACGTCCCCTGACCCCCTCGATGTCCGCCCGTGGGCCTCGTCCGCCTACCCATACCGCCCCTGCCCGTCAGGAAACGGGCGCCCGCAGCTCCTTGAAACCGAGACCGCCCTCTAGCCCTCGTGTGACGTACCGTGGAGGAACGCATCGCATCCTCCGTCCCGCTTATTGATCATGGATCGTGATGTCCCAAAACCCTAGGATCCCCCCGCCTCGGGGGCAATCCTGCCTCATGTGTTCGGTGCCGGCCGACAATGGTAGCACACCATCTCAACCCGCCCGATCAAGTAACTCATCTGCCCCGCCCGACGGCAACTCATCCGTCCCTCGGCCTGGGATGGTCGGATCAGATCTCGCGAATCCAGAGGCTCTCTCGCTCTTTCCCTAAACCTGGGAGGAAGACTGACTGTCCTTCCTCTTGCCACTAACACTCGCATCCCGAGTGTTCCGCGCATTCTCTATCTCTCTCTCTATAGTCAGGGCCGTCCCAACATAGAATCCATATTCTGTAGGCATAATCCTACAATCCTGGCACGAATGGACAACTTCAGTCCATTCTCGAATCTCCTAACCTTGGCCAAGTCTGTGGCCACGTAGTCATCGGGCCAGATTCTAACTCGTGGAATCTACGCACGTAGCCCATCATCACATCGCTCTCGCTCAGCCTCTGTGGGAACTTTGAGCCTCGTACGCTTCACCGTCTCCCCGGAAAATACTCGTCCCACAAAATGTACTCCTAGAACTCGCCCATGTCAAAGCCTCTAAGTTCTAGAAGCCCTCGCCCATCTCACCATACTGGGCCTCGCCTCTACCGAATGCGCCTAACCTAATCCGGTCGCATCGCAGGTGATCTCCATAAATTCTCCAATATGTTTCTATCCGCATAAATGACAAAATAAAACGCAAGTATAATTTGAATGCCTAAACATAGCAAGTGCACGCGTCGCCTCAAGTAATATAGTACTAGTGTACGAGCATCGATCCACAGGAAAGATGAATCGACTACGTATGTTCCCGCTTTTCTGCATAAACATCCGACCAAATGATTCTAAGATGGAATTTAAATACTAATCGTAACTAAACTATTGGCTTCGGTGAATTGATAATGGGGGAGCCTAGGGTTAAATCTCCTCATTACATTCGATGGATTATTCTCCTAAAGATGTTGTTATTCAGATTGTTTATAACATATCAATGTACAGATTCTCGTTTACGAGATATCCTCTCTCGAGGTATATTCGCCTATTTCGTGAATAGAATCGAGCATATCTCTATCTCGACCAAGATTCGTAAATGCTTAATGTTCAACCCCCAAAAAAACCACCTTCAGTTCGAATATCTCTATTAATCCGGGACCGGCTAAAGGCTACTCTACCCAGATCCCCTCGACCACCTCATCTCGAATCTCTGGATTCGGGCAGGGCATGTTAATATCACGATATTATCATATATCAATATGTGTATAGAGCAGATGTGATAAAATAACAACAATTGATTAACATGAAAGGTTAAATTCTAATCCATTGTCCAGATGTGGTTTGATGTAACCCTAGAAAGAAGTTTAGAACATCATGCTGAAAGAAATAAAATATGTAATATGAAGAACATCCTTATGTGATCCATAAAATAATCAAACAATAAGGAAAAAACTAATACAAAATCCAAGGAGATCCTTAGTCTCAGCGGCAGTTCTCCAATTCGTATCTTCCTCGTCGCACGTCCTTCGATCCCTCCAAATCCCGGAGCCCCCGTGATTTACCGATGAGATGCGTATTTGAGGTCGACGTCGCTGACGCAAGACGTCGCTGATGGTGACGCCGCGACGCGGTGACGCCGCGACGTGGTGATTGGCTGACTCTCGTGACGGTTGACCCCCACGCCGCGATTTGGTGACGTCGCGACGCGGAGACATCGCGACGCGGCGTTGACTTCTCAGACGCCCTCATTTCCAAAATGGCTCTTAAGTTGTTCTACCATCATGCCCGCAAGGTGATTCCAAACAAAACTAAATAAGGAATCTGAACACTAAAATTATATAAATAATGCCAAATCATTTAAACGAAGATCGGGACGAAGATAATCGATGCTTTAAGACTCATCACACCCCTCTAAACTTAATTTCGCTTGCCCTCAAGCAAGAACAGACTCTAAACAAAGATACACACCGACAATATGCAACTCACACTAAGACAAGAATGCCATGCTGAAAATAGGGGATCAAATTGGCCGATCTGGTTAGTACCCAACGCTTTACCGGCGTTCAATGGGAAGGCATACGTGATACTCTGACTTTCGTGACTCGTGACGAGGTATGTGAACTGACTAGTGCATCCAATTCATAAAGGTTCAATGGCCGTTCCCAAAACCTTATGTGCCTATGGTAGGTGATCGTGAATAATATGCCCGAAGTTTCGATAATTCCCCTAAACTTAAGTTCAACTCCACCTATTGGGAAGAATCAAACTAGACAAGATAGAACGCACCTAATTATCTATGTCTACATATCTAGAATTTCCATGTACCAAAACAAAATGGAAGAAGACCTAGTGCCAAGAAGTTTAGCTAAGTGTTCCTCGTAGCGGGGATCCATCGGGTGACTTCACCGCCTGGTTAAGGGCACCAGCATTGTTCCCTTCAAACTTTCACCTCGAACACTCAACCAAACTCGATGGCCCCTAGGTTGCGGAATGATCCATCTTCCGTCCCATGTAACGGGCGCTGAAGTCAATACCCCTGGGCCAGTCGCTCAGGCATTAGGCCTTGATATAGGCCCTCGCATCGTGTCTGGATTCATTGATGATCCCGCTTTATTTCCTTATGCATATGTCTATTTTTATTTCTTTTCTTTTTCTCTTTTTCTATGTTTTTGTATTTTCTCTTTTCGTCACCTGAATGGCAATCCTCTTTTGTTTAGGTGTCCCATCACTTAAATGGTTCGAATCTCCCAGTTGGTCGACTTTAGTAGCTGGTTCGCATTGATAAAGATACTGATCACACTATGTGCGAGTGTGATACAGTTTCGAGAATTGCTCTCACTACCCGGATTGGTTCACTAGCCTTTTCACCTATTCAATCGAATTACTTCAGCATCAAACAAATGTATAATCGAACAAATCTATAGCGAACTCCAATCTAAAAATCGATCCTCACCCTTCAACATGGCAACCGAATGCAATTACTACATTATGCATGAATATCCCAAACAACAAACAACTAACAACTCCGACTACAAACATAAGCAAATCACATGCACAATAACCCAAAATAAATATTACACTACCTACAATTGCATGCAATACTAAAACAAAAACACACCCCAAATGCTAACAACTAACAATAATATAAACTACCAAAAACTAAAACAACGAAATAAAGCAAAGGATAAGCAAAACATAATATCCGAACAAAATACCCCGCTCTCCCAAATAAAGATCCAAAGGTCCCTGCACCGTAAAATCAAATATAGAGGGTAAGTGGACCTCGTAGATCAACGCGGCGGGCGGTGGCGGTGGCTGGTGAAAGCTAGAGCTACGCGAAAGCGCCGCATACCGCCGCCGCCGAGAATGGGCCGGGCCTGACAATAATCAGGCGCACGTCCGCACGCTAGCCGCCCATGTCTCGAGTAACGAGGACTCCTGCCCCCGGTCTCATCCTGCACGCGGCCAAAACGCCAGTGAGCGAGAGCACCGGTCCCTCGTCATCGTGCTGACTCAGAGGGACCGCGCCCGAGGCTCGGGTGGAGGTGGTGGAGGTAGAGACGAGGATCAAGCCACGTCCTCCTGGTGTCACCCAGAATCCATAGCGAGCCCGATAACTGAAGTCATTCTCGTCTCGAGGCTCGTGTCCCGAGTCATAGACCTCAAAGCCATGGACACTGTGTGTCCCGCTGAATCGATATGGCTCGGAGTAGGATGAAGCCGTGCCTCATTGTCGCCAAGGCACCCCGCTTGCTTGCACAAGCCAAGATCGGTAAGCGTCCCTGTGTTTATTCGGGCATCTCCAAGTATGGAGAGGATGGCATCTCGATAACCCGCCCAACGCCAAATGGTATATCCCGTAAGATAGCCGCAATGGTTGGGGCGAGCGCCGGGCGCCACCTCACACACATTCGTCGTCAGATAAGACGGAAGTGATAAAGTGAGCCACACCTAGAACAGGCCAAAATGTTTGGCCTTTGAAATTTCATCGCGCGGACTGCTTATCGATTCGCCACTCACCCCGACCTTTGTCAACACCGGATGACCTCATGGTAGTCGTGCTCGCCAGCCATCAAAGTGGCCCGCGGATATGCTCGAGGCCAAGGTATTGGGCTGATCGACTCCGGGCCTAAGTCGACCAATACACTCTCGCACCCCACCTGAGGACGTGGGAGGCGAGGCGATGAGAATTCCCAACTACGCCTCACGGTACTGGGGCGAGGGGTCGCACAAAGCACGCCAACCCTCGCCTAGATAGTTTTAAAAACGTCTCGGGGTGGTGAAACCCCCTTCTCCTTAATAAAGGATCGGCTTTGCAAATTATGCTAAACCGATCCGCGTAACCGCCATAAACGCTGGTGGGCATCAATGTGGGAGCTTCCGGGCTTCACGTGGGCCCGACCGCTGGGCGTGCAACTTTCGTCGCTTGCCGACATCCTAAGTTAGACCAAATAACAAACACCTAAATATGCAATTGACAAAAAGAAATTAACTAAACACTACCTAAAGACTTAAGCAAGACCTAAAAAGAGTAATCTAAAACCCTAATGAAGTTGAAAACTTAAATGACCCTAAAAGACATCTAGCTACACAAAAAAAAAAAAAAAAACACTAAAAGAACCCTAACTAATCTACCTGTTAGAATCTACACACAAAGGGTGGAGAGCTACTATGGTCCAAACCACACGTGGGTGACTTATGCTGGCTCCACGAGCAAAGAGGAGAGATCTCCTATTTGGCCCGCTGAGCCCGGCGTATGAGGCCAGTGGTTTCGACAGGTGGTGCGGTGAAAACGCGGTGTATAATTTGAATGCCTAAATGCTAAGTGCACGCTGGCCGCTCAAGTAATAGTAGCGTACTCAGTGTACGAGCATCGATCCACAAAGGAAAGATTTAATTGACTACGTATGTCTCCGCTTCGCATGCCATCCGAATAAATGACTTCTAATGATGGAATTTAAATACTAACTGTGAATTCAAACTATTGGTTTTGGTGAATTGATAATGTGGGAGCCTAGTTAAATCTCCCTCATTACATTCGATGGATTATTCCCAAAGATGTTGTTATCTCGATTGTTTATACCATATCAACGGGGGCGAGTGGATTCGCACTAGATATCCTCTCTTCGAGGTATATTCGCCTATTTCAGTGAATAGAATCGAAATATCTCTATCTTTACCAAGATTCGAAATGCTTAATGTTCAACCCCAAAACCACCTTCAGTTCGAATATCTCTATTACCCGACCGGCTAAAGGCTATCTACCCAGACCGAATACCCTCATCTCTCGAACTTGATCTTCAAGCAGGTAAGCACATGTTAATACGATATTATCATATAATTACCATGGTATAGAGCGATGTGATAAATTAACAACAATCGATTAACATGAAAGGTTAAATTTAACTATCACTGCGGATGGTTTGATGTAACCCTAGAAAGAAGTTTAGAACATCATGAAGCAAAGAACAAAATATGTAATATGGAAGAACATCCTTATGTGATCCATAAATAATCAAAACAATAAGGAAAACTAATACAAAATCCAAGGAGATCCTTGAAGTACGTGTTGCGGGTTCTCGATTCGGTATCCTGCGGCGCCCGTCTGGCCGATCGCAAATCAGGAGCCCCCTCGTATTTAATGATGAGATGCGAGATTTTTGAGGCGGCGTCGCGGCGATGGTGGCGTCGGCGTGGTGTGGTTGACTTGCGCGTTTGTTATTTACGTCGTGACTTGGTGGCGTCGCGACTTGGAGGCACGTCGCCCGGCGATGGCGGGTGACTTCCTTTGCATGCTCCTCATTTCTCCAAATGGCTTCGAGAAGTTGTTCTTTTCGCCTCGTCATGCGCATTTACAAAACAAAAACTAAATAAGGAATCTAACACTAAAATTATATAAATAATGCCAAATCAACATGAAAATGCAAAATCGTAGCAGTATATGTCGAGTGTTTTAAGCACTCATCAATAAACCAATGAATTACGCCTATCGAGGTCTCCTCCCCACCGTGAGCGTCGGAGGATGGTGCGCTGAAATCTTTAGAGGTGTGGGACCTCCTGACTACTCGCTATGCTCGCTGGCAGTGCGGCTTATTTGCGATCTGCTATATCGAGCAAAGGCGTCTTGTCGAATACAGGCTGGCGGTCGGAGTGTCGGTGGTGCTGAGCCGACGCCGGGTGGACGACCAGGCGGCCTGCGCCACTCTACTAGCCATTTACACAATCAACATGGCAGTCAATATACAATACAGTATCTCGAGGCATAAACGACCCAGGAACACTAATCATACACAAAGCCCGGGTGTATATATCAAGTCCCTGCATTTACAATTTATCCACAAATCAAATCATTTTGATCAACAAAAATTTCATTTTTGAAAATTTTATTTTTTCAAAAATTTTGTCTTTTTTTTGATTTTATTTTAATTAAATTTTAAAAATATTTTATTTTATTTTATTTTTTGAAAAATTTTTGTAAATGAACAATGTTCATTTAATTATTTCGGGAAACGATCTTGAGTCAAAGCCGGGTCAAAAGCTGGTCGAGTGCACAAAACACCCGGCACGGCCCGGTGACACACCCGGGCGTGCACGAGCGCGCCCGAGGCTGACTGTGTGCGGCTCATACGCCCGTGCGCTTCTTTGCAGCGCTTACCCAGTCGCTGTGTAAGCGCCGGGTGCTTTTTGCCT